>JAYKAV010001110.1:893531-951932 GCA_035582835.1 Phoebastria nigripes
TCTCAATCCCTTCAGCCCCCAGCCTGTATTGATACCGGGGGTTGCCCTGACCCAGGTGCAGGACCTTGCACTTGGCCTTGTTGAACCTCATGAGGGTCACATGGGCCCACTTCTCCAGCTTGTCCAGGTCCCTCTGGATGGCATCCCTTCCCTCAGGCGTGTCGACCACACCACTCAGCTTGGTGTCATCTGCAAACTTGCTGAGGGTGCACTCGATCCCACCGTCTATGTCATTGATGAAGATATTAAACAGTCCCAATACGGACCCCTGCAGGACACCACTCGTCACCGACCTCCATCTGGACATTGAGCTGTTGACCACTACCCTCTGGATGCAACCATCCAACCAATTCCTCACCCACCAGACAGTCCACCCATCCAATCCATACCTCTCCAGTTTAGAGAGAAGGATGTTGTGGGGGACCATGTCAAAGGCCTTACAGAGGTCCAGATAGGCGACATCTGTAGCCCTTCCCATGTCCACTGATGTAGTCACTCCATCATAGAAGGCCACGAGGTTGGTCAGGCAGGACTTGCCCTTGGTGAAGCCATGCTGGTTGTCTCGAATCACCTCCCTGTCCTCCATGTGCCTTAGCATAGCTTCCATTTCCTCCCAGTGTAAGCCCCAGCCTGTTAGCCTAGAAAAGGCAATGAATAGCAAATTGCTTGTTCTCTTCTTCACTTTCTCTGTACCCTTTTTAAGACAAATTACCATGCAGCTTTTATTTTTTAAGCAACCTAGATCAACACAAGTCAGATTCAGTGCCAGCATGTCACACATGTCACAAGCAAGCATAGCAAGCATTTATATTTTTTTTTCACAGGGGAATTTTAGCATCAACTAAGCCAGAACTGAAGCCTAGATCTTCCTAGCAAGGCTCACATCTACATCCTCCAAGACAGAAGGCACAGATACTGTGCTCTGCACTGTGCAGGGATGCAGCAAGGCAAGGGAACCCTGCAAACCTCAAGGGAAAGCTCTGCAGCCTACAAAAAAAGACCAGGCATATCCAGTAGGTCCGCCTATCTATGATCTTCCTCTTCAAGGCACTTTTATATCCTCCTGTGATTTTAAAACCCAGCACACACTGTTTCAGCTTTGATGCTATGCGTTCTTATTATCAACCAACCAATACCAGAATATCCTTTCTTCTTGCAGTAAAATCCCTCTTTTCCCAGGGGGGTACAGCTGGTAGGGCAGAACAGACCAGGCATTTAGCATTTAATCATAAGCATAAGTATCAGCTTGAATCATCTAGGCTTGCATGGCTCCAGAGCATTCCCACCGGCTGCAAACACCAGCCGAGTAACATCACCGTCAGACGGCAGTTGCAGGGGTATTTGGTTTAGCATCCACGGGAAGAAATCATCAGCTTGCATCACAGCACAGAGTGACCAATTTGTGGTCAACCAAACTACTCCCAAGAGCCGAAAAACCAAGTGCAATGCAGTAATGTCAGAAATTTGGATTCAGAACAGCAGGAGGTGTTGGGACACTCAGCCTCAGCAGGACTGACGGGGGCAGAAGCCATGCCAAAATCTGGATGCAAGGACTGCAGAAATGCTGGGCCAGAAGGGACTTCAAACAGCCACCCAGCCCCGAACCCTCTCTTGGCTTGTTTGTCTTCATGCCGCTCTCCAAGGCAACACCGGCACAGCTCTGCCAAGAAGGAAGCAGGACTCGGCTGCAGTTCCCAGCGACGAGCACCGCTCGCCCCACCATCCGGGAAGGGCTGCTGTGCTGCTAACAAAGCAGTTTCTAATGCTTTTTGGGCCAGCTCCAGCATCACTCATTCTCCTTCACCGCCACCACCAGGAGCTGGAACCTACGCTTTGAGAAATGCCAGCCTACCCTGCTGCTACCGGGCACGATGGAGATGATGCACTGGAAGACAGCGCCCAGAGAAGCACTTCCCTGTAYGCAATTTTCTTCTAGTCCTGTCCTCAGTCATGGAGAGACACCGGGTGCTGCACTCCTCACACCACCTTCCTGGATGTCTCAAATCTGCTGCGTTCCCTTCAAGTCTCAACTCTACCAGGTGCTTAACCACCTCTCTTCTCCCTGCCCTCCTTCTTTCCTCCTGCATGCCATCTGTTGTCTGGGCAAAACCACGTAGCCATACTTTGAAATAATTATGGGGACACTTTTCAGTTTTTTCTACACTAACAAAAGTTCCTTGTCCCAGCTCACAGTGTGGACATATACGCTGTGGCTACACAACTGACCACATGATGAGCCGCAGTACATCCAACACCAGGAGAGCAGAGATACCTGGCTCCAAATATACTGCTGAAGACAGTATCCCATCAAATCATGGCCTCACACCTCTGGGTTGGTTTTTTTTATCCCTAGTTTTAACATATGCAAATCTTCCAGCTATTCCTCATAAGTGAAGTTTCCCAAACAGAAGCTTCATCTTCCCAAGCCGCCTGCTTTCATATTAAAAATAGAGGGGCTGAGACTGGATGCTGTATTTCAAGTGAGGTTTTATATGACAACTGAGATTGAATTATTACCTTTGCCATTTTTCTGTGGGCTATTCAAGATCTGCCTTTCTTGTAACAGCATCTGACTGTCGATTCACAACCAGCTTGTGATTCACTGCAGCTCCTGGATCCCTTTCTGCAGTTAACCTGTTCCTGCTCATTTTGGGTACATGCATCCGATTTCCAAGAGCACTGTTTTGCACTCTTCTTTACTGAATTTGTTTTTCTTGTCTTCAAACCACCCCTGCAGCTCATTAAGACAACTGTAAGAGAAGATGCTATCACCTAAAGTACCTGCAATGTCTCTGGTTGCATTTCATGTTCTGTATCCTCTGCAGTCTACCATCTAATCTGCTACAGACCCTCAAAATGCCTTCCTGATCCAACAGCAAACCATTTCTTTTAGCTTCTTAAGTGCCCACTKATGATGATTTCATCTTCAGCACATTTCTCGAGTTTGTTTATCGAGCTGTCGGGATTTCCTCAAGAACTACTCAACAGCTTTCAGCACTTTTTTTGGTAAAGTCACTGAAATACCAGGCTTGGTATGAGTTTGCCTAGTAGTTCTGCAAGCCCTCCATCCTTCAGGAGAACTTGCTACACCAGGAGGTATCACAGTTAAGAGCTGGCAACTCAAGACAATACAAGTTCTGCAGTTACTTGAAATTTTCTTTAAAGTCAGATCAAGCAGATCATCCATTCCACATTAAGGATCAGCATCACCTTTTTTCTTCAAGTCTCACCTACCCAGCTGTCCCTCCGTTGCTATTTCCCTTGAGCTAGGACTTCAGGGCTGCAGAAGCTTACAAAGAAAAGCTCACGCCCAAAGGGTTAAGGCTTATTTTTTCATGATCTTTAAATCATAAATATGATTTCCACTTGAAAAGGGAACACTTCATTTAACAGACACAGTGGCTCTGAAGGGTAATGCAGGGCTTTGAAGGAAATTAATAAAAAAGGAAGCAAGGGGAGAAAGCAAAATAACACTTCCAGAAAGTTTTCCGAAGGAAATGAGTAACCACTTGTTATTAAATGATAAATCACAGTCCTCGGGAAGTGGCATTGTCTGTGGTCTATTTTTAATGAGAAAACACCCCTGTCACTGGCACGAGGGCTGAACGTGGGATGATGGGACACGTCTGTGGACAGCGGGAGCGTTCACTGGGAGCCATCATCTCATTCCTGCCATTCCCATCACTTATCAGCAACCGAAACGACACGAAAAGAAAGTGGCTTAGAGGAAAAAAAATGCACCCAGGACAACAAACAAGGGCTGCTGTTTTCCATGGAGGGAGGACAGGAGGAAACGCTAGAGACCAAGTGGAGGAACCAGATCCCGAGCGTAGTCTTAGGCTTTGCTTTTGTTTTGCATGTGCGAGGGATGCACACGAAGCCATAAGCAACCCCAATGTCCCCATAGGGGTTTGGGTGACCTCCCACGTGCACTAGCACCCTCTGCATCCCCAAGATGGGGACACATTGGGCACGCAGCCACAGTAAACCCCTCGGCCTCTTTTCCCCAGGGTCTGCCACTGAAACAGGGCTTTCTGGGGAAGCACCTGACGCTGCAGCTCCGCTGATGCTGAGCACTTTAAAGGTGTAATTAGACTCATTTTACTCTGACAAATGAGTCCCAGATTTCTGTGGCAAAGTGACTCGCCAACTGGGAATAGGCACATGGTGTCAAGGGAAGGGAAGCAAAAGTCAGCAGAGCTAGCTGGAGGCTCAGCTACAGGCACAGCCTCAAAACCCGATCAGAGGGAACACAAGCTCTCAGACACCCTGCCATCACGCAGCAAGCCTCCTTGCACACCAGCAAGGGGACCGCTTCTGGCACCTTGCCCCCAGCCCAACCAGCTCCCAAGCCCCAACCAAGCATTGCCGAGCCCGAGCCACGGGGTTCAGCTGCAGACCCACGTCCCACACGCGCTCAAGCCAACTCCGACGCAAAGCCACACGCACACACCCCAAACTTTCCAAGCTGCACCAGGAATGAGCAGGAACCTATGACCGACTCGCTGACATACAACGCACTATGCCTAATTTTACTGTGAGGGTGACCGAGCACTGGCACAGCTTGCCCAGGGAGGTTGTGGAGTCTCCATCTGTGGAGATATTCCAAAGCCATCTAGATGTGGTCCTGGGCAACTGGCTGTAGGTAGCCCTCCTTGGGCTGGGAGGTTGGACCAGACGACCTCSAGACCTTCCAGCTTCAACCATCCTGTGATTCTGTAATTGCAAAGACGTACTGCATCACAATCCTGCACATTAAATTAGCTTTCGCTGACCTAGTGCAAAAAAGACTGTAATTATTCAAGTTCTCGACTATTTCTGACATTTTTTCCACAGATGAGGTTTAAGCCTTTTTTTTTCCCTTCCTTTTAATAGGAACGCAACCCCACAGTTTGCAGGAGATTATATAACACACACATCACTCTTCCAAAACAGCATCTGAAAGCGTTTGTTTGATGATTTTTTTTTCCTCCCCGCCCCCCCCCCCCCATAAACCACCACCCTGCTGGTCTCATTCATTGTGCGGCATTTTGCAACGAAGCGTAAAAACGGTATTAATCATAGCTCTGAAAAAACACAAACTTCTTCTCTGAGGTTTGAAGTAACCATTTGGAAGGAAAACTTCCAGGAGCCAGAGGGACTGACAGGGCTGGAGACTAAAGTCCTTCTTTTCAAAGGCCAAGTGTATCCCAATATATCCCTTGGACAGCTGCCCTGAGCCAAAGTTATAATACTTTATTCTTCAGTTCAAGTAGCAAGAAGGAGATTTGGTACAAAATCAGGACAAATACCCAAAGTGAATGGGGAGGTTTAGCGGGCAAATGTGTCGTAAATCTAACTGGAGGCTTGAGCTCTAACTACAGCTTTGGTGAGGATCGACGTCTGAAGCCTCAGCTGTCTCTCACCTCCAGGATGCTGCAGGGATTGAGGCCAAAATGACCAGGTAATGGCACCCATCCCTCGCAGGCAGCACCCGAGCATCCCAGACCGAGCGCTGGCACTCACCCGCGGCAGAGTGTTGCTTCAGCAACAGTCAGAAACAGAGAGATCTGCAAAGGCTATGCCAAAAAATAAAAATCATTATCATCTTTATGTTTTCTGGCCAAACACCACTGGAGAAAATTACCTTCTACATAAATCAAGCTCTTTGTCCACCTCCGCAGATTTAGTGCTTCTCGTGGACACAAAGAGGGGCTTCTGTCAAAGACAGAGTTGGGAAAAACCATGAGGCTCTTTTCTATATTAGATGCTTTAGCAGAGATTTGCCAAAGGCTTTGGAATCCCTCTGCTTCAGAGGTAAAACATTAATAATTTAAACCCCTCCTTTTAATTGGGAAGGGCACTAAAAGAAACTATTGAAAGAGGAAAAACCATCAAGCCCGCCACCGCATCCAACTCAAACACCGACATTTTCTCTCAAACCCCAAAAGTGGTTTCAACGAGCTAGAAAACGAGGATTTTACCTTTTTCTTACCCATCCTTCCCTGACATTTTCTCCTCTGCCATTAATCTTCCAGGCAAAGCAGTYGACCACGGGGAGAGGGCATGTCAAGCATCCTGGCGCAGAAAGCCCCAGGATGCTGCAACCAGGGGCAGGGGTGGTGCAAGCAGTTGCAAAGCGTCTCACAGGGCATGCCAAATATTTCAGGTTTATTGTTATATTAGTAGGATAGGATAGGATAGGATAGTTCAGTTGGACGGGACCTACAACCATCATCTAGTCCAACTGCAAGTACTTTTTATCAGAAGAGCAAGTGGAGAGAGAAAGAAAATAATTGATGATTGATCTTTTTTTTTCTTTTTTAATCAATAATCCCAGACTATGTGTGCGGTGAAGTTCCCTGTTTATTCAAAGCATGCGTGCCTCTGCCCATCTCGGCTACTAATACCGTTTCTTATCAGCACGTTTCGTTCTTTCCCATTCTTGCAAGAGCTCTGCAAGGTAAAAAAAGGACATTATCTTCATATTTAAGAGGCAAAAAAGGCTGACAGGGATAGGTCTACTTCGCTATCGAGGCTTTTGCAAGAGCAGGAACAATGTGGCAATCCAAGATTTAGCGTTGTCTACACAAGTCCCACTTGGGGACCCCAGCTCCTTTGTCAACAGCCAGGTCCGGGCGCAAGCCGCTGTCCTGGTATCGAGGTGGCCAGATAAAAGCACACACTCAGAGATACATGCCCCTCTTCCACGCACATGTACGTACTTCAGATGACCAGTCCAAATTTGCAAAGTATTTGGCGTAGGGTCAAGGAACATCATCCATTTACTCCATACCATGCTCCTCTTGGGCACCCACCTCAACCAGCCACACTGAAGAAGACCTTTGCGTTGATTTGAATCCCCAATGCAGCCGTGTAAACACTGGAAGAGTGCAGCTTCATGTCTCTGCAAAGGATGCTTAAATACATCCTTTTCTTCAGGAAAAAAGAAAGAGGAGCAATAGCTATTCAAAACCTATGTGCCAGCTGATCCGGTGACCAAGTGCCATCCTCCAATAGCTTTTTTAGACAGTCACGAACTTTAAATTTATTTTGTCTCCTGCTCCCAGCAGCTCCTGAACAGTGTGAGCTAAATATTTATAGAAGAGTCACTGTTTGTTTAAGTTTCAATCCATAGTCGCTGAGGTCCAATATGCCCAGATCCCGAAATGACAGCTGATTACAGAAGAGCCTGAAAACACGGCAGAGGGGACCCTGATGCTTACCAGACCTTTCATCTGGACACTTTCTCCAGTGGTTGTTTTGTGGAGCCTTTCCCAGCTTCTTTCAAAAGAAGAGCAACTGCGGCTCCCGCTAGCCAAGGGTCACGTTTCATCAGATGCTTTGGCACAGCCCTGCTCGGTGCCACAGACCCCCAGGTTTTGGGGAGCCCCCGATGCGCTCCAGAGCCCGCTCCTCCTCGACTCGCAGTGAGGTGGCTGGATTGCTTCTGGAAATGCAACTGAAGCACCTGAGCTGCTGCACAGCATGCAGCAAGGCAGGGTGCAAACACCTCTGAGCCCATGCAACCAACCTGCCGCAGGTGGGGCACGGCACGGTCACTCTGGCTCAACAAGCCCTACCCTGACCTGTCCCTTCTGTCTCTCCTGGATTCAGCAACAGCTTTTCCAATTTACCATAGTGTCCAATCCAATGGCACAACAAAGTCCTCCCATACCCTACAGAATAACTGAGGATATCCAAACTTTTTGGCTAACTGGACAACCTGTCAGAAGTTGAAAAGACACCTGTATGTGCCAACACGCTTCTGCTATAAGCTAGCTAAGTCCAACAAGTCACGCAGCAGAGGATGACAACACCTTCTTGCATATGGTGGTACACAGCTTTACGGGTGAGCCAAGAAAAAAATTAGACCATGCTTCAGACACGGTGATTTCCGTTTATTCATCCCATAAAGTCATGTGTGGGCCCAGTTAAACACTCCTGAGAGTCTTCCATTTGGGGTATAACGGGGGACTCACCACCACGAAGGTGCACACGAGAGGCGAGGCTATCGAGCGGGCATAGTGCCATGCTGGCATACCCCGACGGAGCATCTCACCCTGTAGATGTTCAGTGTTCAGCTTTGCAAGCTCCCAGAGGAACAGCAGAGGCAGGGAGACACCACCCAAGCAAACACACTTCTCAGCATCTTCCGATGACTACCCAAGGCTGGTAATTCCCTTCGTTTTTATGTTTTCACATAAAAGTTCCCACGTGAGGAACTGAGCAGAAGGTGCTTATTCACCTCAGATGGGTGAGAGGTTGGGATGGCTTTGCCCAAGTTCAGCTACTTCAAACCCAGCACCTGACTTGAACAGCCCCTTGGATGAGTGCACGTTGCTGAAAAACTCAAAACCACCAAAACCAGCTATTGCTGTGCTCATCCCATCAAAATAAACTCTTTCTCAGTGCTGCAGCAAGGTGGGACTCAGCAACATTGCTCTGTCCTGGGGTTCTCTGGGGAATGACAGGACCCATTCTCCCCCTGCGCAGGGTGTTTCAAGGCATTTCTCCCCAATAAAACAGAAAATGTGGTGTCGAGCAAGAAGATGATTTTTGTCATCAGGTGGATCTCAAGGGCAGGTTTGCACACTGCCGTCATTGGGAGTCTCGATATCCAGCATGAAGGCCCTTGCATGGATGAAGAACCCAATCGTGCAAATGGCCGTGCCAGTGCCATGCGTGCATGCGCTACCCACCCTCTTCCTCACATGTGTTTTCTATCCGGGCGTGCCTATGCACACGCACACAGGAAAGCATCTGATGAAGTTTTATGGATGTGCTCATATGTACATGCACATGAATATGCACGAGTACACAGGCCCACCACAAGTAAGCCATGCTGACAGACGAGATTAAAGAGAAGACTGCAACATGGAGGAGGCTGGAAATAATGACAAGCACTTTCATCAGTAAAACCCCAATTACCCAGCCTGCACACAGCCTCTCATCTCTACGGAGCAAGCAAAGCTACTTATTACAGAGATGCCTTTACTATAATCAGACTCTTAAGAGAAAGGATAGGAGCTGCCCTGGCTTTCCCATGGTTTATTTCTCCAGGTCTTGGACAGAGGTCCAGACAAAGGTCCAGACAACAGGTCTCTCCCCCAAGCCTTGCCACACACATCACCACGGCTGGTGGGTCCACTGGAGCCAGCTGTAACCGGGAGGTTGAAGGCACACGCCTACGACCAAGGAGTTTTTGAAACCGCAGCTGGTCTCCTCCAGTATCATCCACACCGTTAACGCCATGGGGTCGGCTTTACCGATGCTTCATGGAAGAAAGCAAAACTTTACTGGGGCACAGAAGAGAGACACTTTTCTATTTTAATTCACCTGGTCCTAAAAAAAAAAAAAAAAAAAGAGAAAAAAAAAAAGAAGAAATACAGCCCCCCTCTTTCCCCTTTTACATAAATATTGGATCTGAGCGCTTTATGCTCTTAAGAAGTTAAAAATAGGAAATAATATGAAGTCTATGTGCTGCATCTTTTATCAAAGCCTTTTATGAACATCAAAACAAGCTCCTCTGCGCTCTTTCATACTCTCCTGCCATCACTCACAATTCATAAAAGAGGACTACAGAGATACAAAGGGTAAAGCACTTCCCAGCACTGTCACAGGGAGCCAGGGACAAAAAACAGCTTTTCCTCAAAGCTCTGAAATCTAAGAGCAATTTTATGATATGTCACTTTTAGCACAAGAGATGAATAATAGATATTCAAAATATAATAATACTTTCACAAGTAAACAATGCTTTGCAGTGTCAAAGCTTTTCAGCAGCACTGTCAAGCCTTTGCAGAAGGATTGACAGTGCAATCACCGTAACACCACCGGGAAGCAAACCCTGCGAGAAAAAACACGCGTTTACCTGAAAGGCAGGGTCTCTCTGGCCAAACTCCATCTGTGTTCTCCAGAGAGACACATCCAGATCCCCTCTATAAAAAAGGGGAGGTTTGGAGATTAACAAGATGAACCAGAAATTCTTTACACATAAACTTGACCTTGACCCAGCCATCTCTCAGAGACCTGCGATAAACCCAAACCTCCTCCCCATCTGTACGATGAGCGGGCTTACACTCACCTATATTCAAGAGATATGAGCATTAATTAACTTCAACATTAAAGAAAACACATTTGAAAGACAGTAGCTGCTGAAATTTTCATGACTCTTTCCCAGCCTGTTTATATGCCTGGATATGGAGCAAATCCCCCATGCAAACCACAGCAAACCTGAGAGCACCATTTAGCTATTCAGCATCTTTTCCACAGAAGGCAAATTCCACAACTTGTGGTCACCATTACTTTTTTCCTGCCTTGCACAGTAAGAGTTAGGAATTCCAAGGGAGGAAGTGATAAACCCATGTTAAAAAAAAATTCCAGTGAACTTTCAGCATTATCCTAAGCAAAAAAGAATTTCCTCCTTAGTCATCCACAGGCAGGGTAAGCCAGCTCCCCCGTGAATTACAGAAAAGCAGGGAAAAATGCTTATCTGGGAGATTACTTCTCTTCCTAGTACCTCGGCAATTTAATTTTTAAGCAGGGCAAAGGTCAAACAAAAACCACCTGATGCTGATGTAAATACAGCCCTGGATAAAACTGCACAGGGACCCCAGCAGAAGAAGTTGCTCCTTGCAAAAAGATTAATGAAAACCGAGCGATGGTGCCAGCAGGGAGGGTGACGGCACTTCAGCATCCATTTGCCACAAAGATGCTGTCAGCCGGCGGGAGGGCACATCCACGCTGTGGAGGTGGCCGAGCCGAAAGGCAGCAACAGCCCCTGTGGCCCGCGGGGAGCCGGGGCACCGTGGGGGTCCCAGCATCGCTCAGCACCCCAGTGAATGTCCCCAGCACACCCCTTTGGCCAGGAAAACTGGGGTGTCAAGCCCGGGCTGGAGTTGGACCTCTCGCCCGGATGGTGGGCAGGAGTCCGCCTTCCAGAGGCACCAGGGGTGGGATGCATCTGTGCCTCATCCCCCAACTTATCTACCATAACCTACATAAAAATATATAGGTTTCGTTACTGCACAACAGCAGAGCACACACTCAGGTCTCCTTTTTGCTGCTGGAGCCTCGGGTCTCTAATTCGACCTCCTGGCTTTGACACTGCAAAGGTAAAAAGGAGGCGGCGCAACGATGGTTTCCTGCAAAAGCAGAGCCGGTGAAACCACAGGATCCCCAAAACATTGCCAGGGAAAAACCAGGAGGATGGGTGCGAGATTTGCTTCCAGCTCACGAAACACCCTCAGAATAAAAAATTGCCCAAACCAGTATTTTGTGTTTCTGAACTGGGCTCCACGCCGCAGGACCAGAAGATTGGGCAGATGCCCTCTCTTGGTGGCAGGCTGGCCCCGTGGCAGCCGTTCCTGGCTGGTGGTTTTTGTCTGCTGCCCGAATCAGCAACCGGACCAGCTTGGAGATGTGATTAAAACTTAATTACAAACTCTTCAGATCATGTCCCATTCACGGCTTTGGGACGGTGCAAATCCTGACACCTTCACTGAACGGCCCCTCCACGGGCCTCTTGCAGCCTTGGGATGCCAGCCAGCTTCAGAGGCTTTACATTTTCGTGGCATGAGACAAATTTCACTACAAGTTCCTCAATATTAATCCACATCACGCTGCTCAGCAGATGGGAGCCCAAGAAAACAGCCTGTCGACACCTTTGGCTCTGCAGAGCCCCTCAAAGCAATGCAAAGGATTCGGGAGCCGAGCAGATACTCTTGTTTTGCTGGTCTTGTGATAGTTCACTGCTTCTTTGCAACCTGAAGCAGCACAGTAAGTCAGCAGATAGTTAAGTATTTACTGTGCATAGTAAGTCAGCACCTGCAGATGCAGGCGCTCATGGAAAAAGCAAAGATCACACATTAAGAAAGATCTTTATTCTGAAAGTAACAACTATGATGCTTTAGTCAATATAAAGTGCCGAGCAACATTTTGAAGTGATAAATAGAGGACCATTCAACACATAACAGCAGGATTATTTCAGACCTTTAAAAAATATATAAATATTTRTTTATTTATAGAAATAAATAGAAATATGGCCTTGTGTATCCCCAGTTAGACGCCCTGCAAAGAGGGCACAAAGTTTGGGCACGAATGGCACACACCGAGATGCTGTCAGCAAGCACCCCAAGAGAGGGGCAGACCTAAGAAGCGAAAACACACGCTGCAAAAGTTGGGGGGGAAGGTTTAGCATAACCTAAGGACTGAAATACACAATTAATCTGCTTCGCTCGAGCTGGCTCTCGCTGCTACCCGGCGAGCAAAAGCCAACATACTCCAAACCACAGTCCTGGGGTCAACAGCAGCAGGATGAGCACAGGTCCATCAGCATCCCTCACCCTAAGCACGCTCTCCTCCAAACCCCCCCAGGCAGGACAGGGAAAGAAAGATCAAAGCAAAATTTCAGCATCAGCAGCTCCAGCACTTTTCCTGAGCAGAGGAAGAAGCGAATCCAAAGATTCAGCTGTAAATATTTTGGAAGTGGCAAATGGACATTGGGCAGCCAAGATAAGAAACTTTAAAAGCACTTACTTGCATACGCTGCCCCCAACCCTTGCAAATCCAGCCTGCTGAAGTGGTAAGGTATGCCCACAAACTGAAAACTGAAACTAGTTTCAGCCCCAATTCCAGAGAATTGGGAGTAATTTTAGAAGCAGGAAACCATCAAGCAAGAGACAGCATCTGTAGATTAAATGCTCTCCCTTTGCCAGACTTCGATACATTCGACTCACAAAACCATAAAGAAAGTAAGACTCCCTAAAAAAAGCTTCACTGTCAAATTTATTTTATAGCTTTGAGGTTATTTTTTTTCCCTTAAACCAATAAATACTTGCAATTCCTTTATTTGCTGCCAGCTGGGGAGAGATTTGAAAACTTCTGCAAACCTGCAATTTCAGTGCTTGTCTGTGCTGGGCACTAAAAAATTCCTCTCGGCTGAGAGTGAGAGGGGTTAGTCATGACAAGAACATCCCTGCAATGTGCCAGGGCTGCTTTTCACTGTCATCCAACCATCGTTAATACCGACTTAGCCCATCCGTGATTTTTATAATCAGTTATGTGCTTTTGAAACACACACCCAAATACATTACCCTCATAAGCAGCCAAACTGAAGCTTTTTGTAGGTTTTTTTTTTTTTAATTAATAACATGCATCTGTCCATAGACCTACTCCCTAAAGGACATTTTGACCCAACGCTCTGCACCCTGACTGAAAGGCTTTGCTATTTCACCAGCAAGCATTTTAAAAGCTGATGGAGTTCATCATTTAACTAGCACCCAGGGATGCCCCTGGCAGCCCCCCAGCCCGGATGCTCGCGCCGACCGAGAAGGAAGCGCTTAAATTACACTCCCCTTGAAGCTGCCCCACGTCTGCGCAGGATGAGACCGGCTCTGAACAAAACCCCAGATGATTTTTCTTCCCCGTAAAAGACAGCTGTAAATTTGCAACTGAAACATTGTTCTTCGCCAAGCTCTAATTCTCCCTGCTCAGTGTCAGCGCAGACCCATGCAACGCAGAGGGCAAGCACCGTCGGGGCTGCTCTAAGTTACCCTGGTAATGGGCAGCTTTTGTTCGGTCTCCAAACAGGCATCTCCAGAAGCACCACAGCRACTGCACCACTGGAGCAGAGCAACTGATAACCCGTTTTCTGGGGTGACCTTGAGCACTGCTCGTACTCCAGAACTGTAGCCAACGCCTCTTCTCATACTCAAGATCCATGAAGAAATCCGTGTACAAGCGGTGATTACACCTCTTCTGGCTCTCTAAACAAGAGGAAACCCAAGGAACTCCCTCGCATCAAATTATAGATGCTCTTCCTAAAAGGCTGAGCAACAAGGGCTAGGAGGAGACCAATAAACGCATTTTGCATATATGCTCTAAGTCTTCTGGAGGTGTTCAGGGCTCTAATTAGGTTTTTCTTTGCCTGCAAGGAGGAAAGCCCAAGCTCCTAGTTACATACAAAAGATAAAGCTCATTCCACCACAATGCACTGCTGACAAAGGACCTTTTCACATCTTACAGGAACAAGTGGAGATCTGGTTTGCAACGTCTTTATCAAACAGCTGGCCACAAAAAAAAAAAAAAGACTTTAGATACCAATGGTGTTTGCTTTAATTGTAGATAAAAAGCTTGCACTGCCAGTGATCCTTTTTTCTTAGGTGCCTTAGAAGTTGTTAGGAGCTACTTAATAAAACACCAGGAATTTTGGTGATGGGAAAGCTGTGTTCTATATTCCTGAGAGAGAAAAATGGGCTGAACAACTTTCCTGGTCAACCCACACAGTGGGGCTTGCCCACCCGTGAAAGTTAATTCAGGTTAAGGAAGGAAAACTCTTATCTCCGAATGAAGGGCTGGGACCCAAGCCAAAGACACAGCCAAATCCTGGATTTTTAGTTGTTTCTTAATCTGGTGCACAGGATCAGGAGGCTCTGAGCAAAGCCCTCGCCAGGGCTGCTCTATGGTGGCACCCACCGGTCTGCTCACCCGGGGCCAGATCCTGCACAGACCGGCCATGCCTTCCCTCTGGTTCCACCAGCAGAAGACCCGGCAGGGCTGGGAGGACAGTGCGATGCTGGGGTGCCCAAGCTATAGGAAAGCCCAGGCAGGGGCATCTCAGTGGGTGATCCCAGCTCTGCTGCCCAACATGCAGCGACACACCAAACCTGAGTTGCAAACCAGCATTCTGTAGCAGATCTAAACGAGAGTGGAGTTTGGCTTGGTGAGCCCAGGTGAATCTCAGCAGCGCTTATCTGGGTTTAGTAAATTGCTTCTGTGTGCTGAAGGACAAAATCTAGGAGAGAAGAGAAAACCTAAATACCACCATACGTAATGTTATCACCTTTCATGTGTGGACCCAAGCAAACAAATAAAATTATTTGGTGACTTCACCAGAGGCGCAGATGGAGTCACCAGAGGAGTCAGCTGCAGAATATAGATTTCCTAACTGCCCTTCTTCTCTCTCTTGGCCATCAGAGAAAGCCTTCAGATGTACAGAAGAGGCATCATGCAGAAGACATACAATCATTTTTCAGTGCATTTTCTACGTCATTTGAGCYGGACTGCAACATGCTGAGTGAGCAAAGCAGGAGCACAGTTCAACGGGGGGAAGTCAAACGCGGAACGGTCCCGGTCCCAGGGGATGCCTCTGCAGCAGAGCACAAAGCCCATGCAAGCAACGCCGGGGGTCTCCATCCTCCCTGAGGGGTGGGATCTTGCAGACGCTGCTGGGCTGAGCCTCCAGGCAGTCCTCCTGGAGAAGGTCCTATCTTGGCACATAACTACGTTGCACAGGGGTTGACCACCGACCATCCCCACCAACCTGGCATGGTGCTGCTTTTCACCTACCGTGTCCAAATCTTCATGGTTAATTCTAGCCTTTCTTACAGCCACAGCAAGCACTTGACTTTCCTGCTAGTTAAAGCAAAGAACCTTTTTATCCTCAATCTTTGTCTACCACCTCCGTTTGGCCTACAGGTCGCAGTCAAATTCAAGAGCAATGCAACCGATTTTGTTTCCCCCCGCACACGCTCTACCCCCYCATTTCCTTCCTTTAATCTGATGTGAAATCGTGCTTACAAAGCAAGAAAATGAAACTTTTAATGCCTCACAAATGCTGTTGGGAATGCAAAATAAATGTACAGCAAAGCATTTTCAGCCCTTTCCCTTCAGAACCTCCTCTTTGTATAGTAAAAATAAATAARTCAAGCTAGATTCAAAGAGCTAACTTTTCCTCTGCCCTGTAGAAGGAGCAATCTGTTCACCAGCACACATGAGCAGACTCAACCCAAACCAGTGCAACTGCCAAAAAGGATGATTTTCACAGCAAACTGATACCCACAGAGACCAACACAATGATCTGGTTCTGGTATTAGAGAAAATGGAAAAAAAGCTTGTCACCTTCACAATAACATCTAACTCATTGTAAATGACTCTAAAAAYGCAAATTTGGTTGTTATCACCACAGCTATTGAGTTATCCATGTCTATATTGAATAGGAATAGTTTTAATTTTAAAATTTAAAGCCATCTCCTTTTTTATGGGATAAATCACCCTCAAAATGACATTCTTCAGCAGAAATACTGTTAAATTAAGGAGAGGAAAAATGGATTAAACACTATGTCACTTCCTTTAAAATCAGACGACGAAGCCCAATAAGCTGATCCACACGCGGCTGGTGCCAGCTGTTGGTTACAAACACAGCGGGCAGCTGCCTGAGAGTCCGGAGCAATCCAGGAGGAGGAATAAGGAGCAGCAGATATGAGCACCTCCATCCCCCTCCTCAGATGCGAGGCTCAGGTTGGGCATCAAAACCTTCAGGGGAAGCTGATCCCACCACTCCCCACAAACCTACATCTCAAATTGGGTCTGCGTCCTAACAAGGAAAAGCCACCTTCAGAGCACGGCACCAAGGACTTTGGAAGGTCTTACCTTTAGCAGAAGCTAGTAAGGAAACAAAATGCTTGAACTCCTAAAGATCAGGAAAGCAAACTGCCTAGGGAATGAGAAAACCATCTACATACCTGCTGGACATGAGCACTGCTGCACTGGAAAAGCTCTGGGAGAAGAAAAAATATCTTTCTGCTGGGTAAAGCAATGGCTCCATCTTGAGAAAACGCAAGGGGAGGTATTCCAGTAAGTGACCAGTTTGCTATAATCCTTAGGACAGAGAGGCTTCCTTCCCAAATGACACGAGGTGACCCAGGAAAAAACAGGGTAAAAAGACAGTAGGAACTTTCAGATGCTTTTATCCACAGCCATCGTTCTCCAGAGGGTTTGGGGGGTCCATACATCCCATGATCCTAAAAATCCTTGGGAGCTACCGAAAGGACCACGCTGCCGGGCTCCTCCAAACGTTGCTCCGGACCGTTGGGAAGCGTGGGGCTGGGACCTTCAGAGAGAGGAAAGGGACAGGCCGTTACAGGACAGCTCTTACCACGTTGAAGGAGGCTTATCCCCATGAAAACTCGTATCTTGTTTTTATTTATCTTTGCACAGTAGGAAGTTTTTAGGGTTTTTTCCCTTTTTTCTTTTTTTTTTTTTTTTTTTTTTTTTTTTTTTTTTTTTTTTTTGTCAGCAGAAAGGAGACAGTTTTCCTCCCCTCTCCTTTTTTTCCACCCCTTCTAAACCTAATGAGGTGTTTTCTCCACCAGGGAAGAGAAGGATGGAAAGGGCTGTAAGGCAGCAGGTCAGCAGGACCACCTGCCTTCCTGATTTCAGAGGAAAATGTCCAACCGCCGTCAGGGGCATCACGCCAAGGTCTGGTCCAATTCGTCAGCGGGATCCTACCCCCGACATCTCAGAAACACGCAGCTCTGGAGTACAACCACCCTCTTTGAACCTCCTACCAGGCAGAGCCACACTTCGCACCTCCACGTTCAAAGGAAATAAAAACATCCCACCAAAGCGGCTCAGAATACCCAGGGAATTAATCATAAAGATTCTAGTATTTGATGTATATAAAACAGCATAATCTGGGGGTTTTTTGGTTGGGGTTTTTTTTKKGGGGTTTGTTGTTTTTTTTTTTTAATCTGATCTTACTAATTGTGCTGGGAATTAGAGTTGCTGGGATTTTTGTTTGTTATTTTAAGATATGAAAACTGTCGCACAAACACAGGCGATTGCCAGGCCTGGAAATAATGCCTAGCAAGCACTGAAAGGAAACTCAAATAACTCTTTGCCCGACGTTGCCTTCTAGTTCATCTGTAATAAAAAAGAGCAGAGAGCAGCTGAGAGCCAAAAGGGGTTTTTTTCACTTTGTTTTAGCTGCAGCAGCACAGGAAGGTGATACCATTGTGTAATGTAACCAAGCAAAGGAGTATGAAAGTGCAAGCAAATAGATCAAACAGCACAGAGTTAAACAAAAGGTGTGGTAATCATTTGTTTCGCTAATTGTGTCAATAAAGTCCTATCTACCCTCAAACAGCGGAAACGTCATCAGATATAAAAGAAAAACAAAAAAAAARAATCAAGTGAATAATTAAATGTACAAAACCCCATCATTTTTTCCCCAGATGCTCTCTTTAAAGGGTTGGTTAGGAGAATCACGTGTTTATTTTAAATAAAATTCTACTGACTTTGATCATGTTTAAATCACCTGGAGTATGAAACCTGCTGTGAATCAAAACTTTCCTCCCTAGGGAAAACAACAAAAATTGCCTTCTCTGCAGTAAAGATTCAGCCTTACCGCAACCCAAGCTAACTTGGGTCGCRATGCCACCAACGGGACTGGACGACACCGTAACCCATGAAAATCCAGTGTCTTTGCAATGTGTTTGGGCTGTTAACTACAAAACCCAGCCCACGAGTCAGTACAAGGCAACCGGCTGTCTGCAGACAGGCTCGCAGATGGAGTCGCAGCTGAAGTCTGCTAATTCATGGAAAAAGAAATCTGAATTGCCTTGCCCTTGCTTCTAGTTTTTTTCCAGTGATGGGGAGAGTTAGGAAATGAAATATTCCCTAACCTCCCCCCCGTTAAATGAACCGAAGCTGGAGAAGGTCTGACCCAAACCCCTGAGCTTATGAAAACATTTTGGAAAAGGACTCGAATCCCCCAAAATAACTCCCATCCCACCAATTACACAGCGAACCTCAGCCACTTTGATGACTGTATGACACTCAAAATGCCTGTAAAACCTATTTCTCTACTGCAAGAACACCTGCCTAAAATCCTTGAGCTAACGGTTTTCTCTATAAACCAATTACCTGTAAAATACGAGCATGCAAACAAAGATAAATCTCTGTCACCCGAGAAATGAGACTTGCCCCGTAGACCCAGCCCCTTGTCGTGCTGTGCCTGGAGCAGCAGCAGGGCTTTTTGTCCTGGCTCTACCACGGATGTGTCAATATGTACTTTGCTCACTTCTCCTGGGAGATGAGCCCAAAGGTCCTCACTGTCCAATGAGCAAAACCGTCATTTTCTTGTTTTCTTCCTTTTATTTCTCCTCCCACCTCGCATACACCACACCACTCACATCACTCCCGTCATCTGCCTTCAAGCCCAGCTGGATGGCAGCAGGACCCAAGGGCTATGGAAGAGCTCAGTGACCAGCATCTTGTACACGTCATGATTTTACATAAACATATGGGCTTTTCTAGTCAGGTTATAAGGGTTGGGACAACTGATAAACCAATGACAGATGATTAATGTTCATTTTAAGCATCTTCCTTCATGGTATGGAGGATCCTCAGCACCTTCCACCCCTGCATGTAAGGAGAAGACACTGTCTCAGTGCTTCCCAGTTTGGGATGCAGAGGAAGTTCAAACTCTTGTGCCCAGGAGAGATGCCTGAAAAGTCAGCTTTCCAGTTCCTTGGCCTCTACCCTTAAAATTTGCCAGGTTGTTAAGGCTAAGCACTCTGCTTGCTATGAAGATCCTACCTCCATCTCCAGCTCACTGCACTCCCAAGCTCTCAGCAGCCTTCTGCTTCCCCCTCAAATCGGAAGGTCTTCCTTGCAGAATGCCTATGAGTATTGCGCCTAACACCAACAGTTTAGGTCTTGCCCTACATAACTTACTGAAGGTCATGCGGTAGGTTGGCAGCAAAGCTCTGAAGAACATCCAGATTTTGCAAGTCATGGGCCAGCGCTTGAAAAACACATTTATCCTCCCCATCCCTTGGAAAACACATTCATCCTCCCCATCCCTTGATGAGGAGTAACTCCGTTACCCATACACAACAAGGGTTCAATCACCCACACGAAGAAACACGATGCGCTGAGCACACGTCCAGCTCTGAGCAAATAAGGCATCAGCCTCAACACGGAGAGCAGCACTCTGAGCCCACGGCTCCTCTCCAAGGGCAGCAAGAACAAGTCAACATGAGCTGAAAGAAACCAGCAGCAAGCAAAGCATGCCCTGCTACAGAGAGCCCCCAAATGATTAATAGCCACATGAAAAAAGTTAAGAGACTCGTTGCTAATTAGTTAAGAAATATGGGGGGGGGAGGGGGGGGAAGAGAGAAGAATAAGGAGTTCCACCTGTTAAATTTTGACCGTTGAAGAGTCCCAAGTGCAATGGCTCATTTTAAAAAAACAAAGGTTTTTTTCTGTGCCTGTGTTTTTTGTTTTAAGGAAAGGGCTGTTTTTCCACTTCAGCATGTTCATTACAACCCAGCCATGTGAGTTAAGTGCAGTAAGGGACCTGTTAAACCTCATGATCCGCTGYAGTAAGCTCCAGCAGTGACTTTATTACGGGCCAGAACGCAACTGGGGGCATTCGCCTCTGCTGCTCCATCCACCAGGCACCACGGGCAGCGTGTGCTCAGTTCACCGACACCGAAATCCTCTCCTAAACACAAGGTGACCATCCCGAAATGGTTTTGTTACATCCCCACACAGAAGAACATTTCCAGGTGCAGAGACTGCTTATCAAAGTCAATGCTACCCAGCAGAGGAAGAAAAGAAAATAAGAAAAAAACCCAACTTTTCTATTTTTCTATAAATTCTCCAGCTCGTTTTAAGCGAACRGTTGCAGATGTATTTGCTGAAAGGCAGCAGTTCACTATAGTGGGTATCCCAGCTACCACGGGTGAATGGTTTTCTCCTGGTTTAGTGAGCCAAAGCAGGCTCAGCACCAGTGCCGGTGGAAGGAAGAGGGCAGGATCAAGCCCAGACTGCCGCCTGAAATAACATCCAGCTGGTGAATCAGCTCAAGCCATCTCCAAGACCTCTCCTTGGCTGTCACCTCCCTGTTCTTCAGCATGCAATTTTAAAAGAGTTATAGGCTGAACCTGGCATAGCAGTGAGAGTGGCAAAATCAGGGGTTTTCAGGTCAACAGAACTTGTGTTTTGTATCAGTGAGGAAACATGAACTTGTTTACTTTATGGAGTCATGGAAGGACACCAGTAACAGTCTCTTCTACCATGTGCCTACAATACTTACGTCCTTATAACAGAGAAATAAACAAAACCCTAAAAACAAATTATTTTTTCCCTCCCCCAAAAAAATGTAGAGGCTGCTGCTCCTTTTCTTCCTCACTCAGCAACACCAAGTTCTTGGAGTAACCCGGCTGCTTTTGAGGGCTTCACAAGCTTGGCCAACAGCCACATCCCAGGCAGTCTCTAGAGCTAGGGCTTTTGCTCCTAGATCAGAAAAAGCAGCTATGGCTAGGACATGATTAATGAGGGAAGGGCACTTCACAGATGCTCCACCAGCCTGTGACCAGGTGAAGACACATGCACACCCAATTATCAGTGCAAATCAGGAGGAGACCATTACAGTTTGCTCATTAACCCCCAAGAGTTGGTAAACTTGCATCAGTCTGAGATACCCTCTGCAATACAACTCACTGTTTGTATTACAGAGTATTTTAGGAAAACAAGGTGGAGGCAAGAACCATTTATCATGTCCCACCCCACCATTTTTCATCCTAAAAGTCAATTCCTTCCTGCAAACTCCAACCAAAAGACATTTGAAGGAGAAAGACAAGCACGGAAGGATTGCCTGGTAGACTGGGAACTCCAACCCACGCTCCACCCAAAGACAAGTCGTTTGATAACGCATAAAATGCAACATAAAAATGCTTCCAAGAACTACTGACTCTTGTAATAGTTCCACAAGAAAGTGCACTTTTTAAAATGTAAGCCTAGATATTCCATTGAAGGTATCATCACACGAATTCTTCTCCCTCGCATCCATCCAGGACTCTTCACCCACACTCAGTATGGATCTGCCAACCAACCTGAACCAACACCCAAGAGACCAAGGGGCTGTATTTTTACAGCTCAAGTTCTCACACAAAATGCAGCTCATGACTATGCTATTTTGTCTTCACAAAATGATTCCACATGAGGATCACAAGCAGGGATGCTATTATTTAAAACACTGCTGAGATGCCTTACAATGAACCCTGTTCTTCTAACCCTTTCTGTTTTGAAGACAAAAAGAAAAATTTTAAGCAAATGTCCCACAATCTGACATTTTAAGCACCTAATGTCACCTTGGACCATTTTCAAAGATTTAATAACCTTATGCTCCATCTGCACCAGCTGACATAGTTACACTAAGAGAAAAAAAACTTTAAAATGTTCCCTAATGAGGAGTGGGGAGACACACTCTCCTAATAAATGGAAGACAGCTGCATAGGAAAGACCAAAGGAACAAACTGTAAGGTAAATATTAACTAGCCTTTTTATAGTAACCAAGACAGGAATGTTCCCCAACTTAGTAGGTGATAGTACCAAGAAAAATAATTTTATTTCATGCTATCAAAATCACCTCTAATATGGAAAAGAGCATTCCATACATCCTCCTCTTCACRAAAGATGCCTTACAATGAACTAAAGAGTGTCACTCTCAAGAGATACTGAGTTGCCTCACCTGGAAAAATTGAAAGGTCACAGAAAAAACAAGTCTATCAAGAATGACCATTTCAGCTCCGAACCACTTCCGGCTCAGACAACAGCTACGCTCCCTCTGAGATGCAATCAGGCTCCTTGGGTAGGAGGAACATCCACCTGACGGCTCAGTGATGCTCCAAGAGTGTGGGTCACTCAAGAACGAGCGAGTCATTAAAAAAAGCCTAGCCCTTTTTTTTTCCTTCTTTCATTTCAGAACATCTGTGCAAGACCCCACACAAACTGCCCCTGTCTTGCAATTACAACTTCAGCTGGTGCGGGCAAGACCAGAGGAGCTGCAACCACTGCACTCTCCCTCCAGCTGCCCATTCCCACCACGCAGCAGCACAGGGCACGGCAGGGTGGGGTACCCATTGGTGAGCTCAGTTCCCAAACATTGCTGGCATGGGATGTGCATGAGGGGAAAATCAGACTTGCAGATCCGATGCAGAGGGATGTAAAGCAAGGGACAGCACTTCATGCCTCCTGCTCTCGCAGGACTGTGGATTCTGGCTTCAAAGCTGTTTTACAGAAACGCTGGCCCCCAAGCTAAGCCTGCAGAGATAAGCTGTGCCCCTTCAAGTGCAGGAGGAAATGGATTTTGTTTTGCTCGTTTGCTTGCTTTTTTTAAATAGACTCTCATTTAAATCAATAATCTCTACTCATCAACTTCAAGTACCAAACAAAACGTCAAGATCTGTGCATCAAAATGAAAGGCAGGTTCTTGCACCTGGGTGGAGGAAGGGCCCTTCCTGACAGTTTTGTTAAGTGAAGCACATCAATCAGCCCAGGGAGGACCAATGTCACCACCCCAACATGGTACCCACCAACCCCACATGGTACCCAGCCAGACTGCAAGAGCAATTGCAGATCCTTCAGAAGCTCTCTCTTCAGCAGGTAAGATATTTCACACCTATTGGGGGCTCTCCTGCCCCCCTGCACCAGCCAGGAAGGAGGTACAGATGGGTCACCACCCTGCCAGAAGCAGAGCCACACTGGTCCAAGCCACATCTATCTAATCTTCTCTGCTTCACATGGACCTTGAAAGATGCAGAGGGCACATAACCGGTTGCAGGTTGTGCGGTGCTGCGGGATGGAGGCAGTGGAAAAGGCCATGCTAGGGTGCCTTGCACAACTCATCCCATCACATTTCGTTTTAGGAGGACTGAGACTCAGCACGTGCTTTTTGCAACACCCCTCTGAAAACTCACCAGGGAGAGCAGTGCCTGCCACAGGCAGAGCGGGCACAAGGACTGCAATACTTTGTGGTACGTTAGTCCTTATCCTCCAGGACTCCAGCGTGTACAGCCTCACRCTTCATCTCTACCTTTTCTTCTGCTCTTCCAACTCATTTTGGTCTTACAGGCACACAGGGGAGACCACGTCTTAGGACAACCATGCTTGAGGGCTGGGTCTATATCTCAACCCAGCTCCAACTAGTTACCAACACAGCTGGACCTCTCGCAGACAAAAGTGTGAAGAAGTGTCTCATCCCACCAAGAGCACCAGAGACTGATGGACAGAGTCATCACAGAGAAGATGCTTCACACAATTCAACAAGCAGAACGCACAGCAGTGGCAAAAGCACTTCCCCGACAGTTCCCTTGGGGCTATGCTTGGGCTTTTGTTGGCCCACCCTTCCTTTCGGGACATTTTTTCAAGCATAATTAGGCAATAGCACTATTTTCCTCACTGCAAGACAATCCTCCAGAAGTCTTTGTTGGTACAGATCTGTGAGCAAAGTCCTTCCGGCAACACCCCGGGCTGAAGGAGGTATCAGGACCCGTGAGCTCTCTGCTGCTAACCTTGCTGCTGGGGGCGGTTCAGCTCTGTCTTATGGGTCTCCCATGACCTACACTGCTATAAAACAGTTACATGATGGGTGTAAAATCACCAAGTTTGTGTTTTTCTTGGTAATCCCTCAACAACTGAACCAGGAGATGCCCACAGCAGATACAGACCATCTCTACCTGGTCACCAACATACAGGGATAACACAGCAGTGGTTCTCCTCCCCATTAAAAGGAATCAGAGGGGTTCCCGTTTGTAAAGATTTTATGAAGTGTTACCAGTACTTCTTCCATTTCTGAGATCAAATGTAAGTAAAAAAAAAAGTCCACTTATAATAGTTCAAGCTACTGAACCATTTAAATATCTGCCTCCACACCTGCAGCAGCAATCTCCTCAGGACAAGGGGGCAAGGCTGGCTGGGTCTGCACATTCAATAGCTGGACCAAAATGTCGCATTGCCTCTTACAAATGCAGAAGAAAGGCGGCTGGGAACCCACGAGAGTCCTCCACGACTTCTGAAAAGCCCTTAGTGACTCCACAGTTGCTACAAGCGTGAAGGAGGCAACCACTAGCCACAACAAAGACCCGAATGGGGGATTAGAGAAGATAAAGAGCTCAGCCGCACAGAAAAGCCATTATTGCATGAATACTGCTAGGGGAGAGCCCTCCCAACCAGCTGACTTCTCTTCCAAAAGAAACAAAAGGCACTTCTTGTATCTGGTGGGGATGCAACCACTTTGGAGTTTCGCATATACCCAGCGAAGCGTGTAACAAGGGTACACAAACCATGTGGTGATTACAGTCCCATCCGCCGGAGAGGAGAAGCTCCAGATAAGCCTGATTGGAAGCCTAATTAGTACACWTTTTTTTTTAATTCTTTAATTCTTTTAATTCCTTACAAAACAGACATTTGGTATTTGCCCATCCACTGGAAACTGGCGCTCACCCAGGTTTCCATCCCACTGTTTGCACCCAAGTGGGCACCATTTCACCTCCCGTGTCACCAGCAGGCTCAAACAAGAGCCTCTTTCTTTCCTGGGGTCCCATGTGCAGGCACATGGCAGCAAGGAAACTATTAGCTCTCCCACCAGCCCATGTCTAGCCCCAAAGACCTGCAAGAGCTCTCACAGGTATGAGATGGAGTCGCTGCTCCATCCCCAGAGCTGCTCAGCTCCATCCTGACATGCAGCCTGGCACCGGATTCACTTGCTGGGCACCGCTGCGGGATTCCCAGGAAATTGGGAAACTTCACTGCAAACTCGCTTCTTGCCTTGGCCAAAATGAACCGCGGCTTCCCGCAGCTGGCTTGGTCACCATGAACCATCCCGGCTTCCCAGAGCGGGGCTCAGTCTGAAGCTTGCAGTCACTTTTTGCTACCTTTTATTTATGATTTTTAGTCTACAACATTAGTTACTAGCTTACAATAAAAGGAAAAAAAAAAAGAAATCACTAAGCCAGCTACAAAAATAATCCTCCAGCTTGATACATTTTCAGTTCTTTATCTTAGACCTATTCTTTAAGCCTTCAGGATCTAGGCTGTCACCATGAAGGCTAAAAACATGCTTTATAGTCAAACAAATGCTGAAATTCTCACAAGACTACACCACTCCAGGAGCAAAGGAGCTGTGCTAAAACTATAAAAGTGGCTAACAGAGAGATTAATTAGATGTTATTAAAAAAAAAACAGAAGACACCAGCCTCTTACTTTTTAAAGATAAAATGAACCTACTCGAGGCATCTTCTTTGCAGCCGACGTTTGCTTTCATCAACCCCACCACCACAGGCTCCTGAAATCCCTCTATTAAACTGGATTTGCAATTCTCCCTGTTAAACCACCCATATTTCCACTGCTTCAGCTCCAAGAAGGTAGAGGTGTGCCAGCCACCAGAGTTGGGATGGTGGGGATGGTCCTCTAAAGGCACCGGTGGGACAAAGACTCAGCAGAAGACCCCAGTGCTGGCAAAGTTTGATCACTGCAGCATTGGACCAACACAGCTCCAGCCCCACAAACACCAAATTGATTTGCTGGTCCAACGAGGCCAAAAGGGGACATTTCTGAGCCACTGCTCTTCTCCGTGCTCCTCTGGACAACTCAACTCATCAACCCAAAGGAAACCACACACTGCTCTTGCTGGGAGTGGTTTTTGCGGGTAAAGCAAACCAGCCCAAAGCTAGTTGAGAAGCAGTGAGGGGGTAAGGGCCAAGAAGGAATAAGCCATTTTTTAATAAGCGTAAATCACCCCTTGCACGGCTGATGCATTTCAAGCTTAGTATTTGGCTCCTTTTAAAGCTGAATTCTCGGTGGCTGCCGCCTCCTCCGAGAACCGGACGGGAGCCCAGTGGTAATGACTTCCCCTGTGCACTGTCACACTTGGCTTGAGGTCCGAGCATCCCCGCGGAGCCCAGGAGAAGCCCCACGTGCCCCGGGGCTGGCACACGGCTCCGCAAAGGCAACTGAGGTGAAGATTTCAAAACATCTCTGGGAATAGCAGCGCAGAGACATTTTGGCAGATTAGGCTCTGTCTTCCTGTTACTTTTTTTAAAGCTCCCACTTATTAAGGGCACATGTTCAATATTCTGTAAATAATAACAGAAAGTGTTTGCCATTAAACCAAAGCCCATGGAATAATTTCACTCATTTCAGCTGGCAAATTCAAATAAATGCCTGCCCCGCTGTTACAGGCAGCTTTAATGTGCAGCTCAGTGAAGTCAACGGGCAAGAGCATTTCTTGAGGTAAAAGAAACCTACTATTATTAGGAAAGATTTCGTAACAGCATAGGATTAGGCTTCATCCAAACATAGATGTTGCATTGGTTTAACTAAATCCAGCATGGAAAAGTTTCATTTATTGCATCATACAGTTCCATTACGAAGTTACAGCCCAGGACTCATTTTTCTGCTGATATCCAAGAGTGAATCCCTTTTCTGCTGATGCAAAGACTCCCATCAAGGACTGGGCTCCATCTCTACCTGCCCCATCCCATGCATTTGTGAAAGGATGCTTTGCTCACTGTCTCGTACCTGCAGAGCACTCACTACCGTGCACCACAGCTTTAATCCTCCTCACCAAAACCAAGTCAGTCCTACCAAGTCTCCATTCCCATCACCCTGCTTTCGCCTACATCGCCTCCATCCTTTGTGAAGATTACTGCAGCCACATCAAGAGGAAAAAAAACAGAAACACAAAAAACAAGACCCCTGAAAACATGTCTGGCTCCCATATAGCCCTCTCTGTGTTTGCAAAATAAATATACAGCCTAACAGTGGCAGGGAGCTGCAGGGAACCAGCTGTTTGCTCCTCACCCCCGGAGCTGCCTCCCACCCACCCTGCACCACGCACAAACAGGGCAGCAGTCAGGCTCCAGCTCAGCTGGGTGGATGGATGACCTCCCCAGGTTGGCATCCCCACCATTTTGATGCCTAAGTGTGCACACAAAACCAGCTAACCTTCCTGCAACCCAAAGAGGAGATTTTTTAATTTTTATTCCAAGACTGATGATGTACTGTACCCCTTCTCACTCATTTATTGCTACTAATATTTTTATTTTAGTCATGTCCAGGCTCTCAAACGCTTAACGACCAGGTTTTCTGAAGGGCCTGTATGCTGCGAGAAAAATAAGGGAAAAATAAGGAAAAACGGGATTATTTCATCACTGCATTAGCATCTAAAGGCATCAAAGGAATTCCTAGCCACATACAGCTTTCTGTATGTGAATGCAGTTAAATACTGTATTTACATACAAGGCTTGCTCCCTGAGTCTCAGCAGAACTTACAGTCATAGAATCATGGAATCATAGAATAGTTTGGATTGGAAGGGACCTTTAAAGGTCATCTAGTCCAACCCCCCTGCCATGGGCAGGGACATCTTCAACTACATCAGGTTGCTCAGAGCCCTGTCCAGCCTGACCTTGAGTGTTTCCAGTCCAAAAGGTCCCTTTTCTTTTGCAGGGATGATGCTGCCCTGGAAGGTGCAGGGTTCACTCTGCCAACACATCTCATGGTTAGGCATCCTGCCTACTTCGCTCTTTGCCGTGGCCCCATTACGGGGAGCACTGCCTCTGCCGCCGTGCCAAGACAGCGATGCAGGTGAGTGCTCTTTGATTTGCCCCAGAAACAACAACAACAACAACAAAAATAAAAGGTAGGGTCAGATGAAGCCGTTTAAACATCAATTTGAGCTCACTGGATGGGGAGGGAAAACGCCTGGAGCCTGTACAACTGCTCCTGCAGCACTGACCATCCACCGCTTCCACGGCTCCCCTGCCCCAGGCTCAGCCAAAACCTCCACACGGGCTTCTCGGCGGGAGAAAGGCCCACCAGCATGCCTACCAAACCCACACGTAAAGTCAGAGATGTCTCTTACCTACTGTGCAAATACATTAACACCAAACGCAGATCCATCTGTCACCACCAGCCTGAAGCACCCGAGTTGTGCCTGACGCAAAGCTGCTGCCTGTGCTCCGAGCTTCGCTCCTCCTTCCCACGAGCTGCTTAAGAAGAAGATCAGCCTTTCTTAAGCATCTGACTTACCCTTGCCAGGAGCAAACAGTCCCACTTCAGCCTCTCCATTAATTTCAATGGAGTCAGGATTTCTCTCTCATGGCTGTAATCTGCTCCAGGGACAGGGCAGGGGAACAGAAGATCTGTTTTCATGTGGATGCCCATCCTTTATCACAAAGAATGGAGGGAGATTATTGCAGGTGATACTATCTTTCCTTAAGTGAAGCAATGTTACCCCCAGTCCGCAAGTCCTCAAGGCTATTTGGCTGAAATATCTGAAATAACTTCCTTCTGAAGACTGCTCATCAAGACACCCTTTTTGCCAATCTCCTTCCTAGGCTGAACTCATTTCTCTTGGGGATGATGCTGGAGCAGAAGTCAGTGGCTTTTCCAGACCATTCTCCCCATTTACTTAAGATAGCAAATGCAAAGCTGATACACACAGTACATAATCAGACTGCGGGATATATTTGGTGAAGGAAGCTCCCAAGGTTAAAGAAAAAGAAAAGAAGGAAGGAGGGGACACTTAAACACATCAAGGATATCACAGTAAGTGCCATACTAACAATTGAATTTTGTGATTCAGGCTAACAAACAGCAAAAAGAATTTTTAAAAAAAGAATTTATTATAGGAGATTAAACTTAATCAGTTTTTTCTCAAGAAGATGACACCTCCTGCCCTCCTCCGACCCATCCGACGCTGCTTATGTGGGAGTCGGGCTATCGGATTAGACACGTTTGTGGCTGATGCAACCCAGCAAACCCGGCGCTGTGGCACACTCAGCCACCGGCGCGTGCTCCCGCAGCCGACACGGCACACGCGGTCCCAATGCTGCCCCGTGATCCCGGAGCAGCGGGGAGGGGGGTGGCAGCTGCGGCATGATGCAGCAAGGCTATAAAAAGCCGAGGACGCAGCCGGGAAAGCGGCGGCCGAGCTGCGCCGGCAGCGTGCCGGCATCACCTTTCACCTACATCTGCCAAGCTGCTTTCCTGATAAAAGATTATCTTGGAAAAACAAGCCCCGTCACGGCTGCTTGCTTCAACAGGTCCCAGGATCAGTTATGTCCTCGCAGGACACAGCGAGCTAAGGGGGGGAGGGGGGACCTCATCCCCAAAGCCATCCCCCAGGTCAGGGGGATCAGAACAGGCTGTCGCAGGAAAAGGGAGCCCATTCCCAAGCCCATTCCTGTCCCCGGCAGCTCCTGCCAGGGCTCAGCTCCCCTCTGTCCCTCCGCGGAGGCTGCCCCCATGCCGTGGTATGAGCAAAAGCCCTGGCAGCTTCAAGCAGAAGACTGATGCCCCCTTCCCAAAAAGGGCCACCAGGGAACAGCACAGCAAGAACATCACTGGAGATGCACGTGGAAAAGCCCCGATGGCTTTTCCAGCTCCATCCCCCTGGCTCTCTGGCCCGGCAGCAAAACACAACGGACTCGGGACCTGAGAGCCAGCAATTGGGATCTGGGAGATCCAACTTAGGAGACTCACAGAGGAAAAACATACCAGAAGTGCATCAGCCCCACAGAAATGTGCCAGAAACTACCACCAAGAGGATGTTTAGATCCTCATCTCATGTTGGTTCCATCAAAATATTCTCACTGCCTCCTGCGCTGGACCAGGCTGTTCATGCCTGGTCATAACTTGGCTTCACTCTCCTCCGCATCCTCCCCAGTGCCCAGCTGGCTCCAGCTGGTGCCCAGCTCCTCTGGCTCCCACGCGCAGCATCCTGGGCATCATGGGCACCGCAAGGGTCATTCCAGCTAGGCAGACAAGTCCGTCTCTTTCCAGCTAAGCTGATGTGCTCACAGGATGGACTTCTGAGCTATCAGAAGTGCTGAAGGCAGCCAGTGAGACATCAGAAAACTCAGGAAGAAGTTATGTCAGCTGTTAGTTGCTACGTTTTTGGTCTGCCTATCTGGGTTCACATTGATGGCAATTTTTAATTTATTTATTTATTTWGGTATCCATCTTTTTAAAGTCCTTCTGTACCCCTTGCAAGTCATCCACATGCTGTCACTATATACACATCACCATACCCCAAAAAAAAAAAATTACCAGAGTCTTGATTATACAAAAAGCATGAAAACAAGTTTTTTTCCTGATGGGTAAACTGCTGTATCAAAGGGGAAGAGCCTCACACAATACAGCAACAGGGCTGCAAATGTAAGACTGGCAGAAGAGTCAGGACTCCTTAGGAACATACTTTCAAGAAGAGAGTGGAAAGATCCTGGTAGATATTATCATTTTTTCCTACCTCAAAAGCAGCACGGATTAACAAAGCCAATAAAAATGACCTGGAAACCTATACTGGAGTGCCTTGGCCTTGATTTTGATCTTGAAATAACCTGGCCCGAGCTCAAGAATCATTTTTAATGTTTATTTTTAGAATGCATTACCTTCAAACCTCCAGATTTGTCCTTTAAATAGTTCGACACGTTAGATACCTTTTCCATTTTTTTCCACGAGGCTGAAAACACGATCCGTGAAGTCACATTTATCAAGAGAGACTTGTCCATCATCGCTATCTCGGTAAGCAGTTTTCCAAGGAAAGTGGTGTTCGTTTCACAGCAGATGCAGGCTTTCCCACCACCTACCACCAGGAAATGCATCATGTCGATATCCAGACATGCCAAAGCCAGCCTGCTCTTTCCACAGCTACACCAAAGTTCTGGCCTTGAGTTGACAAAGCCGTTTAGCTGGTAACTGTTATTCTCACCGACACGAGCCAAATCTGTGTAAGAACTCACTCTCTCAGGGCAGTATTTTCTCACAGCTGCCAACCTTGGTCCACCTGGCTACTCAAGTTGGATGCAAAGCGCTTGCTGCAAGAAAGACATATGTGCAGCAACTTTGAGCATGTTTTTACTTTATTTGAGGAGATTTGTGCACTCTCAGCCAGGTTTGGGAACATGCACAGCTGCCACACGGTTCCCCGTGCAGTTCATGTACCTGCACCACCGCTAGTCAGGACCCAAAATCGAGGGAAATCACTGGTTTTTCTTGAATCAAAACAGTCACGTTGGCAGAGGTCTGCATGAATGCACCCAAGCCAATATGAGGACATCCTATCTTCCTGTCTTCTCATGAGCGTAAAGCCATTGAAGACCACACGTGGGACTGGGAGGGACGGTGGGAGTCCATTCTCCGACCCTAACGCAGCGTAATGGAGCGGTGTGAATAGCCCCACTTGTGGGACACCAGGGGATGAGAGACCTTGTGATCCTCAACTGCCTTAACATCACCACTTCCTGCCACCCTCCTCCTCCGTGTGCCCCCCCAGAAAGGGACCTCTGTGAAATTGTTTTCTAAATCCAAACCCTCAAGCATCCCCATGGACGAGCACAACCCAGAAGCCTGCAGTAGTTTATTGTATATTAAGTGGTTCAGTTGCATTAATGAAGTCCTATTCATTAGGATGCCCTGAAGCACGTTAGGCCATAATACCTAAAGATCAGAGCCCTGCATATCTAAAGGGACCAGGAATAACTGAAGAATGTGAACCCTCTAGAGACCATGTGATGAGCCTTCCAGTGAAAGGGATGGCTTTTAAATATAGTGACACAGGAATCACCAGATGGGATCAAAACCAACCACCACTCTCGCCCAGCATCCGGTCTCCAACCTCAGACGTTTTGGAGAGCAGACCCACGCAGCTGGCAGGCGTGAGAGGACGCTCCTGGCCGGCACCCACCACCAGCATGCACAAACGGCTTGCTGCATTCTCCAGCTTAATTAAATCAACAGTTTAAACTAATTTCTCAGCTGCAACTGGTAGCAGCTGAGGAGCTGACACAGTTCCCCTTCTGCCACCCATGGCAAGCACGGCAGCCTCCAGGAAGCTGAGCAGACAGCTAACAGAGATGACAACATCTACCACGGCAGTTGCATCGCTGGGAGACCACCTGCCACAATCCCTAGAGGTCCATTTAACCACAGGGTCACTGCTTAAACCAACCGTGTATTTCCATGTAGATCTATGTATTTTACCTCAGATGGCTTTCTTCTTGTGTTTTTGCCCCATTAGACCTATTCTGAATCTCACCAGGGTATAACTTCATGTCTGGCAGCAGAGGAGGGTGCTGACTCCCTAGCCCAGGTGAGCCTAAGTGAGACAGCTCAGGCATTTGCTACCCACCGCTCTCCACTTCACACCTCCTCCTAGAAGAGATCACAGAGCACCAACAGCAACCCATTTCAGATGACTTTAATGTGCCGGGTTACAAGGTATGACAATGCCTGAGCTGTTTCACATGGTGGTCCCCATTCCCACCTGTCCCCAGACAAACTCCAGGAGAAGGGCAGCACAGGTCGCTGGGTCTACAAGTGCTTCAGCCACCCCAGATGAACCTCCTGCAAGTCAAAACCTTGCGTATTATGTCACTGTGGTTATGTARCATCCTGACCTCAACTCCACTGCAGACCCTCCGATTTGGTAGCTCAGGTAGTGGCTCTACAGAGATGAGTTCCCATGATTGTCTTGTACCTATAGCCCTTCATAAAGGCAGAGCCACCCAGCGCGCTGGAAAGCAGCAAGCGCGAGCAGGTTCTGCGCTTTAGTAAATGGGGGTACGCCTGGTTTTAGGGAGTCACTGAGGCAAAGCACCAGGTCTTGAGAATGGTCCTTCCCACTGCCAAGACTGAGAAAGAATAAAAGCTGGATGAGGAAATGAGAGGAAAAATAAAACAAACACCCACACCATCACATCGTCGTTGTTTCAAACAGCTGCAGCAGAAATTCTGCTTCTGTTTTTGCTGGTTTTTCTCTTTTTTTCCCTTCCCTTCCACACAAATGAAATGAAGCATGGAAAGCAAGGGCCCTGTCAGCGTCTGTTCTGCACTGACTGTTCACTCCTAAAGGCTGGCCAGGGAGATGGAGCTCAAATTACAACCACCACAAGTACAACTGGATAGATAAACCTCTTCGAGAGATAAAGCCCTTATTTACAGCAGACTACACCTCTACTTCAAASTGCACCGCTGCAAAAAGCATCTTTGTCCATCTACAGCAGGGGCTTGTCCTGACTTCATTGCATGGGTAGCTGGAGTTGAAATAAACCCACAGCGCAGAGGAGGACCTGTTGAAAGCCAGGTGAACCACGGCATAGTTTAAAAGCTTTGGTGTTTCACTTCAGGTCCTGTGATCCCCATTTAAAAAGATGCAAATAGTTTAAACAAAGAACTGAAGCACCTGAAGTCTGCAGAAAATTGGACGTAGAAATTTCATCTTAGCAGCAGAAAGTCTATTATGAACAAAACCAGCACACAGAATTACAACTGTATCTTCTTAGTCATTACTGCCACAATTATAACYGAAAATAACTATGCCATCATATCACATGTACTTTTTATACCCCATATTGCCAAACGATCCTGGTAAAGAAGACTCAATCATGAAAAATAAACAGCTTTCACTGATGCTCCTTCCAAGTACTGCACACTTTTCTGCAAAGACGCCAAGCTTGGGACTTGGTGCCAGAGTTGGGCAAAGGTCGGTTTTAGTTAAGGCTGGTCCCACTAGAAATTTCATCACTCTCTGCAGGTGGGCTGGGATCAAACCCCCCATTTCTCCAAGCATAAGGCATCAGAAGTAAGATGACCAACACCACACCCCTACCACTGAGCGCCCCGGCCAGTGCCGAAGGCTGGGAGGAGAGAGCCAGGAACGCCAGCGCAGCAGGGCTTCAAGGGCAATGCCACTCTGGCGAATGCCGGAGAGCAAAGTATTTCTGGTAGATCTAAAGAAGATGTAAGGACCAGCAGGATGCCCTGCCTCCCAGACGCTGTGCCCCATCTGGGAGCTTACGTTCAGGAAGGATGCATTTGAACAGAGCCCATTAGAGGAGCGAGCTGCCGGGAGCAGGTGGGGAATGACAAGCCCCGCTTAGATGGGAGGACAGAGCGAGCTGCCTGTGTTGGACCTGCACAGCTCAGAGGGGATGAGACTGCTGTCTGCATCATGGAAAGGGTGATTTAAGCTAAAGGGCAACATTGGCACAAGAACAAATGAGAATCAGTTGGCTATGAACGACTTCAGGCTGGAGCAAGAAGGTCCCTATCCATGCCTGGCTCTGGATGCCTTCCAGCAGTAGTGGGGCAGGCAGCCCAATCAGTCTTAAGATGCAGCTTGATAAGTTTATTAATAAGATTATACCCCTTGGCTGCTTGTGAGGGTAAGGAAGAGACCTTCATGATCGAGTGGCGTTAGGCACTCTTGTGTTCCTCCTCTCATTAGCAGCATTTCTTAATTGGTTGCTGCTTATCCTCTACGACCTAGACGCCACAACTCTTACAACCATCCCCTCTGATGGGAACTCATTCTGGACATGTAACAGGACGCTCTGGACACCCAGAGATTTAAAAAGCTACTGCAGAGAAAAGAAGTATTATTTACCCCATTTTACAGGTGCAGCAATGAGGAGAGGAGGAATTTGCTTCCACACTACAGGGAACCACTTCTCAGCATTGGGCTACGTATGACCGACATGAATTACACATCAAGCCTAAATCAGTACAACTACCAGCAAGGACAAAACCACACCATGACAGAGAGTGCCATATATCGTAGGGATTATCCCACTCCTCCAAGGACAAGAACTCCCAAAGCTTTCAAGTGAGCTTGTTCTGCCTGATTTTTGTTACCCTTCACCAGCACTTAAATGACAAGCAAGGCTCCACCACCCCTGTCTATCGCTGAATGCTTTTCACATGCATGCTGCGATAAATCCCATATAATCTTCTCTATCTGACTATGTTTTAAGAGCGGGGTTGTCCCTACCACCTCCCAGTGTGTCTCCATCCCACTGCCCAGCAGCCCCCCTGCTACAGCGGACACTCTGGTTTCTTATCCCCCAAATACTTCCATCACTTTTTTGGGATGTCTTTGGAGATTACTGCTCAGTGTTCTTCTAAACCATTTGTTTTCAAAGGCRCTCAGATACTTTGCCTGTACCTTTGATAGGTTTCCAGCTTTCAGATCCATATGTTTAGATAAAAATTACTTTCAAGTCCAAGATTCATAGTTTAGCCTTTCAGCTGCAGATTTTCAATGACCAAATCTCAGTTAAGCCAGTAAACGCAGCTGCTGCCTTGCCAACGCGTGACACCATTTCCTTCTGGACATCCCCAGTGGCTCCGATACAACTACCGGGATACGTGAATGGATTCATTTCTTGTATTCCACTGCCTTCTAACGTAAGGCTTGACTCAGGAGCTGCGAGGGTTTTCGTGAGACYGGTGGGTTTGTACCAGCCAGGACACCCCCACCTCCCTGCGAGGCTGGAAGGTCTCTACTTGCACGTCTGCTGAGCGGTCCCATGGGCTCCACGGCGTGCAGTGAACTTGGGACCTTGGGTTTGCCTTCAAACTCTCAGCCAAGCGAACGGGAAAGCCCGGCTGTATACAGGCACGGCTGCAGCATGGGCTTTACCTAGGCTGAAATATATCTTTTACCACTGAGGACACAGGGAAAAACCTGAGCACAGGTTCTCCAGCCTCCATAAAGCACGGGGGCAAGCAGCTGGGGACAAACCCGAAGCCACCCCAGCACAATAAACCACAGGGTATATCCCCTAAAACACTCCAGCCGTAGCTGCTCAGGAATAACCAGGAGTTTTACTTTTAATCCAGATTATGGTAGCACCCGCGTCTACTCTGGAATACAACAAGCCTGAGCTTAGACAGGTCCTGCTGTGCACGACTGGGCTGTCCCAGGCGCGGACGGCCGGGTGGCAATCTCTTGGAGGAGCTCCACCTTCAGCAAAACCTCATCTAGCACGAAGCCTCCCCACCCTGTGAGGCAAGAAGCTACAGCCACCGACAGCCCCAAGCTGCCGAGGATTACTTAACGTTTGGACAACCATTCGCAAGTGAGGAGCCCTGTGAAAGCACAGGGAATTATGCAAATATAAAGCAAAGAGGAAACATCGGCATCTCATACAAGTTTGCCCTCATTCTATCAAAGCCTCGCAGCAGTAATGCGTTCCCCCCCCAGGGATTGTGTCACCTGCTTTAATGCACTCGTCTTTAGCCTCTTCTACATGCCAAGAGTGCATGAATTTAATTAGTATCTCCATTTTATTCAGATTTAGTATAAGGGGAGGGGATGTTTGCAAGGGGAATCCACTTCTCATTTCAGACCCTTGACCAGGCTCAGCTGGATGGATATTTATTTAAAACATTACCACCCTCCCTGCCTGCTCATGTGCCAAGGGTTGCTATCATCACGGCATCGCAGGTCACATCACTTCGCCAGGCAAGGCTGGCCTTAGCAGGCTGGCTGAGACAGCGACCGAAGGCTGCAATCAGGCAGGTTGGGGGAGTGATCCTATGTTAAGGTGCTGGATTTGACTGGGAAAAGGTCCGTCTGCATTCCAGGTCAGCAAAGCAGAATAAGAGCACTTACTCCATTGCTGTAAGTAATATGTGGCTAAAAAAAATAAAAGAATTAAATGTCAAATCACTAAAGATTTTTCGTACAGGCAAATGCTTTAGTCTTTAAAAATACAAATTTCACTGTACTACCCAAAGACTTCCTTTCCCCCTTAAATCTCATACACACAGGGGAAGAAAAAAAATAATCCATATCCAGAGACTTGCAAATTCCCCATCCTCACACCCAAAGGCATATTAGCTCCTTTCCGCAGACAAGAAACCAGGGCATCTCACATTTGCCTTGGCTTGATCCGTACTTAAGATGTGCCAGGAGCCGGCAAAATGATGAAAAGCAAATTAAAAGAAAATCCAGAATACACCCACAGCCCCAACCAGTGTAGTTATGCTGACCAAATGCAATCGGTTTAGAAATAGCTCTGTGGAGGCAGAGGGGAAGGAAAATCAGAAAAAGCCTTTTTTTTTTTTTGCTGAAGAAGCTTGTTTCTTTCTGGGAGCCGGTTTCGGCTGCCCCAGCAGAAGAGCTGTACGCAGCGGTGCGGGAGCGGGTAACCTCACCTGCTATAGGTGACATCTGCATCACCCAAACTTGGCCCCCCAAAAAAMCGCCACCTCCTTTCCTACAGGGAGGCAGCAAATGCGATTAGGGAGCTGAAAAATAACCTTACACAAGGGGAAAAACAAACAAACAAACAAACAAAAAAAAACAACCTATAAACTCTATGCTGTGTGTCATCGTTCCATCGGAGCAGTTTTAGGTGTAGGAAACCCAAGGGGCAGTGAAACTCAGATCCAGCACCAGGAGCTCTGAGCTGCCACTCCTGGACCGGGATGCTACCAGCTTTTCTCTGGGGAGGAATATTTATCCTATCACCAATACCTGTAATAATGAAAAATTAATTAAGGACGCTGTAAGGCAAAAAGAGCAGTCTCATATCCCAACGAAACACTTTGCTCACTGAAATTTAAATCACCCACACCTCTTTTCTGTGCATATGTGAAAGTATGGGTGTGCAGCTGTGCATTAAGTTTTCAATTCTGTATGCTTCAAGCAAAGAAAATACTCAAAAATATTTTTAAATGCATACAGAGCCTAAAACAGCAGCTTATATTGGTAATAAACATAATTAATGTCACTTAGTTACTTCATCCAGGAAATTAATCTAATCAGCTAGAATAACAAGACAGCCAAAACTTGGCTCCCAAGGCAGAAGCTGCCCTTTCTGGGTGGACCAGCTCTGCCACCCACAACTTAACCCCCTGCAACCACCATAGTCTCTCGGCCACATCTTTGGGGACGTCCGCTGCCTCTTAACGCTCCTGCCCCTGCGAACGGCTCTGGTCCCGGGGACTCGGTTCCATACTCCACCCCTGGCCCTACTGCGGTGCAAGCAAAGGGCGAGGGGCAGGCATATTTTATTAAATGAGTATTGATTTTATACACGTCTTTTGGGGAGGGAGATCTAATCAAAATGAATTTAACAGAGTAGGAATCATGGCGCCGTCTGATTCTGAAAGCACAATGAGAGCTGATTGACAGACTAAAATGCCAAAAATCAGATGCCCTGTAAAAATACACAGATTTCAAGTTCCTCGGGGTCTTAGGCTCAGGTAGCTGTAGGAACATCTCTGGGGACACGACAGCTAGTTCACTTCAGTGTATTTATATCACCGAGCTGTGGGTGCCGGGTGGCCATCACCTTATTAAACCCCCTTCGTAAATCACTTTGAGATGCTCAAAGAGCAGGTGCTGGTTGCAAAACGGGGGTATTTCAAGGGTGTCCCCCCCCCCACCGCCCGGCGCTGGCAGAGCCGCAGGGGCACAAACAGCTGCCGGCGCGTGGTCCTCCCCCGGCACGTCCCCTCCGCCGGGAAAGCGCTGGCACCCACCCTGCAGCTGCTGGCATTTGGGGGGTTCTGAGGAAGGGGAGCGGCGCCCGGCCGGCCGGCAGCRGGTTTGCAGGGCTCGGGCTCGGCTGGGAAGCGGGGGGGACACCACGCTCGGGTGAACCATGGAGATGAGGAGCGGGGAGACAGGGCTGCATTCTTCATGGATGAAACAGCAGAGAAAGGGCTCTCGCTGCTTCTCTGCGCATTAGTCAGCACGCAGGAACACAAAAAAAAACCCAAAGCAAATCCGCTCTGTAGTATTAGGGATTATGACTCAGAGCTATTTTTTTTCCTCCCACCCCGTGATTCATCCGGTGCAGCCTCGCAGCTCAGATTCAGAGCAGCCTCACCGTTTTGTGCTCGCTCTGCCCGAAATCCCACTAAATAATTGCCCTTTGCATTCAGCGTTGAAGAATTCAGGGATTTTTTTTCCCCTCTTTCCCCGCCAAAGCCGGGGCCGGAGGGGGCAAGCGCTGCACGCCAGGACCACGTGCCTGCGCAGACGCTCAGCGCCGGCAAAGCCGGCACGGCCCCGTGGGAGCCGCGTGACCGGCCGTGAGCACAGGCGCAGCCCAAAAGGGGAGATAAATGGGATGTTGTTATCCACGGCGCAAGGGACGGCTGGCTGCGAAGTGCTTCCCGGGAGGCGCGGAGGAAAACTCCGGGAGGGGGGTACAACTTCAGAGAGGCGGCAGTCGCTTGCCGGCGACAAGACGCATCCCACGCAGCAGCGGTGCCTATCTGGAAAGGACCCGGTTTAGCCCCCAGGATGGGTTAGAGTTTGCTTGGAAGGAATCCAGGAGCAGGATGGTGGGGCTGCATGGAGTTTCTAGCTAGGGAGACCATCCTCTGCCTCCTCTGAGCCTTCAGCATCGCTGGTCATGAAGGATAACTTGCCGCAGGGAATGAGACCTCCAGAAGCATCCCACATAGCCCGCCACCCCACTGGCGATTTTTAGAGGAAAAGGAGCTGTAGCTGCAGGACAGGCTGCTGTAGAATAAGGGGAAAAACATTATTTTGCAGAGGACATGGCCTGGGCAGCCCCATCACACAGCCGGGACCCCGAGCACAAAGTGATCCAGGCTGGGCTGAACCAAACAAAAAGTCTCGTGGCCCCTTTGCACTGGGATAATAATAGCAGCAGATAAATTCCACATTTCAAACAAGGGTAAGATATTAAACAGAGCCTCTGTAGAGAGATTAGGTGGAATAAAAAAAAACAATAAATCCTTGTGTTCTTGGACTTGAACCGATTGGCAGGGAAAGCCAGGGAGTGGGGCCTCCCTTCCCCCGATACCACCACAGTGCCCTGCATAGCCAAGTTCAACAGGTTGGAGTTCAACAGCTTGCCCAAAGCATGAGGGCTGCAAAACATGGAGTACAGAAATATCTGAGAGACCTTCCTCTGGGTCCACTCCCAAAACCACTATGTTCCCAGGCTGTCACGCATCTGTGAGGTCCCTGCTCGTGCTACCCCACCCTTCCCAGAAAGACCATGCAAGGGCACCCAAGCAAGCCTGAGATGCCAGGTGAGAAGCACCTCACCTTCTCCAGCATGAGAGGCTGGGCAAGCAGGTCGTCAATAAAACAGGGTGAAGTAGCAGCAAAGAAATTGTTTTCCCTTACAGAGCTGTACCGGGAGAAGTTACAAAAGCATTAACCCTTTTCCAGGCTCCTACAGGAGGGATTTGTGAGTCTGAAAGCCAGATACAAACATTAGTAAAGGCAGGAAGAAGAATGAAGGGGGGGAATCTCTTATCTAGATTCATTTTTTTTTACTTAAGGCTATTTCTGTTCTGCATGCTCTAGAGGAAGCCACTGACTTAGAGTGCAGTTTTCATCCTTTCCACACACCCCTTTGAAGCTGAGGTTCATATCTCCCGACCTAGCGTGGAGGCACCTCACGCTCCTCCTGCCCCCCTCACCTCCCAGGGCCAGACTCTGCACGAGGCAGATGACAGATAGATAGATAGTTTCAGCCAAAATAATGAGTATCAACAATTAAGATTCCATCTAAATACCCTCTTCTTTAAAAAATAGCTTTTAGATTAATGATTTAAGACAACTAACTTCAAAGGCTGAATTTGCTATATGGAGGTCAACCCAAGCTCCACCGATGGATGTTGATGTCCTGTAGGGCAGCAGGTAAGCGAACAGACACATTTTCATGTTTAAAACCCCACCCTGGAAACACTGTTTCTGCTGCATGGAAAAAAAAAAATGTGCTTTAATGACTTAAGGATCCAGTAAAACTAACTGGTGCAGAGGGACTCTCATCGTCTGCAGAGGGAAGCCTACCCCGTCACAACCAAAGTATCAGTTAACATTGTCTCATTTTGCAATAAAACCCAGCTGCAATATTGCATCATATTGTGGGGAGACAAGCACACCTAACRACAGGGTTGTTCATGCTTCCAGTTATCCCTGACAGTAAAATAAAGAACATCATTAATCCAAATAACATTGCTAGAAAGAGCTCTCAAATGTACTTTAGTTTCTAAACCTTATTTCCTTACCCGGATTACCACGTCCCTCATACAAGTGCAGGTGACACTGCAAGTTAAGTTACCTGTCTAGAAGAAAAGACACCTCACCCTTACAGAGCCACGGGTCACCCACACCAAGGGGGAAGGCGGCAGGAGGCACTGACAGAAGGACGGACACTGACTCCAAAAGGACAAGCAAGAGCTGGGAGAAGACAGGCAGCAAATAACAAAAGGAGGAGAGGAGGTGTTTATGAGGGTGAATCACACATTTCCACAGACATCTTTCCCTTAATGATGAATATCATAATTCCCGTAAATAATGCAAGGAAAATTTGTTTAATCATTTAAAGGCATCATAAATAATAAATATGTCAGCTCCACATGCTAACCTCACCATTCCTCCCTGCTCAGGGACTGTTCTAAGGGAAAGACTAAGATCTCTGTCACTTTCCAATTTTGGAAAGATGCTTCAGCATCAGAGTCAGGAGAATGAAGGAAGTACCCAAGACCGAGGAATGGAAATCCAAGCATGCACAGACCCTGCGTGGTGCAAAAGCTCTTTACACCACGGCTGCCATTCCTGCGCAATAAAGCAGCAATGGAAATGTAGTTCTTGTTTACTCAGCCAAAGTGCGTATAAGCAGAGGTATGCACCGAGATAGCTAGGGCCAGTTACGAGGAGAGCCCTTTCCACCTGCCAGGAGAAGGTCCCCTACCAAGGACCGGCGAGGATAAGGAAGGGGCTGCACCGGCGGCAGCGCATCCATCACCTGCTGCACAGCAGGCGCAAGGGCGATGCCACGTCTGAGGGGTACCCAGCTGCTACGCCAGCACTAAGACCAGCATCTGGATGAGAAGGAGAAAATGATGCATGCCGCCTTTCAACACTGGATTTCTCAGGAATGAAGAGCAAAAGGAGATTTAAGAGCTTTGAGATTCATCGCTGCAAYGCTGCCTGCAAAACCCACCATGCAACCAGGAGCATCCTCTACAGCACTGGAAAATCGGGACAGGTTTCCCAGCTCATCTTGACTTGGTCATCGACTCCTCTGAGCCACTCGCCATCTCATCGGCACACAAGTCACACCCTCCCCGAGGTGTGGGCTGTCTCAACACGATGCTCTGTCGTGACGAAATCATAATCCCAAAGGCCGCTGCTGCCACGGCAACCCCAGCCACTGAAAACAAAGACGATGGATAAGCTGTGCAGGACCGGTGGGAAGAACTATGGGCCCATCTGGGGATGTCCTACTCGCAGCATGGAAGAAGGGAAAGGAAAAAGAGGTCAAACCCCAAAATCACGGGGACACCATGTTTCCAAAATGCTGGCACATTTTCCACCCTTTTCCCTGCAAATACAGGAGGGATGCAGGAAGCAGGGGAATAAATCTGCATAAAACTGGCACAGTTTTGAGTTCCAAAGTCATATTCTGGCACCCCCAAAATAAAAGTGGGGTGACCACCAGCAGAGAAGATGGAAACCCAACTGCACAGAGCAATCACAGGCACGCAGTGTCTCACAGCGAGGAAACCCAGCCTGCTGCCTCTGCCAAATTTCTATCAGGGGCTGGGGTGGGACAAAAGGTTTGTGCCACCAAACCATGATTTGTATTGTTTCAACTTTTCGCTTTTCCCTTGGAGTCACTCTTCCGATTCAGAATCTGTACTATTTTAAGCAACTCTGCTGAAAAAAAACAGGATTTAATGCCTGTTTGGGCTGCCCATAAAAATCTTTTCCACTGGAACAAAGATTTAAACCTGTGACTCAAAATGAGTTTACAATAGGGGGCTGATTATCAAGAGGACCAGAATATCCTCTTATTAGAAAAATGTTCACTGGGCTTTCCTGAACTTTACATGGTAGTATTAATGCAGTGGCTTGTTTAGTTGCATGCAGGCGATACTGGTTGTCTTTGACACAGGCAAAAAAATACATGTATTTTATAATGCAGAAAAAGAGCAGGTATGTGTGTGTGACTGTGTGGTATGTGGATCCATACGTGCACATACATGCATGAACACACACATCCTTCTGATTATTGTCAACAAAAGAGAGATATAGGAAAGAAAAAACATGAAATCACAAAAAACAAAGGTTGGAAAGGATCAAAGGATGCACTCCACCTGCTTGCCCCAAGTAAAACAAGCCTAATTAAGGCACTTTTTTTWAATTATTATTATTTGTCTATTACGGTAGCAGGCATCACAGGGGAAAATCAGGGACCTATTTGTACGAGTCCTATGCAAATATTTAAGGCAGTCTGGAAGAGATCTACAGCCTACTAGCCTTCAGTTAAACTGATGTAAACCCCTAAGAGTACCCTATATTCATTTTAGCTTAAACCTATTTGTTTTAAAGACTTATTTCTATTGGTACAATATTTATATGCAGATAAATTACTAAAAAAAAAGGGGGAGGGCAGGTAGGCTGGCAGCAGCCCCAGTGGAGGCAGGATCACAGCCCGGGTCTGGGGATGCCCGTTCCGGCACCGTCCTTAGGAAACACTTCCCGAGCTCTGCTTGATTTTTTGGGCTAGATCAGTTCCTCACCCTGGGCCTGCCTGTGCACGTCCCCAGGGTGAGCTCTGCCCCGAAGCCTTGCACCGGCGACGGCCGATGGCACCCGTGTGCACGGTGCCACCTCCCAACCCGCCCTGCGCCGGCAGCTCCGGCACCGCTCCTGCCCGCTGCCGGGCAGAAACCCTGCCCTTGCTGATGAAGCATGGAGGGGAAAGCATGCGTAAAATGCCCTGCTCGCTGTTATGCAGCAGGGCAGATTAGATTTTAAGGCAACGAGTCATCAGCTACCAGCCTACGAACTTGGCTTTATACATGTCAGAGCAGCGTCGTATAATAGAGATGTCTCTCTCAATGCCGCTGACCCGGATCTGAACCAGCACCCGTGAAGGAGAAGTTTTGGAAGGTTTCCTAGCCCGTTTTTTAGGCCCTAGAGCCAGCAGCTAGTCAAGTTTGGTCTCCTGGCAAGCAGAGAGAACATATCCAACAACTGCATCCAAACTTTAAAAAAAAAATTACCCTGGGGAGCAGAGCACAGTGTAAAACTCTTATTTACAAGTTTTCTGGCTGCTCTTTCATCAGCAGAATTTACTGGAAAAACTCAAAAGCAATCATCATTTTACAAGCACGTTCCACTCCCTGCGGTTCCTGCACCCAATTTTACACGGAGAACGTCAACAGGGTGACATGAGCCAACTGCCTCCCCAGGCAGCTGCAGCGTGCGCTCCTCTCGCCATGTCAGAAACCCACCTCTCAATTCATACACTGTGCAATAATTATTTTGCTAATCACAGGGTGCTCCGTGCTTCTCAACCTGAATTATTATTATTAGAGCTGGCTCAGCTGCAAACGCGCCTGCTTTCCAAACACACGGTGCTCGGCTGAAGAAGAGGGGTGGGGGGGTTAATCCCTCGCTGGTTGCAGCGTGAGGCAGCGAATGGCATTCCGGCATGTCATTTCTTTCAATGGGAAAAATAACGTCTTTCAGGAGGTTTTCCGTTTTAAGTTAGCACAGAATCACCACAAAAAGAAGAAGAAACAAAAAAATACTGGGTAAGGCAACATAACACATACTATGGCCTTCTTTCAATTCACCAGCTATATTTAACTCTCAACTGCAGCACAGAAACATATTTCACTTAGAAAAACTTTTTAGCTGCTTAAAAGAGACGCTCAAGTAGCAAAGGCCACACACTTAGATACTGGGAGGGTGAAAGAAAAAAAGATTTATTTGTTTAGATGCTGTAAGCTAGCTGAAATCTGCCACCTACAACTCATCACCAAGCCCTCCAGCGGGCAGGCATGACTTGGGCACAAGCCAACCTGAGCTTGAAATGTTTTGGTAGAAAACCGCTCATATGATCTGGCTACTTTTTAGCCATCTATTTCACTTTCACCCACTTTTTTTTTTTTTTCCTGAAACATCTGCCTTTGACCGGGGCCAGAGACAGGGTGCTGGCTAAGAAAAACAGGAGCATCTGCCCCAGTATCGCAAGTCTACCATACTTGAGCCCAAAAGTGTAGGACCAGCAACATCACAAGCCTCACCATCGAACCTGGGACAACCTGCATGGTGACAGCTCTGCATTAAGTAGACCTGGCTTTCAAAAACTCTTTTTCCCAGCTGTCTGCCAGGCTACCTCAGCCATGACCTTCTCCTTATCCTTTCCAAGGCAAGGTCCTCTGCATCCCCCAAGTCAACCATGTCATTCAGTGTCCCACCCCGAAGGCTGCAGCTACTACAGAAGTTCTGGTGCTACCGCCGTGCGTGGTGGACTGACAGCACCAAACTTGTGAGGAGATAAACAGCCCGTTCCCGAGCCAAACTAAACCAGGGCAAAAAAATCCCATTTGGGCATGCAAGGGAAATAGGATCGGGCCCGAGTGTCTTGAAAATAGCAAAGCACCCTAACAATTGGCACTAAATGATCCTTGGGTGCAAGGGTCATCAGCAAGATCAGGTTATGAACATGGCCTGAAATAGCCCCTCGTCCGGGGGGGGCGGGGGTGGATGGCACCGGACACTGGCACCACTTSTGAAAGCAGTCTGCATTGCAGAGGGGAAAAAAAAAGAAGAAAAAAAAAATGAGGAGTCATCCTAAACGAAACACGACACTGAGCATTCACATTTCACATAAGAAGCCTCACGCATTATCGTCAGTGACACGAAGGGGACCGTCTAGAGTTTGATTTCTGTTTATTCACCTTGATGATATCCCTTAAAATTTTCTGCTCGGGTTACATCTTTCCAAGAAGAAGGGGAAAAAAAAAAAAAAAAAAAAATCTTTCCATCTATCCGAAGGAAAGCCCCCTCCGCAGATCCGCTTCCCTAAACCGTGCTCGGCAGAGCTCACCCGACCTGACCTCTGTGGCGCGCGGGCTGGGCACATTCAGGAATTGCCACCCATCGAAGAAACCAACGCCGCAAACCGGGACTGGGAAGCGTCGGCTTTCCAGCATGGGAAACACAGTGCTGAGTCCTGGGATTTTTTTGGGAAAAAAAACCAGCTGTGCAAGCAAAGCCACTCAACCAACTCGCTTGCTGCAAGGCTGATGTGGCCAAGAATAAAATGTCTGCTGCCAAGCGATATTGAGCGTGTTCTTCAGATTGCCAACATCAAAGCATTTCCCAATTTCAGATCCCTCCATTTCTATAATCGGAAGCAGTTGAAACACGCGGCTTTATCGTCTACGAGTCAACCCCTAAAAGACGCTGCACCTTGCAGCGCTCACTGCTTGCACAGAAGTGGAAGCGCTGTGCAGGACGTGCCCCCAACTCCACTGAAAATCCCCCCTGCTGCCAGCACTGCCCGCCTGCTCTCCCCGGGCAGCATTTTCTTACAGGGATGGGGATTGCTCACATCGAGCCATCGCTGACGCATGCACAAACCCACCTGCTCAACTGCTCACACACCCAAAAGCCCTCTGCCATCAGGGCATGGCAGCCCTCGCAGGACCACCACAAACTGGGGCCACATCCCTCCAGAGGGCAGAAACAGGGTTGAAACCGGGTAGAAAAGCCCTGGGCTTGCAGCAAGCCAGAAGGCTACTAAAATCATCAGCAGAAATGTAATAGAGGTAACAGCAGGAATGCAGAGCCTGGGCTTGGATCGCAGACTGCAACCGCCAAGGAAGGAGCATCACCGAGCCCGGGGTGCAGGGGAGAAGCACTATGGCCATTAACCCCGATTTTATTCTTACCCATCAGATCTGAGAAACATCTACTCAGCCACACCAGCTGCAATCCGGAGCAGGCAAGGGAAGCCAAAACTGTCAGGTCGAGACTCATTCAGAGAGAAGGGAAACGAGAGCAGCGCCCACTCCCTTATTCCTTTTTTTCAAGAAATAAGGGGCACAGCTGCGGCCGCTCCTCGGGCCATGAACTCTCAGGGTGTGCAGAGACGGTAACAGGGTGCTTGGCCGACCTGCCTCGGCGAGAGAAAGGAGGAGCCACGCAGAAAAGAAATTATAAACCAACTTGGAGCAGAAACACGTGGACGAGAAGGTAAAGAATGAAAAGCCAGAATAGGAAAGAAAGGGGAAAGAAGGTAAAGGAAAAAGGGAAATATGCCTATGAAAAACACCACATGCATAAAACTCAGACGTGAAGTGGAACAGAAAAATAGAAGCGGAGGGAAACTAGAAAGAGGAAGCAAAGTTAGAGCTAAACAGGCAATGATGCTTTCACACATATGTTTGTATATACATAAAAATACATATAAAAGTTACCTGGATATAGATATATAAATACATGCACAAGCAGCAAAACCGTGCTGTGCTTTATCTACACCGCCCTAAATAAAAGCAAAGACTTAACCTCTGGCCACTGGCTCTGACAGGTCAGCACAGACAGTTTTCACCTGCATGGGGATGCTTTCTGTACACTTCTTGTACCGAGCTGGCTCCCACATTTACTGCTATTCAGAGCTAAAACAACACAGAAGCCATGTAAGAAAATTCACACTACAGCAGCACATTATGGCCATCACGTCTCCATCGTGCGCACAGATAGGCACAGATCCCCAGGAGGAATATCAGTGCTATTAGTTAYTGGCATTACATATAGCACCACCAAGAGCTTGAGATACCAAATGTGCCTGTGCTGGATGTTATACAAAAATAGAATAGAAAGGGCAGTCTCTGTCCCAGAGACCCAATGACCTAGGGTAAAACCAAGATATAGATAGAAAGTGCAAGCAAATAAGGCAGGCTGACCAGAGTGGAGCAAAAGACATGCCAAAGGAGATACCATCATCTCACCAYACATGGCAATCCTGGATGGGCACATCTAACAATCTTGCTTTAGACAGGAAGCTGGGAAGGGGTCAACCACAACAGAGCACCAGCAAAGACCCACCCATTCCCTGTTCTCCAAAATCCCACTTAAACCACTAATGGAGATGGTGTAAAGATCCCCCATTACTGAAACAACCAGTAGTAAGTAGTAACCCACATCAGAACCACCACATCTATCAAACCACACAGAGAACAACCCCTAACTAACATGGCCACGATGTCCATCATGATCTTGACTTCACGATTCCTCTTCTGACTGCTGGTTTGTTTAAGTATCACATTTTGGGACATACAAAACAGATAAGGACCAAGAGTCATACATGACTTAACTTGGAATCTATGAGCCCATCCACAAGGTGATAAAGGAGGCAATGTAATTAAAAAAATAATAATTTCGCATTTAACACATCTGCTAGATAAAATAGCTTGCTTTGACCTGTTAATACAACAGGGTGTTACAAACCAGTCTTATGTCTGCAGAAAATTCCTGGTAATTAACCCTAGTTTGAAAGGGGTGAAGAGAGGAAAGGGAGGGCAGAGTTAAGGATGTCTGGGCACGTACCTCAATCTTGCTATTTCCTAACTTTTTTTATATTCTGAAAAGGCTCAAATCACTGCAGGTAACTGGAATTACAGTCAAATGTATTTTCCTCAATGCTCAGTTTAAACACTGCAGTCATCACCAGATTATCTTTCGGGTAYTGTATTAAGTGATATACTAACATCTGATACACGTTATTTCTCCTCTTTCCTCCAACCCAGTGGTGGAGGGTCTTGTTTTGCTTGTGTGTTCCTTAACTGTCTCTAAACATTATACAAAACGTTGCTATATATTTAGAAAAAGGACCTTCAGTTGAACATACCTTGTACTTGGAGCAGCATACAATGAGGTCTGTGGTGGTCCTTATCTCCTGGGGTTGCCCAGTCCATGTGAAACTGGACCCTCAGAGAGCAGAGCTTCATTTCCTTGCAGAAAGCTCCTATGGTCTTTGGCACAAAGCTTTAAGCAGTCTTTCTGCCACCTGAGGCAATACAGGGAGCACCCTAACAAAACACCTCAAAACTTTATCTGTATTTCCAACAGGAGCCAGCATAGAAAGACACTGCAAGCTGCCCACGCAGCAGCAGAGATGGGCTGCAGCCTTCTGGACTGGTTGGAGCTTCCTTTGCTTGCAGGCTCCCTACACACGTATGTCATTGCTGTTGTCAGGCCAAGACACAATGAATGTCAAGGCCAAGACCAGGACTCTTCCCAGGAAGATGGGGCTGTACCTCCTAATCAGCCASAGATGACAGAAACACCAGAAGAAGAGCTACAGAAGAGCTTATAACCAGAAGAAATTCAAGAGTGCTCCTAACCCACCAACTCAGCTGACCAGCTTTGGACAAGTACCATCAGCCAACAGAGCCAGCATGGCAGCGGCAGACTCTTCAACCCCTTCCTCATGCTCGTCTGCATTGCTGGTGCTCAGGGAGCTGTTCCTCACCAATGAGCCAACAACGTCCAAGGACTCGGCTCCCTGGCAGCAGCTTGGTGGAAAAAGATTAAATAGAGCTATGGATCATCTTCACACTGTGGTCACCTGAGCCTGCRTTGCCTGGCCAGGTCACCTACTGCAAGGCAGTGTGGGGTTCCAAGTGTGAAGACTGGTGGGAGGAGGCAACCTCATCGCTTCTCCTGTGGTACCGGCCACCCCAAAGGGCTCAGACATGACTTCAAGCTCCTTCTTCTGGAGCCACCATGGCCTGCCACCGTGGAGGGAGGTCAGGAGCCTCTCTGGGCAGACCCGCTCTGCCAGCCAAGCCTCCAGTGAAACCGCAGATGCATGAGCTCAGCCTTAACGCTTGCCAACTTCTAATGGGCATCRAAATCCCTTAATATCTTCAAATTAAATATTAATGTTATAAGCAGTATTTCATGGGTCTACAGGCTTTGTCACGCCTCAGGGAGACCTTAAACAGATTCAGCCCAGACTTCAAGACTTTCAAGAGAGCATGGCTCCCAGGATCCCACACACCAGCCCCATCCCTGATGGTATCTCGTACCTTCATGAGCTTTAGCTGTCTTTCTGCTGCCACAGTGGAGACAACAGCATTTTTACCTGCTCAGCATCCAGATTTCCTAAGCAGAACAAGATACAGGTGTTCGTCACTATGAATATTAGCACTCCTAATATTATTAGAAGAAGGTGAAATGCATTAGCAAGACCAACTGCAAGTTCTCCCAGTCATAGTGGATCAGCACAAGTGACTGCAGGTTGTTTAATCCCTCCCATACACTCCCCTCCCATACTGCCTTGCTCCATGAGGTGGTGTTAGCAGTTAATTAACAGAGGGATATACAGAATTGAAATCCTATTTATTGTAATTTGCCTCACGAAAGTACCCAAGAAAAATACTCACTAAAAGTTACTAAAAACGTCCTGCAAAATAAGGTCTTTGCTAAAAGTCTCTTAGGTCACCAAGATTTGTAAGGAAGACAAGGGCACCAGGTACCAACAGCGGTGTACGGGCTATACCACCAGGCAATATAATGTTATGCCTTATGCTAATGGACAACATCTTGAGTTCTGAACAGGCTAAAACCTGTCTCAAAGACAGTTATACCCAAGTCACCACCTAGTGACCTGTAAATTGTACTTGATACACTCATCTTTAAAATTAAAATCATAAAATTACTGCAAACTTCCCTTCCCCTTTTCCTCCTCCATATGAAGAATGGCCATCGACAGTACTATGGAAGATGAAAAGCCAGTACTCATGTTTACCTGTCACACTAAGCTGGGAGCTAAGGAAGGTCTTATTTCCAGACCTTCAACACTTGCACTGGCAACACATAGGTACCTGGTGAGAAGTTTTCAAAAGCTTTTTTCCTGCCTAGTGTTGGGTGCAGCCACCAGACCTCCCCCTCAAAGACGGTAGCCTATGGAAGTCACCATTGCCATTTCCAACCATGTCAAGCAGAAGTACAGAACCTCAACCATTTCTGTGAAGCTCTGAGGGTCCACCTGACATCAGGGCTCTACTGTCCTACGCTGTGAACAACCGTATGAAAGGCAGCGTCTGCCACGACGTATTCGGAGATGAAAGAGGCAAGCAGAAGAGTGGAAGGGGAGGGAGAAGAAATGGCTTGCCGAGGGCAGAGCCCGCAAATCCTACCCACAGCCGAGAACTGGGAACCCCATCATCTCTCCAAGCCACTTGTAACAAGCAGGACTGGTGGGTCTTAATACTAACTACCCAAGATAAGGAAAACATTTCAAGACGAACTTCTCACTGCTTCAGCATCTTGGACTGCAAAGAGCAGCATCTTCCTTCCCCTCTGAACCTGCTCATCTTAATCGCATTTATTTACTCATCTTGTGCATTCATGAAAGCTGGGCCTCCTTCCACCTTGTTCCACAAACAGAGACTTGAAGCTCAGCTTTTCAATTTTTCCTCAGTTATCACAGAAACAGAGAAGTGCTGGTGGGAAGGAAGAACCCTCTGGGGTCTCCAGTCCAACCTCCCAGCTCGTAAACAAGGCTGATTATTTTCCTCTGTAACATCAAACACACGTACTTTTTGTTAGTATTTTTATATAATCTAATAGCAGCCTTTTTAACATTTAAGAAAAATGTAAAGCTGCGCCCCCCCCACCCCCAAAAGCAAACTGAGAAGAACCAGAGCCAGATGGGAGACACTTGTAAATCAAATGATCCAGCAATTCACATGGCAAACATGATTGTCTAAAACCCCTGAGCAGCATCTCAATTGCCTGTGCCGCAGCACGAAGCTCTTGGCCTTCGCTCCCCCCATGATCACTTCTGGGAAAGTGTATTTCAGACTTTCATACTCTTACGAAGGAGGAAAAAAAATAAACAACCCATTATTATTTAAATAGGGCTGGAAACATTACTAACTATTTCCAAAAGGATGTATGGTAGCTTTTTGCTCTGCGTGCTAAATTACAGGTCATTGCACTGATAGGTGCGACTACCTATTTACAACGTCAGCTGAAGCATAAAAGGGTTTTGGTACATCACGTCTAGAGACTGCTATAGCATGACTACATTAATGTATAATAAACCTTATGTCTGCAACATAGCTAATATTATAATAATAATAATAATGATGATGATGATGATAATGATGAGAATAATAATAATAACAACAATAATAATAATGTTACCAAACTTTAATATTAGCAAAGAGAGACCATGCTAGACCTCTTTCCATGCAGAAGAGATGTAACGTAAAGGGTTCGAGCACAGCCTGGGCTTTGGCCATTGCTCCACGTCCCACACGCTCAGGCATGAGCCCACGGCTGCTGTTTCCACCACGTAAACCAGCACACACAACATCAGGTGTACATCAGCGATGCACCACCGCCAGGACAGCGATACCCGATCCGACACCAAGCTGCAAGGACATGGCACCTGGCTGAAAGCTGGCCAGGAAAAGCCACCTTTCCTAAACCTACACAGGCAGTAACGCTCCAGTCTCTTGCACCACTCGTTCCTTGCACAGCCTGCAAGCCCCTTCCACTCGTGCATTCAGGGCTCCCTCCCTACCTGGGCAGGGAACTGTGCAAGGCAATGCAATGCATTTTATTTTGGCTGGGATTTTGCTCAGCTGACATTTTCAAGAAGAGATGGTTGCAACATGATCAACTCTAGGCGTCAAAATACAAAGTGTTAATCAAGAGTCACAGGGTGTTGCTTTTTTTTAAAAAGCATACTGCTAAGTTGGATTTTTCTTCTCCTTTCTAAGTTACTGGCAATAGCTTCCCAACCCCAGCTGAGATTTACAGCGGACCTCACAGGATGCTGCCCCTGCACTGGTGAAAAGATCAAAAGTTTTAGTTCTCCTGACTGGGAGGAAAAAAGCGAGGCAAGCAATCTCTTAAATCCAGCTGTTGGGACTTCAGGAAAGGCACAAAATGTCCTGAGACCAAAGGCAAGCAGTACATAAGTGGGCAGCAGAGGGGCTGGCCCGTACCTGCTTCTGGATGACTTTGAACCTGTAGGGTTTGATACCTTGCAAAACTCCCCTGATGCAGAAGAGCTTACAGCAGTGCTAATGTGATGGCTTCTACCAGTGCAAGGAATCGGGATGCTGCATCCACACCAAAGGCGTTACCAGTGTGACATACCCCTTAACCAGCTCAACTCCACCGGTAAAGCTGAAGTGCAGACCAGGCATCCAACCAGCAGTTATCCAGGGAAGCCAGGCAGAACAGAAAGGGCATTCAGAGAAAGCCAACGAGAAGCAGACTGGACCATACCAGCTGGATGGAGGGAAGACGATGGTGGGTGGTTAGGAGGACTGGACCAGAAGTTTTCCACCTTAATATCGCTGCACTGGCCTGCTTCAGAGCCTGGGGGTTCCCAGCACAACCCGGATTGTGCTGAGGGCCTCCGCAAGCTGCTTAATAAACTACATGATGGGATGTGGTCTTGCCTCTCCCACCCACCTCTGCTCTCCACCTGCCCCTAAGGAAGCAGCCTACAGCTCTGGGCAGTGCTCTCACGGTAGGGACCTCCTCTCCCCAAAACAGGGAGAGCCTTCTGGGGCTTCCTTTAGCCTTCTCTGCCATTCATTCCTACCCCCAGGAGAGGAGCTAGGTCCCATGCCTGGACAAGCCCCCAGCTTGTAGGTGAGAACCCTGGGGATGTCATCCTCTCCCCTCGGGAAGCTCTCAAAGTCCTGCAGCTCTTGGCCATGCACACGTTTGGGCACTGGGTATTCCTGACCGAGGCATGCAAAAGAGGTGACAAAATGCTGTCTTCCAAAACATCTCATGGCAATGACACTCTCCCGTGCAATGACACTCTCCCGTGCAAACGCACAGTCCTTCCAGGGCTTTGGGCTGCTATTTCTCACCAGGGTGCTCTGCATGCCCCATCGCAGCTCAGCCCACTCTCCAGCAGCACAGGTCGGCTCCCAACGCCCGCACAACCCAACCTCATAGTGGGGGGGCACGATCAAACGTCACCTCTCCCGTCAAGGGACTTTCTAATGAGCTCGTTTCCAGGAACCTACCCAATAATTTTTATACAAAACTTCTTCTACTGTTTTTTTCCAACTCAGGTTTTAAGGCAGAAATGACTGAGAGAGAGAATCTGCCCCTTCTCTTGGCAAGTTGTTCCAGGGGCTAATCACCTTTGCTTTTAAAGACCTGTGCCATAATTTTTAATTTGAATTATCTACCAGGCACTGGTTCTAGCTCTGCCTGTCACTGCTGCATTCGAGAGCCCTTTACTGCCTGATGTACTATACCAGCAGCAATTCACGGATCATTTTTCCTTCAAGGTGATGGGGGATGCAATCATAGTATCTTCTGACAAATATAAGATATCAATAGCAGTGAGGATGTGACAGCACAGGCATCAGAGTGGGTGGGACAAACCTGCCTGGAAACCCTGGTTGATACTCAACCAGCCCCTGATTTGCAAGGATACAGCTCCACATCGATATTCACATCCGTACCTTGAATTCACATAAAGAATGATACCTCCCAGGGATGCATTAAAAGGCATTTAGATCATACAGATCTGGATGCTTGCAAACCATCCAGACCACTCCGTATGCCCGGCCGGTTCCCATGTTCGCATCACCCTGCAGACTGCCGTCTTCAGCTGAGCGGAGCCGATGCACCAGGTTAACCACCTCGCTGCTTCTCATCTGTCACCCTTGGAGCGACAGGGAAAAAAGCACCACCAGCAAGCCCCGTCCTCCACGGCCTCTGGCACTTGCCAGAGAGAGAACTGAGGAAAGACTCAGGAACACTGCTTTATCGCAACACTGCTAACTCCAAAAAACGCTGTCCTCCACGGAACTGTACCAAGAAGGCAAGCAAACGGCAGGCACTGCATCTCCAGGTATAAATAAATCACGTGCAGACGTACAGCAGTATTGCTTGCCAGGGCACTAAGCACTTTGCTACATAAGAAGACGGACCAGCTCAGGAACAGATGCAGCTGTGACAAGGGAAAACGTGTCCCATACGCAGTGCTAATGGGACCAAGAGATGGATTATGTCTTTATTCCCTCCTCGCTCTTCATAAATCTTGCCAGGAACTATGCAGGTGTTCAGTACCACAGCTGCCAGCCAGCAAGGAGACAGAAAATAACACACCGTGCTTCAAAGTAAGATCTGTATCACCTTGCTGCAAACAGGCAAAAGCTTCCTGATCAGGTACGCGTTTTCCTCTCCACTAGTTCCGCTTGCAGCTCTGCACCCTACTTGGCTCACAAAGCAGGACCCCAGACCATGCCGCCGTCCCCTTGGCCAGCAGCAAGGGGTCGGGGCAACGTGCCCATCACCTCGGCCTCTCCAGCAGTAATGCACTGAGAAGATCAGCACAGAGGCTCCACTGAGGCTCTGACGGACCCACTTGCATTGCTTAACCGATGGATATACAGCTGCAGTGCACTGCTCCAAGCTGCAGTGCACCGTACCACAGGTACCTGACACCAGCCTTTGCTAAATTCACGTACTGGGAGCAAAAGACGAACCCCCAGTATTCCTGCAACCAGCAGAAACACCTCCCAGGTCACAAAAAACAGCATTTCCCCTTCCCGTGGCCTGCCAGTGCTATTGTCTGCATAAACCAATGGGGGGAAAAAAAAAATATTTTTTTTTATTAAGATGTCATACTTGTAAGCCCTACCTTGCAATTCCTAATAGAGCTGTGCCAGCATAATTACAGACAAAGCCTGAAGAGAGAGACCTGTAGAAAAATAATGATACTGTAATAACCCACTGAACAACTTCAGCTGAAAGGTGACAAACGAACACAAGATGCACTGGTATCTTACAAGTATATAGATATACAATTTTTTTTCCCTGGCCTTGCTCCACAACATCGGCACTATGGGTCGCTTCCCCTGCCAGTAATTCCTCATATAAAAGTTAGTGAAATATATACAGCCAGGAAGCATATGCTGTCTTTGTAAAGCATTCTGATTAAAAACAGGAAGATATGGTTTGAATCTTGCTAAGAATTAAGCATAAGCTCCAATTTTAGCAGATAAAGTCCTTAATTAAACCAAAATCTACGCTTTGGTTCGGCAGGAGCACAGAGAGAGAACACCATGACTGCAGAGCTGCACAAATGCGCTGCGCCATCGGGAGACACAACTCACCATCATCTCTGAAAGCTGTTAGCTCCCACCAAAGTTATATTCCAAGCATGCACGTTCACCCAGGGAGCCAATATTCCATTTTACAAACACACAATTCGTTTCTGCAACAGATGGGCCTTTCAACAGCGGCAGGCCTAAGCCCTTCCTTATTTTCGCTATTGCAGACTTGCTCTGACGTTGCGTGGACATCAGCGTGCAGATGCAAAGGATGCAAAATCCTTCGGGCCTTGCCGAGGCAGAGAGCTGGCATTGCTCTCGCTGTCCCCGTGCAGTCAGACCGGCACAGCCCCTCTCCCAGGGATGCTAGACGTATAGATGTACAGTATATTTTACTCCTAACAGGTATAGAGGCGTTCCCATTGGCTGACAAACAGCCCCTGTAGAACTAATTACCTTAATATAACTTAAAATATACAAAGGCACAGTCAGATGGATCAGAATTATAACAATGCTAAGCTAGCCGTAAGCCAGACTCATGACTTTATGCTATGAGGAGAGAGAGAGGAAAAAAATAAAGTTAGAGGTGCATTTCTAAAACGATGCAAAGTGTGTATAAGATCACGTGAAACTCCCTGGGGTGTGAACTGGCATTTATAGAGCTATGCAGCACCTAGCACAAAAGAGCATCTGACTGGTCCACGTGCTTGGAAAATATATATATTTATTAAATAATTTTAAAAATCACAATAGAAAGGAAACTGGATGTTTATGAGACACGACTAAATATCAGACTGTATCCTTATTTCTTACAGTGATGCCGATGCTTCAGAGCTAGATTTTTTTTAACATCCTCATATTTTACAGCAACATATATAAGTACTCTTAGGATAATCCAGACCAGCTGGCACAAACTGACATTAGTGAGATTGTATTTCTGCTCGATGAAGAAATAAATACTCCCATTTCGTACAGCCATAACATGTACATAACATATTGTGCTCTTTGTATTTAGCAATGGCTAATATATTCTAATATACCCCCAGAAAAGCTCTTTTGTTCCAAATCAATGACTTAAATAATGTATATTTTTTAACATATTAGTAAAAAGGAACTAGCGTGGGGTTCACAACTCACTGTGTCTGACCAGATACGTGGACAGGCAAACATGTCTAAACTTGTCAACATGAATGGGATTAAAAAGATCTCACTGAAGGCCTCCAGCATCCTTCAGATACAATTATCGGTTCTGCTGGGATTTCTCCGCACGGCATTTTAAGATGCAGCGACCAACAGTTTAATAGTTCAAGACCGAAGTCCTAAAGCACCCTGTCAATGAAAACATTTTTATATTATTTATATAGAAAAATAAAATGCGGCCTATTACAGTTGTACTTTAAAAATCCACAGTTTTTTTAAGGAAAAGACGGCCTAAAAAACCCTTTGTAAAAATGGTCTTTGGAGCCTCCAAAGAATCTTCCCTTTTCATTCCTCGGGCCCTGGTGCTACCCAGCTTCAAATCAGATTGCCGTATTAACGACGGCCCGAGCAAAACAGTTCCGCTCTGCAGATTAAAAGCTTAATTCACCCCGCAAAGACAAGCCGGCAGCAGCAGGCAGCAGCAGGCAGCAGCAGGCAGCAGCAGGCAGCAGCAGGCAGCAGCAGGCAGCAGCAGGCCGGCTCCGCACGCACCTCCGCGCCCCGGCCAGCGCACCCCGCGCATTTTCCGCGCAGTTGCAGAAGGCGCAAGCAAACACCACCACCCCACCCCACCCCCACCCCCGCCCCGAGCCGCGGGGACCCCGCCATCCCCTCCCTGCCCCGAGCGTCTCCCCGAGCCCAGGGAGGCGCGGGTGGGCGTCCATCCCCCCCTCGCCCCGCTCCGGCCGCCCCGGGCGCGGAGCAGCCGCCGAGGCCGGCCGGGCGGCGGGGGAGGGCCGCCGGGGGGCCGGGCACACCAAGCCGTGTCATTTCGGAGCACAGCTAGACCCCAAACACCGCCGCCCCTTATCGCGGCGATTTATTTGCGTTGGAAGGCATCCCGAGCCCTTCGCCTCCCCACCCGCACGGATTTCGGCTTGCGATTGCTATTTTTAGCCCACCGTCGACCCAGCGCTTTAAAAAAATAAATAGATTAAATGAAATGCAAT
>JAYKAV010001110.1:952436-973658 GCA_035582835.1 Phoebastria nigripes
AAAAAAAAAAAAAAAGTAAAAAATAAAAATAAATAGAACGGCGCGTGCGGCGGTGGCGCTCCGCAGGTGCGGGGCAGCCGGCGCGGAGGGGCGGAGCGTGCGCGGGGAGGCTGCGGGGGCCCGTCCCGTGCGGGATGGCGCGCTCGGGCCGGCACACGCCGCCGAGGAACGGGATCAGCTTCAGCATCAGCGAATGGGAAGTACGGGAGCCTTTACTGCTTCGCCTCTGCTGCTTTTGACCTTAAAAGATGCCTTCGGTCCCGTTTCTCCCGGACTCCACCAGTTTGCTTGCTAATAGAAACCACAGATTTAAAAAAAAAAAAAATCCCATTCTCCCAGATATCGTGGATGTCTCCAGATAATCACATGAGAAAAGGACACAAGCGTCCCACATACAAATACAGAAAGTAGCTTCGCAGTCCTCTAAGTGCTGGAAGAAACAACATCAAAAACACGGAACAGGCTGCAGAGTGGTGAAACAGTAAAACAAAAGCAAATCTCCAGTATATGGACAAAACAAGCTTTATTTTCCTTTTTTATTATATCTTTTTTTAAACAAACTAAGAAAAAATGAAACGTATCCTCCTCGATTCCAGCCTGGAACTGAAACCAAGCACAACCTTCAATGCCACGTGATTTTTTTCCCTGCACTATTTTTGCTCAGTCCAGGAGGGAACCTATAGTCCTGCTGCGCCGGCACCTTTGCAACGACACGGGAGCTGCAGCGTGTCTTTCCTGCCGTGCGTACAATCTGTTAGCACCGGCATGGGTTGTGGTGCCCAGTCTGGGAGGTGCCTTTGCCACATAAGGCTAATAAGCCTCTGGATAGAGTAAGTCTGTATCCGGCATAGTCAGATTTTCAAAGCAGTATTGAAAATGTGGATAGCGCATGCTGTTTCATTTAATTCGTAAATATGCTCCCAACTCCCTTCCAATGCTTTGAATATTGCAATAAAAAGCTGATCTGCAAGAACAACCCAGTCATTACAGGAGAAGCAAATGCTAGTGCAAAAAGTACAAAATTATGGTATGAAATGTGGCCTTATTCAAACTGCAATTCTGTGGTCCTGCAGTTTAAGCAAGATACAATGCTGGATTGGAAAAAGAAGCTTTGTGTGCTCACAGTAAGAGAGATGAGAGCCCTCCTGATCAGGTAGGTTGAAGGTCTTTGTGCCATACCCGTCAGCAACCTGCTGCAGCAGAAGAGGGGTGGAGGAGATCGCTTTGGGCTGTATTCCTACAGCTGGCTGGAGACCAGGTCCTAAATAAATGACCTCCTGAGGTCAGTGAATTTGGGAGAAAGCCCAAAATCTACAGTCACTCCTGAGACCAAAGGATCATTTTGTCAGCTGAAAAGAGCCCAAGTGCTGGAGCAGCCTGACACACTTTTTCTCCAAGCCCGTTCCCGCTCCGGAGTTTGGGATGGTGGCATCAAGCTATTACTCTGGCTTCGCATGGGTATTACCCTTAAATGGGGCCCTGATGGCTTCCTCACAGCTCCCGGCTGCCAGAGCAGGAGAGAAATATGTATCAAATAGCCCTGAAAATTGAGTTTTCATTCCTTTCTCCCTAGGACTCCCTTCCTTCCTTAGCAAAACACACACAGGATTTGCTGTTAAACATCAGCTCAAATTAATACTGTTTTTCCCAATGCCACAGACTTGCCTGTGTGTCACCACAGCACCAGCAGCACGGCCGTGAACACAGCTCTGTGCACCATGATGAGAGATAGGTATCTCCATGTACAATTCCCAGCATGACAAAGACGGGGAAACATCATAAAAAAGAGAGTGAAAGCCTTTGCCTGCCTGTTTATACATAGAGAAGTCAGACCCCAGTCACGCGAGCTTACCCAGATGCGGCTCCAGGTGGGACCTCTGCAACCAGTGGCAGGACACGCTGCTCCCATCCACCACAAGACAGCCCCGGGGTTTGGAAGTCAGGCTCCAGAACTCATAAAAATGCACAGACCATCCTTTATACCGTACCCCTTAATGGGGAGACTCGGGAGGCTGGCGGGGGGGCGTAGGTGACCACCATGCGTTTTCCCCAGTGACGGCGCAGCTGGAGCCTCAGCAGTCACAGGGGGACCCACTGCTTCCATCACACCCAGCATCTCTCGTTGCAGGAGGTAACACAAAAACCCTTTTTCCACAGGCATGTAGAACATGTCTTGTGTCTGTATCACTCAGCCCTGCAGCCTTTCTAGTGGTTGTACTCTAAAAATCATCTAGTATTACAACCTGAATATACTCAGTCCATGTCAATAAAGCACTCRAGTGTAATCATCTTTATGACAGCTTAGCACACTTACACGAGGCAACTGCATTGCTCTAAGTTCAGCCCTGCAAGTTAAACACGGCAAAGTCAAAGCCCAATGACGCAGCATGCTCCTTCAAGGCCAAAAGAAGATCTGAGGCAAAGATCAGGGGTCAGGCTGCAACAAGGCTGTGCCAGCTGAAGGCTTCTGCCCCCCAGCACACTGCTGTTGCTTCTCTGTCTATGGCCCCACCACTTTGCCGGCTGGAGGGATCACACAAGTGCTTCTCAATCTGTATCAGGCAAAGCTGCCCAAGTTAGGTGAAGCGCCAGTGGAGCCAACGAGCGCTGTGCTCCCTGCGGTTAGCACAGCACGGAGGTGACAGCCTCCAGCTGGTAACCACAGGCAGCTGGAAAGTGAAGTGTCCTCAGCCAGGGCAGGTAGGTGCAGCAGAGGCTGGGGCAAACCACTGCACATCCCCCCCAAACATGGGTCATGGAGAAGCACAGCAGAAAAAACAGCTGAGAATGTGTAATCAGAGCAATAATTATACCTTCCCTCATCCAGGGATTAATCTTATTCCAGGTTAATTCTGGAACTGTCCAAAAACCTAAGTCATCTCAGACGCTCAGAAGAAAGGGCTGGGTCATTGCATCTGCTCCTCTCCTAACAGAAGCCATCATTTCACATCAGCCTGCCCGTAAAGACATCAAGTTGAACATCAGTGTCTTGTCCTCACTTCACCTTCTTGGATATTATCTTGGAACTTTTCTTCTCCGAAGGTTAGAAACCACCTAATTTCCATCCTGAATGTATTCAAAGCCAGTGTACACCCATTTGTTCTGCAGCAGGTGTTATGATTTTACACAACCGGCTCTTCTCCTCACCCTTATACATACCTCCCTGCTGTATTTACCAATATCAAGTTCATTCTGTGATAAAATAATGGTATAAGGGAATGGTGCTTATCAAAATTTATTTCTACTCCCCAGTCTTTTAATTTAAGTACTCGTCTTAATCTAAAGAAAATGCATTCCTGTCCCCAAACAGTGATCCATGTCTAGGCAACGGCGACTCGCCTGTGATTTTGCTGGGGACGAAGCTCTAAAGCCAGGAGTGGGTGGCAACAACAGAGCAGAAGCAAAAACTGGAAACTTTCTGAAGCTGCTGGAAAGACTTCCACTGCCTTCCATGTGCTCTCAGTGGTGAATATAAGACAAAAAATAGAGAAGGGGAAGGTGTTAGAGTAGTATGGTGGCTACTCAGGTGTATAAGAAATATCTCCGTCCAGAGTTGTGGGAGCAGATTACACCATCATCATTGCCTGTTCCACTCCCCAGAATTTATGTAAATTTTTTTCCAATATAATTATGTCACTAGATTTCCACCTGTCCATTTCTTCACATAGATTATCCATAAACATAGGCTGGCGCCTCTCTTGGTGGCTATATTGAGCATAGAGAAAAATAATGGGTAAGGGAAACAGAGATGATTCATTTTGTAAGACAGCTACACTAGTGAAGCTGGGCTCAGTTGTGCTAGGACCCCAAAACTGTATCATGAATCCTTCTGTGCAAGACTGTAGGGAAGATGTTTGGCAAAGAAGTAGGAGCGTGTTCCAAGGAGTGGGAGATTTCTTAAGGCTTAGTGGAGACTCCAGAGCAGAGAAGGAGGATGTGCAGGGTTGATAGGAAGCACAGAAATAACAGATTTGTCACTGATGGCCCAACTATGGGAGTATGTGACTCAGATGCTCCATATATTTCCTAAGTTTGTGGAATTAGAAAAAAAAAAAGTGACATTTTAAACTGATGCCTTTCTGAGTCTGCCGCAAGACTGAACTAGTAGGGCAGAGAGGTGCAAAAACTCCATTTGAGGTTATAGAGAGCATTTAAGATGAACGCGATTTAAGAAACAAGAAAGCAGTGGAACAAAGTGAAACCAAATGTCTGCATTACTAAATTTGTGTCGGACTGACGGGATAGAAAGTAGATCCAGAGATGAGCATGCTTGAGTTTGGGGGAGAATTAACAAAACTGTGAGCTGGAGGTTTAGCATCAGTAGTGAAAAAACAAATGGTGTGAGAGAAAGAGGAGAGAATTCAAGAGAGAGAGAGACAGCACCATTCRGGTCCCAGCCAGATTTCCCAAGGAAGCCCCTGAGAAAGGGACTGACCAAGTCCTTGGGGAGAAGGAGTCGAGTTTGTTTGTTTTGCGTGAAGGACGAAAGATCACRACAGAAGTCACAAGCCTGGGAGAGGAACTGGAAAGTGGTGCTGTCAGCAGGGATAGAAAACCCAGGACGTGAAGACATCATCAGATGAGAGGTAAGAGTCGTAGGTCTGGTTGCAGGAGAGCGCAAGCCTACTGAAGCCGATACTACGGCATTAGGGAGATGTCCCACAGTGAGCGTGGTGCACCAAGGGGTTGTCCRCCAGGAGATGCTCAGCTTGACAAGTGACTGGAGATACTCAGCTATGGGTACGTGGAGGTCCGGGGTACATTGATTTGGGTTCCTTGGGCCCTATGAAGAGAGGAGGAGACCAGGAGAGCCCTGTGCACCYGGCAGTTCCCACGTGAGGACTATATGTCTCAACAGCAGCAGAAGACATACAAAGCAGGTAGAACACCACCAGCCTCCGGAGAAGAGCCTCATGTCTGCTTCCCCGTTTCTGAAGCATGCGGCTCCTGGGAAAACAGCAGGGGCCCTGCTCTCCTCACACAAGGATCCTGTTGCTAAATCACAGAGAGGAAACTGTTTAACTTGTCGGTTATTCTTTGGCACCTGTGATTGTGTTAGACATTATAAACAGGTCGGACCAGCCAAGCTGGCATACACCACCGCGGTATCTCCAGGGTCCTTCCCTTTCTGTTTACTTTCTTTTTTAGCCTTTATGCTAATCTCTGCATCTGTAACAAATATACAATATTCACATGAGCGATTTTCAAGGGAGAGTGACACCGGCAGCCCCTGAAGTGTCACGACAGGCGTGTTGACACAGCCAAGCTCAGGAGCGATGCACGGTGCTCCTCCAGCAGCAGGATGGGAGCGGGGTGCAGTGTGTGAAACCCACGCCGGACCTGGCGTCCCTCTCCTCTCAAGCCCAGTTGCTGTCTATGCACTCACCTTTAAAGTTTAACCTTCCCAAAGTGCTTGTTTAGGGATGTGCCCTGCACTCCCCGCATGGGCGCAGCTGTGGGGCAGGCACTGGGGCTGGGTCCTCTGGGGGCTCGGGCAGGCTGGTTTGTGGCTGCAGGGCTGGGATCTTCCTCAAAGGCAGTTGGGAGACTTGTGCTCTTTTTAGCACAGCTGGTGACGGTGGGCACCACTGCCCACGATTCATATAACGACGCAGCACCTCCCTAAGAAGTGGGAGACCTGGTTCAACACCCTCCTTTGCATCTCTTTGCCGCCCAGAGAGTGGCTGCACTCTGGGTGCAATGAGCCATCTCAGCCTTCGGCCTGTGCTGGCCCCTTTCTTCCCACCTCCTGTGTCAGARGTAAAGGTGTGCACTGGAGCAGGACACTGTCCTGGGATTTGGAAGCCCATTTCATAGCCACAATGCTGCTGCTCCTAYGCTACAAGGCACAGGATTCCCCCTGGGATGGGAATATGAATATAGGCAAGCTGGTTAACAGCCACTGAATAAACTCCACAGGAGAAAAGACCTAAGGAGGGAGGGAGAAGTATCTGGTGTGGACATCTGTCATAAGCTGCTCACCAGCTCACCGGTTTACTCCCAGAGAGTGTCCCAGTTAAGCCCTCATCTCGTGATGGACACCCGTGTAGCTGGTATCCTCGCTGTACCAAGAAGAGATTTAAGCAATTGCATATTACAGGCAAAAATTGCAATCAGAGCAGCCACAGTACTCACAAAGGTGGATAAGCACCAGGCTGTGCCCCTTCCACACCTCAAATTATGATAATTAATTTTGTGTTGTGCCGTGGAAGCAGAAGAAATGGAAAGAGTTTAGAAGCAGTAGTGATCAATGAAGTCGTATAATGCCCCTAAGATGCATATATATGCTATATCCAAGTTCACAGATACGTCAAATGACGTGCAGATATGTAAAATATCTTGCCTGTGGCCATACAGGGAGCGCACATTGACTTCTGGCTGGTGTAACTGCGAGGCACTGGAGTCCTGACTCCCAGTCTCCCGTTCTCAGCGTTGGGCTAAGTGAGTGGGATAACCATGGCTGACATCTCCACAGTATCATGATTCACAACCCTTAATCGCTGTTAAACAAATCAAAAATGAAATTACAAGTAAAGAGATGGGAACTACAGAGCCTAAAAAATGCAAACATGTTCTTCCCCATCAAATCTAATTAGATTTGCCAAAATCAGTGTGCATTGATCTGTGATTCAAACAGTATGCTGATAACAAATTTTCATGATAGACATGGTTATGAAGCTACTTGACTAGACTATGAATTAGCCCCTTCAGCAGAAGCTCTCAGCACATTTTCTCAGCGTGCTCTTCCACAGACAGCTTTTAATCCCCAAATCAACCGGTGATCCCATTGTTTAAGGTTTGCCAGGCTCTCTGCTGAGCGTCCAGCAGAGAAGCGAGGCAGGCGGCGTATTCATGTTGACTATCAATCTTTGTTAAAGTCAACACACCATTTTTAGCCACCCATCTAAGCAAACTGTAGTATGTGCTGGGAAAAGACCTTTCCACTACTAGGCAGAGCAGCTTATTTTGTTGTCATGCTGCATAGCTTCACCTTGGCGATGATGGGTAGAGAAAGCATGCGTTGTATGAAAAGCATCACATAAATAGATTATGGCTCCAGAAAACCAGCACCACACAGATGCTGCGTGCTGTTATTTGCCTTACTGCCAGTGTCCACTCTCTGCCCTCAGGATTTAGGGGTGTTATTTATTTTTCTCAGCTCACAACAGTGAAGCCACGCTGATCTGTTTGGATGGTTTGTCTTATAGCCAAATGGTCCTGCTAGGTACAAGTGGTCAAATCCTTGATATGCCAGGAGAGGCCGAAGGACAGGATTTTCCATTTGTGCTCAGTTTCAGCTGAGCTTTGCATCCACTGACATCTGAGAGCTTCTGAAAATGTGCCTCGCCTGAGAGCCAGAGCGCATCAGAGTTTAAAGTTACCCAGAAAAAAATGGCAGAGGGCAGGCAGTGCACTTGTATCTGTCAGTACCCCAGATTTATCCTTTCTCTGCTATCTTTTCATCCAGGAATCATTACTGCTTCAGRAGAGGAAAACCGCAGCAGTTTTTTTGCCTGATCTTTAAAAGCAATGAGCATCCCCAACCATGGTTGGAGGCAATGGGACCTGCTCAGCACCTCTGAAAATTGACACACTCTGTGTTAAATCATGTGTAAGAAGACCCACCCTGCAAAGCAGTCATGACCRGGATGTTGATCACTGAGCACTGGCACAGGTTGCTCAGGGAAGTTGTGGAGTCTCCATCCTTGGAGATATTCAGAAGCCATGGTGATAGTCAAAAGGTCATGGTCCTGGGCAGCCCGCTCAAGGTGGCCCTGCCTGAGCAGAGGGGGTGGACCAGATGACCTCCAGAGGTCCCTTCCAACCTCAGCCCGTCTGTGAGTCTGTGAGGAAGGGCATGAGGATATCCAGCATGCCAGCTCTTTCACCATGGTCCACTGACAGCAGGACGTAGCTCAGTATAGAGATAAATCACCAAGCGTTTACTGCGGGGACCAAAGGGCTGGATCGTGTAGGGCACAGTGGAAATTACTGTGTAACGCCACAGCCTAACTTGCCTCAGCGTTTTTGTGAGCTCGTTATCCCAAGATTTACACATTTTAAAAAATCCAATGAATTACAGCGATGTACTATGGGCATAGTCATGCTAATATAAATTTTTTCCACCTAGGAAGAGATTATACCAGAATAAGCATTTTTATTCCACTGATACGGGATGGATTGGGGGCCAATGGGGGGTCCTGGTGCAAGTCCTGCCAGTCTGCACCCTGACCCCTGGGCTTCTCTCACCCTGACCTGCCTGCAATGCTTGTCCTCTTCGCTGGGTCCCTGCTTCACACCAGCTGAGCCACAGTCACACCGAGACCAAGRAGAAGAGGGGACAGCTTGTCTATACTTAGTGGTGCCATTAAGGTCAACTGTATGTATGGCATCAGCATGGTATTTTTGTGTGGCTAGGCAAAAAAATATAAGGCATCAGCTGAGCTCATTTCAGAAACCAAAGTAAATGAAACGACAGCACATTATGGATTATTATACTTTTCAACCTAAACTGCCCACTGCAAGCTGTRGGTTAGAGCATTTTCCCACCCACACCAGAATTGCCCACCCAAGGTGGTTACAAGGAGAAACCCCCCAGCAGAGACAATGCAGGTCCTGAAATTAGTTAAAACTGGAATAGGCTGCCTTGTAAAACTTTATGAAAACCTGTCTGCCCTTCAGTTTTAAATTTGATTTCGCTGAACCGGTTTTAAAGCTGGCTGGAGAGCCAGGACGGGCCAGCAGGATCACCTCGAGAGGCAGACGGTAGAAATTCAGCTCCTCATACCTATGTTGATCAGAGCAGTGCCCCTCTACCAGGGAGGGTGGAGTGCTTTGCCTGATAAAAGGCTGAGCTCAGCAGACATTAAAGGAAGGTTGTTAGTAAAGATCAAAAGGTAGGAATGGGAGATAGAGCTGCAACATTTGCAAAGTTACCAAAGCCTTCCAGTGAGAATGAAGAGATAGATGCTGTGATGCTAAATGAATGGGGCAATCTAGATAATGATATCAGAATTAAATTAATTAAGAGAAGATTAAAGAAAGATTGCAAAATTAAGGTCGTAATCCTGGCCCTGCTGGAGTCAGTAAGTGGTTTGTGGTTTGTGTGGTGCTTCATGAAGAGGCTGAGATTTTTCTCCCAATGCATGCCAAGACAAAGGAAGGTATGAACTGAAAGCTAATTTACACAGAGCCAATTAAATTAGGGAATAAGTAAGTTGTGGTGGCCTCATAGTCACAAAATCGAAACCATGCATGGCTGGAGCATCCAGCAGGATAAATATGATTCGTATTAACGTCATCGCTGATCTGCACACTATGGGGTGTTCATCATGGCTTTAGGCTGGCTGTGGTAGGATACCAGATTTGCCATAACGTCTGGCAGGACAAAGCTTTCTATGCAAAGGATTTTAAAAAGATTTGAACCAGCAAAGTGAGGTCACACCGGATCGGCACTTTGGATTGTGTGGATGTGGTGTCTGTTCCAGGAGCCGGCGCTCTTCGGTGGGATTTACTGTTCCTCTGAGCAAGCTCCCCAAGGGCCAGCAACAGGCACATTTACAGAGGAACCTCATGGAAACATCAACTGAGCTTAAAATCTTCTGGCACGTAGCATTCCCATACCATAGTGCATGACATTAATGGGAATTTGGCCACTGATTTCAAGAAAAAGGAGTTTGAAAAGGAGTTAGAGGGATGGGGGAACCCCCACGGCCAGGCAATGCGGTGCAGCTGCACAGACCTCCGTGGCAGTCACCTCGCAGCCCAGATATTTTGCTCCAGCTGCTAAGCAGGTCATAACTGTGTGGTGATTATTTTGGTCCCTGGAGCCCTGTTAATGCTTTTGCAGTTTGTGTTCACTGTTTTGGGTGTCACACTCAGGTCTCAGTTTTAGGGCAGCATGCTGAAATGAAYGGGGAAGGGGTGGATTCATTTTAATCAAGCACCAAAAATTARATTTCGAATAAAAGTACAGATGCTGATGAATACTTTTGCCCTTGTAAAACATGGGAAAATGCTGTGTTTTTCCATAAGGGCAGGAGACTCATTTTTTTTCTCTCTTTTACAAATGCAAAAGGAGGAAAGTGTTTTTCAGTAAGAATCCAATTTTACAGGGAGAGAATAATATGTTACATCGTTGAATCACTTTGATGTCAATTTTGTTTTGCAATCACTTCATAAGATATTCATATAGCCTTTTAAATTCCCTCAAAGTGTGGAAGTCTAGGCACAATACAATATTATCTTACTCTTTACCATAATGATGAACGATAGTGAGAACACATAATAAGATTTTACTTGTGCCCAAAGAAAAATCTGCTTTACCCCAGATGAGAGGAATTTTGCAGATCAAATTAATATTATAAAACAGTACAATTTATCAACATAATATGGCTTTCCTTCTCTGGATCCATTGCGAATCACAATGTTTGCAGCCAATACATGGTGAACTATTAGTGTCTGAGAGATTCTTTTGTAAAATCTCTGTCTATGAAAAATATTTGCTTGATAAAAGTAAAAAAAAAAAAAAACAACTCCCTTTTCCTCTCTCGTCCATCACATTTATACAATATAAAAAGTCTAATATTTGAAAGCTAGGCTGCAGTTGTTATATAGCAGTGCTGTATACTGTTGAAAACCTAGCCCAGTCCAAGGCAGAAGTATCTTTGTTCAGGTTCCTCAGAAACTAACGGATCATATTTGATTTCTCTCTGAAATTTATACGTGCATGGAACATGGATTATAGCATAATGCTTGCGATATACCTTGTTACACCCTTTTAACTTAGATTTGTGTTGCTCCTCTATTCCTGATTTTAACATGTAGCCTAAAAGTACATTAGTAAAGTGTGGAATAGTGAAAAAACCCTGATAGAAACTGGGAGTGGAAAGGTCGTCTTTGCTGTCTGATCCAGCCTCCTCACTATATTTTCTAGCACATTTTTGCTTGTTTTTACATCCACCTACACCAGCTTTCCAAAAGCGCTCTTGTTGGAAAGCCTTGTTCTGGTAGCAGTTATTACAGAGCAGGTTTTCTTTCTTGGGACACATATGACAGGAATAAAACCAAATCATTTAAGGAGTGGTTGTACTGCAGTCACATGAAAACCCAAAGAATTCTAGAAAACAGCATTGCCCATATCAGACTGAATAAACCTAAATAAACTACATAAATCAGACTGAATAAATTGAGAACCTGAGCAATGTGGGGTCTGTCCAGTGCTGGGGTCGGAGCCCACCTGGTATCGCAGACGCCACTTTTCTGCAGGGGAGGGAGAGCGGCGATATTTTCGTACCATGGGGAAGCGTGCAAACCTTTAGTTCACATTTGCTGTATCTGCACAGTTGCAGAGTTGATTCCTCTTCCCCTAACTCATCCATAGCGCAGCACGGCCTTGGTCACAAGCCAAAAAGGGCTTTGTCAGACACTCAGCCRGGCACTAGATCACAGGAACTACCTGCACCGAGAGGCTTTGTTTGGTTCTGCTGTCATCACGGAGCAGATTAATGGGAGAAAAAGGAGTGGAAAGAAGCTCTCGCTCCAGCAGCTGCATCCCTACGAGCAGCCCCTTGCACACGCGTGGCGCCTGGAAGAAAAATGTGCTGGGAAACAGGAGCGCTGCTGTGCAACTGCAACCTGCAGCGATCCCGAGAGATGTCCGAAGGGACGTGGCTGCGGGAGCAGGGCTTTGCATTTGACCACGCACGCTCGCACTTTAGCCTGCAGAATTTTTGAGGGTTTGCCTAGTCATAGTAGTTGTATATAAAGCACAATTCCTGTAATTTTTAAATTTTTTTTTCCTCCTGTTATTTCTGTCCTCTTTCATCATGGATAAATTAGCATGAAGGAAGCTGATGGGGCTAATTAGTTCCAAGCAGTGTTAATTTCTCTGCTTGGAACTCTTTGTTACCCAGTCAGATTGCTCCATTTTTGCAGGTTATATTTTAAAACCTCTTCATTCATAGCACCTAATCCTTTATTTCTTCTTTTTTTTTCTTTTTGATCCTATAGGGAAAACATAATTGGGACATAGAAGCTTATGATGGAAATTACACATAGTTGCGAGAAAGGTTTTGCCTTGAATGGAAATGTATTCAACAAAACAGTAGCCGTGGCAATAYCCATAGAGAGACATACATGAAGGGTGAGTTTAGCAACAAAATGCAATCACCATAATACATAATGTCAGGAACTAACCTACCTACCTGCTTTCTCCCAGACTTGTGTAGAACAAGGAATAGCTCCGCAATTCGTAGATCAAACTGGAAACTGCAGTGCTTGTGGGAATAAGATACTTTGCCATCAAAGTCAGCCAGAGTCGTGCAGCTCCGCTCTCAGCCAATGACTTCTCCCTCATGGCTCACGGCTTCAAACATGACCGTGCAGATGTGCCTCGTAGCTCGGGCTCCCATGCACTGGTGGCAACTTGAAGCAAGGTTTGCTCAGTAAGTACAAATGTTAAATAGTTTTGGCAAGTGGCAAATGAAACTTTTTCATATGCACTAATATTTAGCACCAAAGGACATACTTTTTATTATCAGAAAAGTAAACTTATCTCATTTCCTAGGAAGATGGAGTCTGGGCATGCTTAGGGACAGGTCCTCAGCCTCTGTAGAGATGTGAAAAAATACCCTGTCATATAGTCAACAACTGATTAAGAGGTGGTATTGTCACTGCCTGGCCAGTGTCTCACCCAACCCTGTTCCCACCTGGATCTGTGGTAACTGCAACTCTTCCATGATGTGCATTACTCACACCACTGAGTCCACTGCTATCACCAAGATGCTCCAAACGCTTGCACCCTCCCTTTGCTCAAGATGTCTGTAGAAAGTGAATGGCAGAATTAGGAAAAAAACCCCTTCGACTTCCTAGCTGTTATTCTGAATCTTGGATAAGGTTCTYGCTGTTGCCTGTCCCCACCGACTCTACAGCTATATTGTGGTTAAACCCCAGCTGGCAACTCAGCCCCAGGCAGCCGCTCACTCACCCCCCGCCGGTGAGGGGGGGTTAGAGAATCAGAAGGGTGAAAGTGAGAAAACTCGTGGGTTGAGATAAAGACAGTTTAATAGGGAAAGCAAAAGCCATGCATGCAAGCAAAGCCAAACAAGGAATTCATTCACCACTTCCCATCGGCAGGCAGGTGTTCAGCCATCTCCAGGAAAGCAGGGCTCCATCACGTGTAAGGGTTACTTGGGAAGACAAACGCCATCACTCCGAACGTCCCCCCCTTCCTTCTTCTTCCCCCAGCTTTATATGCTGAGCATGGCGTCATATGGTATGGGATATCCCTTTGGTCATTGGGGTCAGCTGTCCCAGCTGTGTCCCCTCCCAACTTCTTGTGCACCCCCAGTCTACTCACTGGTGGGGTGGGGTGAGGAGCAGAAAAGGCCTTGACTCTGTGTAAGCACTGCTCAGCAGTAACGAAAACATCCCTGTGTTATCAACACTGTTTTCCAGCACAAATCCAAAACATAGCCCCATAGTAGCTACTATGAAGAAAATTAACTTTACCCCAGCCAAAACCAGCACAGCCTGAGATGAGTAAATGGCACGAAGGCAGGTAAAACCTGCTGAACGTCAAATGTCTTGTACTGGAAATGAAATCCGGCTTCTGTGGCTCATCTATCTCAYTTATTGATTTTTTTCTTTTTTCTAGGCAGGTTTAGGCCTCGTCTKCATGAAACCTCAAGGGGAAACCAGGGGTTAGATTTCAGTCAGCAGAGCCTTTTTTTTTTTCAGAAGGTCCTGTAGACGTCCTCTTAAAATGAGGAAATAGCAAACCTGTAAGCTGGGAAGTAAATCCTGAGTCTCTTCCCAAGCTGTCTGGTTGTGTTAGGATTCCTTATCAATCAGTTTTATTTTTCTGATAATTCATTGACAGATGACTCTAACACAGATCAATCAAAAAAAATGAGTTAAAAAAAAATCCAGTGTATTAGAAGATGGTTCATCTCTGTAGATGAAACAACCACCTCTACCTTCCGTTTTGAATAAATTCAGATGTTAACTGAAGTGGCCTGGCTTATTTCCAGTTTACAGTAATTCTATTCCACTTACCTGAAATTCTCCTTTTAGTACAACTCTGATGAAATGTTTGTCATCTCTCAACTGCCTGCAATGGTTACAAAGTGCTACAGGAGCAAGAGTGGTTATGGCAGTGGCAAGTAAAGTGATTCTTTGTAGGCAGTGATAAAATTTTCAAGGGCATCCTCCGCTGGCATGAGTCTGTTTCCCCGACCCAGGTGCTTTTGTACATCCCAATGCTCCCCCAGCATATTCTGTATTGATACGTTGAAGTCATTCAGATTATTAGTTGGCTGGAAAGACAGAACTTCTATACACAAGAGAAAAATGAAGCTGGAACCCTGAAAATCAGTGTTGTTAAATGAGAACAGTGAGAGCGTATGATAAGGGCAATTTTATTTTCACCATGATGGTTTGTTTCTAGTTTCCTTTGATGCCGTACTTTGCCTAATGTTTTTCTGGAAGAGAAGTGGCTTGAAATCTCCTGTGAAAGTAAAGGAGCAGAGAGATGAAGCTAAAAATGCTCCTTGTCTTTCAAGTAGTGTTTTGGTACAGCTGTTTGGCAAGCACTGTAAATACTTACTGCATTTTATTTCAAAGCTCAGAGGCTTCTTTTATAAGCTTCTCTCCTTTATTGCTCTAAAACAGCGGCAAAAACCAACACTTCCCTATGCATATACAATGTGTTACTAACTGAATCCAGCCCGGAAACTCCTGTGGGATGTCTGTGTCTTCCGAACGCCCTAACCTCTCGCACGGAGTCGGAAAGTGGAAGCCACCTTCCTCTTTACTGTACCAGCAGTTTAATGACCAGGAGAGGTTTTTTACCCCTGCACCCTTAGGCTGTATTAAATTTATTTATTTTTTACTACATTGTTTAGGTACTTTGTAATCCTTCAACAGAGTAAGAAATGTCATAGATATGAAGCGTCATCCCATAAAATCATACTCTTTTAGAGTGGCAATTGGGGGTCACATTCATGATCTGGTGTACTCTTCCAGTAGGAAAGTGGCAAGTGGAACTGATGCTCAATTAAAAGATGAGAGTAAGAAATTAAATAACTGCAAGTATCCTATTCATCAAAAGACTGAGGACCTTCTGCAGATAGAAGAAAAAACCCAAACTATTCTCCAAATGATTTAAGAAGCCGACAAATAAGGAGAGGTTTATTAATCATTGTGGTCTAACCTCATTTAACGGGAAGAAGTGAGGGGGTTTTGCTAATACATGAAAGTGGGACCCAAAGGTGACAGACTTTTTCGTAGTTCGTGGATGGATCTACACCTCTTGGTTTGTTTCCAAGGATGGGGATGCAGTTAGAAATTCTTGAACAACAGCTTGCTTTTGTTCCTAAGCAATATCTGAGAGTGCACGCCAAAAGGCAAGTGAAATTCCTGTTCTTTTAAAGTAAGTTATCCTCTCTAATAAAAGGTAGAACTTTTCTGTTATTCAGAGCTGGAAGATGTCCTGATTTACAGTTCAGATACAATTAACAGTTTCATTTCACATCATTCTTTTTCCTCATAAGTGAATATCTGAATCACACACTGAAAAAAGCAACTACAGACCACTTCTATAAACCCAGTTACAAGCGGGTGGTGCAGACAAATTGAAGAAAAAAGCCTTGCTTTCTCCTGGTTTTCTAACAGAATGATTTTTTTCCCAAGAAATCTTCAGCCCAGCACCTAAAGCACCTCATCAAACGGGATTTAGACACTTATTTTCTTTTGGGAGTCCCCTGTGCAAAATTGTTAGGATGGTTACCCTAGGCTTTGCAGGGCAGAGACCTTTGGCACCTACCCTGTCCCTAAAATGCTACCTCCGTTCCCCCACACCATATACACCTACACTCAACCCTTCTTCTTCCTGCTCCGAACTCAAAGGTATAGAAAACCTGAACCCTGTCTCAGTTCGGTTGCTGGCACTGGTGTTACCTGGCAGCACTGCTGCTCGAATGGTTARAAGCCAAGCAAATATGTATTTAACTGGAATTATGAAAATCGAAAAGTACAAGGTTCAACTTTTTGAAAAGCACCTTCTTCCCGCACATCAAAGGGCTCATTGATTTCTTGCTCAAGTTCTGACCGAAGTGGAGCTAAGTGGGTGAAAGGAGGGGAGAAAAAGATCAAATCTCATCTTAGGAGCTGTGTCAAGCAAGTACTTTATGGCCCATCCGAAGCTGATCACGAGACAATTCCTGAATGTAAGTATGATTTAATGTCTGGCCAATGTTAGGAATCTGTCCGAGCAGATTCTCCAGGTGAGAAATAGCTCTTCTTTTCCTTTGCTCCCTTTTGTGTGTACTTGAACTTTGTATTCCTTGAAATCCCAAGTAACTATTCACATCAAGAAAGTGTTAAGGTGCTTCTCTAGGAAGATTGGCTCTGCTGGTTTCAGCACTTAAAAAGGGAAACCGCTCTGTTGTTTTAACCACTTCAACACCTCAGTTTATTTTCTTATCCCATTTAACTTCTGTTCAAAATCAAACAGGAAGCAATTAAGGTGAACCTACTACAAAGCAGCCCTCAAAATACGTAGCTGGGTCCCTAGTGCAGAATGAAGGTCATGCCCCGAAAACGTAGGTAAACGTATGTGGAAGGAATGCAGAGCCCATGCACCCGGGTCACTGGTGTAAAAATACAGCGCCTCAACTCAGGCAGATGACCATGGCCATGACAGACATTGCTACCAGCACCTTCACGGAGGCACTGGTGGCAACACTGGTTGAACCAACAAAGCACATTAGACCAACAATCTTATCTACTTGAATGAATACAAGACAGGAAGGAAGAAACCCAACTCCCTACTAAGCTGCAAAACTATCATCATTTCTTCTCGCCTAACTCCCCTTTGACTTTTGTCAGGTCACTGCCATGATGACAGGGAGAGGGATGTCATGGAAATAAGCATCTAATGACAACAGTGGGAGACAAAGCAAAGTCTTTACACAGGATTTAGCTAATTATATTTTGGGCAAATATTTATTTATCTAAAAACAAAATAAAAATCATTTTTAAAAGAAAAAATGTATTTAAATAAAAAACAAAATTGTGAAATGTTATGGCACATAAGTTCAAGACAAGTATAAATCCAGTTGCCACAACTGTTGCGTATTAATGTTGCACATTTTTCTATAAAGACTTTATTAAAAGGTATTTACATGGCAATAAGATGTGTAAATATATACAGCAATCTGGGGACAACTTTTTTTTTGGATTCTCATATGAAAAAATGTCTTAAATACAAAATTTTAAAAGAAAAAAAGTTGAAGAGTTCATCCCCAAGCATGAAGAATGTCCCATCATCCCTTATGCCCAAAGTATCAATTATGAGGCAGTTTTGAGGTTCTGGCCAAACCCTTGGGAGATTCAGCCAAGGTTGTGTAGTCTCAAGTTAAATCGCACAGCATGCAGTTGCAATAGTTCCATACTCGATGGACTGGTGTAGTTCATAAGTGATATTAGAAACATTAATATTTTATCATAGTTTCAGTCTAGTTTGGGTTATTCTCAGCGATGCCCAAGAGTTCCTATGCACAAGAGTTCCTTAGCTGCTCGAGTTTGTGTTTCAACTGTTCTCTCCTCCGCCTCAACTGCTCTTTCTCTGCGATCAGTCTGTGTTCGTCCGACTGGATGGAAAGAACGTACTCCGTTGCTTTTTTCAGGATTACAACCTTGGGCGCCTTTTCATTGTTGGCCACTTCGGGTATCTGATCACGCAAGGCAAAGAAACTCAGCTTCAGCTCGTTTCTCCTCTGGCGCTCCAAGACATTGTGCGTTCGCCTCTTGTCGTTCTCTTCCGAATCTGACGTGCGGGGACTCGAGCATTTTCGGTTATTGCTGATCTGTTTGAGAACTCTGCCACTGTCCAACTTTAGCCTTTTTGCAGCTGGGTATTCAACCTTGGTGGAAGGAGGAGCGGCATAATTGTGCTGATGGATGTTGACGTGACACCGTTTGAGAACCAGCGGGCTGTGGTGGGGCTTACTGTGCTCTTCTGATGTGTCTGTGCTGGACTCTGTGCTGGATTCAGATTCATTCGCTTCAGCTAATGTAACGACATCAATTTCCTCATCTTCCTCTTGTTCTTCTTCTGCAAGGGTCAAAAATAAATAAAAGACTTATAAGTTGATCTGTGCAAATAGTCTCAAGACCGCTGTATTTATAAGGGAAGGTTACTCTGAGCTGCACAGCAAGGAACCCGTTGCTAAACCCTTATTAAAACCATTTGATGCTGCTGGACTCCACTTTCCCCAAGAGACTTTCCTTTAAGGAAGCAACGCTTCAAGTGCAATAGGACTCGCGGACCACGCTCCAAACCCCGGCTCCCTGATTTCAAAAGTTGCAAAGATCTTGCGTAATTCCGAGGAGCGCATGAAAGATAGCAGGGAAGTTTAACCTCGGTTGTCAGCAGTACAGCGCAATAAAGCTCCCAGACTCAAGCTGCCCTTAATTAAGGATTTAGAAGGCTTTGGCCACGCCTCAAAAGAAAGCTTACTTAACACACATGTGTATTCAGAGACATTTTCTGAATCTCTCTTGATCTGCTAATTTGTGGAAAATCCAAGGGGGGGGGGGGGGGGGAACGCAAGGCTGTAGCGCTTTGAGTAGAAACTCACTTTCAAACCAAATTTATGAGGGAGCGGAACACGCTGTCAAATACCTAAGGAAGCATTTCTAAAACTTTCCCAGCCCCATTCACTCCTCTGCAGTCACTTTCACTAGCACCTCCCTGACTGCACATTCCCCCCGCGGCTCTCGGGCGGGAGTTAACTCCTTCCCGGCCCACGGGTGGCACCGGGAGCCAGCTTCACCGGGACGCCGCGTTGGAGACCGACTCTGACCCCGTTATGAAAGTTTTTCCCTCCCCCCCGCTTTTTATTTTTTTTCCCTTTCCTCCCTCCACCCCTGGAGGAAAAACTGGGCTGGTTTTCCAGGAAATAAATTCGTTGGGAGTCTCTCCGTGCCTCGCTAACGTGGCATTTAAAAAAGCCCACGCGGGGCGGGGGGGAGAGGGGGAGAAAGGGGTGAGGAGGGAGGCGGGCGGGGGGCCGCCGCCCCRCTCCCCCAGCCCCCGGCGGAGAGCCCCCGGGGGCACTTGGCGCCGCGCGGATTTCCACGCCCTTCCCCGAGCACGCGTGGGCCCCACTCACCCGAGTCGCTGCTGGTCGTGGGCGGCGTGTCGTCGCCCAGCAGGGACGCGGGGCTGGCGCCGGGCGGTCCGGCCCGCGGGGCCCGCTCGCTGAGCGGGTAGGGGAAGACCACCGAGGGGTCGATGCAGTCGGCGGCGGCGGCGCCCAGGTCGTGCAGGTAGAGGGCGGCGGCGGCGGCCCGGCGGGCGGCGGGCCGGGGCGGGCGGCGGGGCCCCCCTCCCGGCGGGCCGCCTGGTAGGAGGCCAGCTTCTCGGAGACCACCTTCTCCAGCTTGGCGGCGGCAGAGAAGCCGCTCCACATGCAGTCCTGGATGATGATGGATTTGACGAAGGACTCGTCGTCCGGGTCGCAGATGAAGCTCTGGTTGACCATGTCCCCCCCGAGGAGCTCGGTCACGATCTCCAGCTGGTCGGCGGTGGAGGGGAAGCAGGAGGCGGCGGCCAGGCTGGAGCGGCGGCTGGGGGAGAGGGGCGGCGTGGGCAGCAGTTCAAACTTCTTCCAGATGTCCTCGGACGGGGCGGGGGGCTGCAGCTCGCTGCCCCGCTGCTGCGCCGCCAGGTAGAAGTTCTCCTCCTCCTCCTCGAAGTAGAAGTAGGGCTGCACCGAGTCGTAGTCGTAGTCGTAGTTCTTGCTGGGGAAGCCGGCGCTGAGCGGCATCGCGGCGGCTGGTGCCTGCGGGCGGGAGGGGGGAGAGGGGCGCGCCCGGGTGAGCCGCGCTTCGCCGCGGGGATCGGCTCCCCCCGGCCTCGGCGGGGCCACCGGCCCCCCCGGCGCGCAGCGCTGCCTCCCGGTTCCCCACGCCGTGCCGGCGGGGAAACGCGCAGTCGCGTTTAGTAATTAAAAAAATATTATAATACTAATAAGAAAAAAAAAAAAATGCACGACCTCCCTTCACCCCCTTCCAAGCTCGGCAGGACAACGGGGCGGCGCGACCTGATCTACCGAGGGGTCGGCTGCTGCCTCCCGGACCACCCTCCCCGCGGCCGGCGGCTCCCCCGGAGCTCGGCCGCCCTGCGCCGCTCGGCTCGGCTCCCCGCCCGCCGCCCCTCCGCAGCCGCCGCCGCGCTCACACGGGGCACCGCTCCGGCCGGCGCCGGCACGGAGCCCCTTCCCTCCCGGGGCCGCAGCGCCATCCCCATCCCGCCTCCCGCGTCCCGGGAGCCGGGCGGGAGGGGGCGGCGAGCGCCCGGCAGCTTCCAGACGAGAGCCAGGCTGCTCCCCAGCCACCCACCTGGGCGTGCTGGCAGTGCACGGGGACGGGCAGGGACCTGGGCAAACTTTGCCAAATCTTGTCTCATATGTATATATACGCATACATATATATACGCGCATATATATGCATATAAGCAATATGTGCAATAACCATAACCTGCCCGCGCATACGCGGGAGAAGCAAATGCTCCCCCCCCACCCAAAAAAAAAAAAGAAAATTAAAATCCGAGCGCAAGGGAAAGGATGGGAACGCCGGTGCCCCGGCAGAGGAGAGCGTCCCTCGGGAGGGACCGTCGGTATCCACGTCCGCGGAGCGCAGCCCCGCCGGCAGCCCGGGTGTCACCAGCCCGTGTCAGTCCAAACGCCACAACCGCGGGGGATCGAGTGATGGGAAAAGCAGAGCCCCGCAACTCACCGGCTTCTCCAACGCGCCAGCTGCGAAACGTAGCGAGGCAATTATTGCGGGCGGTGCGGGGAACAACAAAACAAGGGAAAAAAATATATATAATAAAAATAATAGAAAAGAACCGCCGGAAAGGACGGGGAAGAAAAAAAAGAAAAAAAAAAAAAAAAGACAAAACGCCGGGAGAATGTAGATCTCTTCCTCCCACCACGGTTTAAAACACCACACGGAGCAGCGGGGAGAAGCCGCCTTCCCGGCGTGCAGCAGATCGTAGGGTCCAAGGCGGCGCGGCGCGCTCTGTCCGGTACAATAGAAGTTTAGTTGCTTTCCTCCTTTAAAGCGCCGGCGAGGGGCGGGCGGGAGGTGCCGCGGGGGCGGGGGCAGCACCGCGGGGCCTGGTGCGCGCTCCCGCCGTGCGCGCCGCCTTCC
>JAYKAV010001110.1:975145-1324994 GCA_035582835.1 Phoebastria nigripes
TTTGGCAACCATTTCTGCTGAGCAGCGTTTCGCCAAGCAGAATGTTTGCAAACATCAAACTCCTCATGGGGCAGAGGGCTCCAAGCAAAATTTGGACCATTTTCTCCTGTCCTGTGTCATGTTGGTAAAGGGGGACAGTTTTACGCAGAAAGGGTGATAAAACAACCAAGAGCCGTGGTATAGTCATGATGTAGATGCTTCACCTACTGACATTTTCAGAATCGGATTTACCCTTGCTCAGAGGTGGCTTAAAATACATCGCACTATTTTTAAAAAACATCACCCCCTGTCTATAGTAGACCTTGCTGCTGTGAATGGAAATAACGTGACCAAAGGCAGGCCTGAACTACATACAAGAAAGGTACAAGATCTAAATTAATCTGGTTACAACTAGTGTAAAATGCAGTGTGGGCACTTTTATCTATTTAAGAACAGCATCAGAATAGCTGGATACACAATAAATGTCGTCAAAATTGCAAAAGCCGTTGAAGTTCAGCCGGAGCTGGTAACAGTAGAAATATTTTGAAATTACTCCAGTACAGATAGGGTTGAAAATCATAATCCCGTTCGTGATGCAATATAATCATAGGCAGAGCAATTAACTGTAGTATCACGGAGGATTATGACTTGCAGTGAGGTATAAGTAACATGAGCAGATGGACTCTTAAAATACCCTGTGTTCACATGAATGGAAAAACAGGAAAGGAGGATTGGAAGAAATGTGCTATTGAAACAATACAGCCTTCAGAGGAAACAATCTTTAAAATATTCTATAGGATTTCTTCAGGTCTCATGCAGACTGTGAGTTTGCTTTTTCTTGGGGAGCCAACTCAGGGGTTGGCGCAGCTCTTACGTGGCAGTTTTAGCGTAAGAAAGACATTTTGTTCTGATTTCTTATGTCCAGCCCCAGCTGTAAAAGAACACAGGCAAGATACGAAATCACTAAGTATAAATCTTCAGTAAAAAGGCCATTTTGACAAAATAGCTGTTATACGGAAAGAATAAATACACAAGTATAACATTAAGGAGACAGCAGAGTCAACGTGATTGTTTTGACACGGGGGGTTTAGTGATATATAGGAAATGGGGGGGGCTGAGCTGGGACCCTGGGTGGAATTTCTGTGTGATGGCAGAGTGGGAACCTGTGAGAAGCAGAAACGAAAGCAAAACCTGAGAGAGAAGTGGAGATGGTGGAAAAAGCTCTCACACCTCTCTGCGTCTGGAAACCCCTGAGACAAGTCGTAATGTTATGCGTACCTATGCCACCTACTGCATGTTTTATTTTCGGGAGACATCTGCAATTTCTTTTTCAGTGGACAATAAGCCATCTAATAATTGTAGGGTCACCATGAACTCGTAGCTATCTTCAGAAATTTCTGCTGAAATTTTCACTTGACCTCTCCACAGCTTTGCAGGTTGCTGGTCTTCCACTGGTGAGAAACAGGAAAGTACTAATTAGATATTAATTAGTCCTGGAAAGTCCTAACTCCTTGTATGAGAGATTTACCCAAACAAATGGAGTCCTTGCCCTCAGAGACGTTAAAATAGGTTTAGTGCACCRATGTGCATCTGACAGCACCCATGCAGGGAATCGTGTCTCCACAGCTGCCCCAGTCCCCCAAAGGACCCCAGTCCAAAAAGCAGACCCACACTACAGTGGCAAGAAGAATCAGATTTGCCTTGTTACTGTAAAAACCAGAAAAGAAACATGTTACTTTTTCATCTCTTTCAGCGGCTGTAATTTCTTTAACAATAGGAGGTGAGATGTGTGTAGGCAGAGGCTGACAGTGTGTCTGCAAGCTGCACAGCATTGACTAAATTAGTAACATCTTCCTACCCCCCTCTTCCAGGCTTAGAAAGACTCATACGCTGCACTAACAAGTACCTTCTAACGGACTTCCCCAGCACGAAAGAGAAATGCAGATGTCTGGGAGGGCCACTGTCCTTGTCTGTGTACCGTGGTGAAAAACAGAGACCGAAATACACCTCCTCTTGAAGACATAGAGGGACCAGCACCACTGCAGTTTCCATCACCACTAGCCCAGTATAGCAGCCCCAGCCATGGGCTACAAGTCTTCAGAATGATAATAAAGTGTGCAGAAGAAAGCAGCAGGTTTTGTGGATGATGTGTCATCGGTAAATATGAGTGTGAGGATCACAACAGTATCACAAAATAAAATAAAATAGTGCTAGTTTTAAACCAGAGGTAGCACGTATCAAATACAAAACTCTCGTCTGCTGTTGGAAGCCAAGGCTGTGCATCCTCACTTTGTGGATGTCCACCTTCAGACAGTGATGCCATGGGGTCAGTGAAAGTGGCAGCTGGTGTCATTTWTTTATTTGACTTTCCCACATGCTCTCAGCTGTGTGTCCAAGAGTGCTTGCAGCAAACATGGCAGCTTCTTCCTCTGCACCATGCTTCTCGTAATCTGCCAACCTACGACCCTCACTATAGAAAAATTCAGACCATTTATTCCCAACAGGAAAAGGGAAATGCATAGAAGGAAATAGAAGAAGACGAAATGGGGAGAGGGCTGGGGAAAGAAAGTGTTACGTTGATACTAAATTACTCTCCCAGCGCTGCAGTGAGTACCACATCCTTCACAGAAACCCACTGAGATCCCAGAAAAGTAAGTTCTGTCATCCGGAGAATTAGGACAGAGCCCGAACTGCTCCTCTGGCTTGGGCTGCAAACAGCAGTCTTCAACCCAAACCAAAGGAGATTTGAAATAATCCTGCCCAGGATCCAGAGTTAGGACTTTTTTTCATTTTTTGATTGTTAAAACCAAACATTTTAGATGTTGATTTTTTAATCTGACAGTGCATATGAAATCAAGTCTTCAGCGAAACAAAAACATCAGCAGTTTTTAAAGGTGCTCTGGCATTGGACACGTATGTATCAGTATATATTTGTCCTCCTTTATCCTATTCTATGTGATTGTAAAATTGAAGAGGACATCAGGATTGAAAGACAGGAAAATATCTTCATYGTAAGGTAACTAACTTTTTTGAATACAGAGAATAAAATCCTTTTCACCAGCTTTGGTCTTTCCATCATGTGCAGCCTTTACCTTCTTTGCTTCAGGGTAAAATTACCACAGCTGTTAATTTAACTTTGTTTACAGACAGTTTCACTTTGCAGTTCTTTCAAACCATCGCAGTTACTTGGGTATCGAATTTTAGTTTGTTTTCAAACAGGGCAGCCCTTGATTAGTTTATTCTTAACTATATAAAATAAAACTATTCAGATGCATATACAACTATTTTAAAATCTCAATACCAGCTATGTAATGCGAGCTATTTTTGTTGTTTAAATACACTACCGGCAAACTAATCAAAGTCCCATTGAAGCATCCCCAAAAATACAAGTACAGTTGGAATCAGCCCTTCCTACACAAATTAACACCTCTTGACATGGATAACTGGGAGGGACCGAGCTAACACCAGTAGTTTTGGCATTCCTTGGTAGAAGAGAGTTTTGTCCAGCTGTGGATTAAGGGTGAATTACAGGAAATCTGCACTGATTTAAGTGCATGATAAATGAGAAGATCTTCAAGGCTCTTGTGAAAGATAAACAGTTATTTTTGAAAGTCTGGGTAATTTAAATTTCTCTTCAAAAAGAAAAAGAAGAGCTGTTTCAGAACAATCAGCCCTGAAAGGCCGGTCATGCATCCCCACGGCCTCCGCATTCTCTGAATTTTATGCTGCAATTATCAGATTGTCAAGACGTCCCAGCTCTGCTTGATTAAGTCCTCTTTAAAGTATTAAGGCTATTTGCAACTACTTAATGATCCTTTCAGGTACCAACACTGTCAAGACTTTCTTTAATTTTAAAAGCCTTGATCTTTAGAGCTAAGATGGGATCAGAGCCTCTCCCATTGCGTTGCTCCAGCCCTTCAACGTTGGCGGGCAAGAGTTTCTGAATGATGCTCCCCATCCTGCGCCCTGCACAGGACTGAATGAGGCAGCAGGAATGAGTCTTTCTGCCTACCCACGCATGGGGAGCCACTTCCATGTTGCACCTGCAAATGCAGGGAGTCCCCCTCTGCTCGGCGTGACGCCACGGGGATCTGCAGAGCCTCTGCACCCAGTGGGAAGGAGCTCCAGAGCACCATCGCAGCTGGAAAGCAGGGGAGGATTGGAAGTTATTAGGCATGTTACTTATTAATGTTCAAGAAAAATAAACAACCCCTCCTGTAGCAACTTCCTTGCAGGTTTGGTATGAAAGCAGAGGAGCGCGGAGCTCGCTGTAGTTCTTACGGCACGTCCTGTGGAGGCACAGCTTCAGAAATATCTGAGTGTATCAGATATTATCTGGAGGAAGGAATGTGTCAGCTGACAGCGAGGCTGGAAACTATTGAAACTATTGTCAGCTGGGCCATTATTATAATTACCTCTTGTCTCTTTGAGAATTAATATCCAACAATCCTGTCCCGTCTACAAACAGGTGAGAGTATAAAACCCTTCCAGGAATAATGTAGCTGGTTGCAAAATGGCTGCTTTAAAGATGAGGCATCTGATTGCTACCAAATTAACAGGTTCAGCCACAGGAAAACATTCTGGGAAAGAAAGTAGCCCCGTAGAGGAAGAATCTCTAAAAAAGTAGGTATGTACAGGCTTTGGAAAACACTGGAGATTGGAGGTGCTACTGGTCTTTTTGCAGCTCTTAGGTGGTTGTATTTGACTTTTTGGGGAGGTGGAAGGATGTGTGCAATCTACTCATCTGAACAAATGCAAAGTCCAGAGCTCTGGTTCAAGCTGCTGGTGAAGATCATCTGAGCTCCCTTGTCTGGCTCTGTGCTGAGCAAGCTCAAGAGCGCTCACAGGTTTTGCTTGTCTTGCTCAGCAGGTGAAATGATGATGTTCTTGTCGTCAACCCTTATATTAATCTTGGAACTCCTGTTTGATCATGTCTTTATGGGAGGGAGGAAGATGAGCTTGTAGCAGGGAGTTTGTAGCTATTTACAAGAAATATTTCTGACTTAAGTTGTCTGTCCTCCATGAGTTTCTGCTATCAAGTCATGTCTTCTCAGGGCTGGAAGAGAACAGTCACATTTAAAAATTATGTTGGTGAGCTGGGAATGAGCACAGTTGGCCTCTGCAGTCAAGGACAAATCCTTTTCAGTGCTATCCCGATGAAGTTAACTTTCCAGCCACACTCAACCAAAATGATACTGACTCCAGCACTGAGAAATACACACCAACAACTGAGCGCATTCGTCCTCTGCTCAAGGTAGTGTGATGCTGACACTTTTCTCATGGGTAGTACTCTGTGCAAAGCCTTTCAGAGTAGCTGCTCACAGCACAGCGCACGCCAGCGGGGAACATACCATCAAACGGAGTCCTAAAAAAGCATCAGACGGTTTCTAACTCTTCACACCTAAAAACCTTTTCATGCATTCAGCTGTTACAGTCTCCTAATAATGTCACATGGCTGATAACCCTAACTTCTCTCCAGCTTTATTATGCTGTGCCGTTAATTCTGAATGGATTTGGGCATACGTAGCCAGGTATAGCAAAAGCGTTACCTTGGCTAGATCAGAGCTTGCACTTTCCAAGGTTTCTGGGTCCTAATTGTCTCAGGTCAGGCACCCAGAAGTAAGGGATAGCACTGAGAAGTGTGGCCTAAGTGTGACCATCAGTGATGGTCATGTCAGCAGGCTTCAGTCGTGCAGTGTTACAGCCTCTGTGTTCCTCCAAGCTCTTTGTATGACTGTTTTAGCATCATTTTTGTTATTTCTGGTGTAGTTTAGTTTACCAGCAATCAGAGCAAATTCAGAACTGTTTAACAGCACTCAGCCCAGAGGTCTTGGGGAGATGAAGCATTCTTATCTGTGGCTGCTGCTGCATTTTGAAATGAGCATAAGAGAGGGAAATACATCCATGAACATTTGCTGCCAGTATGGATTTAAAAGCAAAATGCAGTCAGAAAGGCTACCGAAAAACTACTTCACTTGGCTGATAACTCAATTTGCTGATAAGAAAGAGGGAGTGTTTTGTCTCTCTGTATCAGATAAGGGACTTATCACTCCCTGCACTGTTGATGATGAACATGTTCATCTGGCAGATAGTGGCAATAAAGCTGCATCTCCCTTTTGCACTGCAAGACATATGCTGCATCAAATGAAATTAAGGGAAATGGATTTAAAACACTTCTTGGTAAATGCTTTTTAAACCAATTTATAATTAACCTGTGGAACCTCCTGCTGCATTTTATTAGAAAGGGAAATACCATGCTTGAAAATGGATGTTTCGTGTCAGCAATAATATGGGGAGATAAAAAGTGTAGAAAGAGGGGAAAAAGGACATCATTGCTATAGGCTAGGATTGCCTCATTTAAGAGGTGGGCTGTAATTGAAAGTGTGAGGTTGTATTTTCTTCCTATACTATCCAAATGGAGGTTGTTGCTAGATATAGATGTATTTCTGATCTGGTTGGCATTGTTTTTAATATTGTGCAACCAGACCCACACAACATTGGGGCCCACCTTTGCCAGGAGAGAAAGCATGTCTGGGATGGAGGGACCTTCTGTCACAGCTGTTTTCTGAGATGTTTAAAGCACAGTTTGATCCTGCAGTGCTGAAAGAGCCTAAATGCGCATGTGCTTATATCTGTGTTTTGTTGCCCAGGCTGGGGAGGCCTCAGCAAGGAGATGTCAGGGTGCATTGCAGCACTACCCAGACTAACCATCTCGGGTCTGGCTGCAGAGCCAGACTGTCAGTACAGGATCCCAGCGTCGGTGCAGAGCCACATGAATGCCATTTACTTCCACTGCTGAGGGTGCTGAGGACAGAGAGAGCCTAGATCTGTTGGTACTCACCAATGCAAATCAATGCAGTGGGATGTACACATCTGCATTGATCCACTCCTCAAGATTAAGTCTAAGCTTCAGGAAGCTTGCGTGCTAGTCCAGGCTTTGACCGTGTAGGAGCAATGCTATTTCACTGGACCTGTTTCTCCTTGCCTTGGTTAAGTTTGTGCATGGCAGAAACGGGGCTAAATCTCCAGAAGTGGCTCTGCACTGTGCACTGATGGGCAATTCCAGGGGACTGCTGAGACCCAGCGTACCAAACCCAGCTACCAGGGAGCTAGGGCCACAACCCCCAAAGTGAAAACTCCAAAAATTGATTCAGCCTTGCTACTAATTGGTCCCTCTGCAGGGTGTTTTTGTTTTATTTTCTTACTTCAGAAGACTCTTAGTGTTGCCTAAGTCCAGTCCTTCCTCCTACTGACATTCAGACTATGTCCCTTTCTCAAATTGGGGAGGGTTACAGAGGGTTGCAATTATGCCTACAGTGGCAAGAAAAGCTTTGATCAGAAATCAGCCTGACAAGGAGTGTGCTGAGGGATTAATGCAGAACTGACTTCATCAGCAGCTGAGAGCTCTGTGGAGGAGGAATTTAGGTGCTTCTTACAGCCTCAACAATGCAAAGCAGCCATCATCAACAAGGTGTTCCCCAGAGGATGCTAATCACTCTCCTCCCTCTTGATCAGCAGTTAAGAGTGTCTCTCTTCTTTCTACTTATCGCCTAGTCAGAGATGCCAGAGGTATTTCTTAGAAGATAAGAACATTATTTACACCCAGCCTTAGAAAGGAAAGAAGAGGTCGTGAGTGAGCTACAACCATTATTGTTACTGTTATCATTTGTATTGCAAAGGCACTTAACCATGCTCAGACCCCATCTTGTAGGGCCAAGTATGTTGTACTGACCATACTGCCTGCCTTAGCTCTGAAAGGGCTTGTGAGATGTGCAGCAGGGATAGGGGAGGGAGGTTTAGAGGACCAAAGTACATGGTCCAACACTGCATACAGGAATAGAGCAAGGGAATCTGGGAAGCCCCAGATTTTCTCTAACCTATCACGACCTGTGTGTCTGGGAAGCAGGGAACATCTCTGCTTCCTATTCACTTCCATTAAGACCAGGCGCAGATCCAAACCATAGCGCCTAAAGGATCTAGGATAACCCTCCTGTACCATTATAGCTCCAGTCTAGTTCTAGTGTAGATGTATCCTCCCGTGAGTCATGGGAAAGGGCAATGAGAGATGGATCTCACTTTTGGTGAGAACAGAAATAAAAAATAAGAATATATCACTTTAGGACAATCTAGCTCTGCTCCTTACTAAGGACTGTGTGTTCTTTGCTTTTTTTCTTTTTTTTAAGTGACCACCACAAAAATTACATGAGTTAAGAGTTGAGACTACTGAACGCTTCAGAATATCAAGTTCTACCTATGCATGTGATGAGAAGTTTAGGTAGGTATGTATGTCAGCCCCCACAATGCTGATATCTACAGCTATTACGTTGTTAGTGCTCTGATACTTAACCAGAAGGTATCTCTGCCTTCTGAGAAGTTTTTCTCAGCTTTCCATGTTATTCTCCCCCCCAAACAGAGAATGACCTTGATGATATTATGTCTATGAAGCCAAAGGCTGTGTGTGTGTGTGCTGTGGAATTTAGTCATGATATTTCTAATTGGAAGGTGCAAGGTCATCCTTACATCCTTACATTTACATGCTTGGTCATTCTCTCCTGCACTGCTGGCAATGTGAGAGTTGTTACACACCTCCCTCAGAGTCCCAGAAGTTGCTGTCTGCTAAACACTGAGTAGATGGGGTTCTCCAGGAGTCCAAAAATGGGAAATCTCCTGGATTATTTTGTATGATACAGATTCCCAACTGCCCCTAGCTTTTCTGTACTTGGAAGATTGGAGAACCCATTTGTAGGTCACTCAATTAAAATGATACAGCATAAGGAGTGTAGGTGTGTTACATGCCTGCAATATTATGATCAAGATAGATACTCAATAGCTTTAAACCAGCAGACCTCAGTACCGGGAGTCCCATGGCAGCTCAGAGGTTAGACAAAATTCACTTACGTCGCTTTGCCTGTACAGGTTTTACAGCCTCTTCTGAGATCAGCAATTGGTGGAGGAGGGCCTGTACCATAAGCTGGGTAGCTCTGAGATGCCTCAGATATGTCAGTGCATCACTGCATTACTGTTTTGTGCAAAAGGTGCAGGGTAGACCTACTCCTGCTGCCAAATGGGTTGGTACTGCTAAAAACCTAAGGGAAAGATCTGGGGGAAGAAGAGGGGTGGTCATCCACAGACATGTGCTAGTAGTTTGCCTGAGTAACGTCTGTTCCTGGCACAGTGCTGTCTCTGGTAGTTAACCTTAGCAGGATTGTTCACTTGGCAATGCTGACTGTTACTTACAGGTTTCCCTATGCCATCGAGGGTGGGGGTGTTTTGGTGGCCACACAAAGACCCTGGGAGAGGGCAGTGGTGAGGATGGATTTCTCAGTGTCCCTTCCAGCTGCCTCAGGAACCTCAGGACCCTTTACACCTTCATAACCACAGATGTTAATGAACATTATCTGTCTCCCAAGCATAGCAGTGTGTAGGAGAGACTGCACCATGGAAGCAGACACACTGGAAGTTCAGACCTCAGCTTGCCTCCTAGCACCCTGCTGGTGAGATGGGCCATCTGAGGAAGAGCAGAGGAGGTCATCTTGTCTCCTCTGCCACCTCTCTTTGACCTTGCAGCTATTTCAGAGCCTGTGGTATCAGAGTAACTATCTTGCTGCAAACTTAGACTTATCTATCACGCATACACATGAAATTCAGTAATAACTAGCTCATATATTCATTCCTAAAGTGGCTACAGAGAGATTTAATGCTGTTTAACTCATCCACTATCACTGCTCCCTTTTTGTTACATCATTGCCTGAAGGCAAAGACTTTGGTTAAGCTAGAAATGCTGGTAGTTTCTCAACAGCTTCAGTATCTGGACCAAATGACTGTTTGGTGGCTCAGAGTTGGGAAAGCAGGGGGAAAAAATCACAATTACTGTATAATCAAGCAAAGAGGGAATTCTGTGATGGGGAGTTGCTGCTATACACTGGCTTTCAGGTGCTACGTGAGGAAGGGGTGACTCTTCACCAGGCTCAGGTGCTAGCTCAGCTCCTCCGAACATGAGAAAAGCCCAGATGCAAACTTTGTGGCTTAGCCCCATGTTAATACATTCCCAAACACTGATTAAGAACGGTGAATGAAGAAAGAAATGCAGGTTAATGTAGCACGCTGGCATTTTCCGGACTGCCTGCCAAATGAAAGCTTTGGAGGTGACGTGTAAATAGAGGCCAGCAGCCTGCACACGAGAGAGCTGGAGGGTTTGGACTGGTGTAAATGCTGCTTCCTCTGGAGGGAAGATAAAAATAGGTTGCAGGGTGAAAGATTGCGGGCTAGACCAGTGTCCAAAGGGGAGTGGGAAGGGAAAAGTTTGGGACATGGGAATGGTTCGATATTCTTCCTGAGGGCAAACTTTGGTGCCCCTCATTGCCTTAGGCAGAGTCTGCTGGGTATAAGATGGAGGTGTGGGTAGCTGGGAGCTCAGAGGCATGCCTTAGAGTATTTGTAAGCTCTGCAAGGACAGTGATGTCATTGTGGGTCCCACCTGCTGATCCCACTCTTGATGGGGAGCAATTACACTCCATGGGGTCACCTGTCTCCTCCATTCCTGTTTCTGCTGGATGCAATATTCCTTGCTTTTTTGGTGGTTTGACATCTTTCAGTGGAAGGTTGTAGGACAATAAAGCAGTGCAAAGAACAGTTTTTTGGGAAAGGAGAGAACACGAGGCAACATTACTATAAAAGAGGGAAGGAAAGCAGATCGACTTCAGTGTAAAATATTTACAGTAAAGCTGTTGACTTGGAATTCGCTCACAAATTCCTGTTTCAACCCAGGCTTCTTGAGGGATTTGCTAAAGCTCACAAGCCTTTGGGGCAGACCTGTCATATTCAGTAAGTTTCTACAGGCTTCTTTTCAGCAACTCTGGTCCAATTTTCAGATTGTTGCAACACTTTCTGATCCAAATGCAAAGGTCTCAATGTCCCACCAAGTACCTGCTTGTCTCCTTGCTCTGTCTGTAGCTCCCACAGCATCAGTATCTGATATTGTGTTGCAGAGGAGGGAGAAGGGATTGAATAGGTTGCAAATGGATCAAACTGATTCTTTTAGCTTTCACCATGAAGGATATTTTGGGATTTTTTCCCCCTGTCCTACTTTCATGAGTTGAATCATAGAAAAGTTTAGGTCAGAAGGGACTGCCAGAGGTCAGCTAGCCCTCCCTGAACTTCTGCATATTGTCTTTCCACACAGGTACTCCCATCTTGGCTTTGGAGGGTGAGGGTTGAAATTTCTCAGTGCTTTGCAGCACTCTATTTTTTCCTCCCTCCATAGTTTCTCATGTTTACCTCCAGGGGAACAGCATCAGATGGAGCTGGTCACCAGGTGATGGGTCAGAGTTATTTCCATGTAAGAGCTTGTACCAACATCCGTTTAAATTTGTTCGGAGGTCAGCATGTTCCCATATCAATTTTTCCTTTATATTCCCTACTATCTCTTCTTCCCTCCTCCCAAGCCACATGGATCCTGAAGGCTCTTCTAAGCATTTATGGTATCATAAATGCATGTAATCAGTAATATGAACAAAGGTAATGTGCTGCTTGGAGTATGTAGAGGTGAAGTGCTGAATGTTTCCTTGCCTGATCAGATCTGGAACAAATGCAGTAGGTGAGCAATTTGAATTCAGAAGGAGATGAAGCACCATTGAGTTTAGGAATAGTTCAGGTTCATCTCTGAGTGGCAAGCCCCAACCTGGTGTTGGGTGTCTGCAGGCAGACAAGGAAAACTAAGATTTGCATTGGTCCCAGTTTACCCCAAGTGGAAGCAGGAATGGAAGCTTTGGTAAAGTTTTTTTGACTGATATCAGCCAAGAAAACAGGCAAGGTCAGCAAGCTCTTGCTCATCATTTTGAGGGGAGGAGAGCCCATCTGTCCATTTGCCGTGGGCTCTGCAGGCAGCCATCTGCCTTAACAACCGAGCTGTGAAAAGCACAATCTCTGCAGGATGAAAGCAGAAGCAAAGGAGGAGCTGGGACCCACCTCTCCCACCCACGGCACTTCGTACAGGGTGGCTGTCAACGCCAAGCTGGCGATGGGTGGCATCTGAGTGCCCCCAGGGCACAGCTGCCCCAGCAGTGCAGCAATTGGGGCCCCGTGGAACTGCTTTAGCCATCACCGAGGATTCAATTTGGGTTGTATTTGGGCCTGGCCTCCACAGCAAACTGGCATTGAGCAAACAAGGGCTGCAGTACGATAATTTCTGGTTAGCTTCGGTGGTAGGGAAAGTGTTTCGTCTCAGCAGAGGACCTGTGACGTGCTTGGCTTGCTGAGCAGAAATGTCCTTATGACTGTGTTGTCACTAGGCTGTGTCACAGGGAGCATAGTTTAGGTTTCACCAGTAGATATGACTATAGTAGATGTTATAAACATGGTATCTCACGGGGATATGGACCACACAGACCTGGTGAACTGTGGGGACACGTGGGACTTATGTCTGATGTATACTTTCTGTACCTGAGTGCAAATCCCAATAATTCCTGGAAAGTGGTTCAGTATCATGATTAAACCCCGTTCATTAGCTGGCCAGTCTTGAGGAAATCTTGTTAAAGGAAAACTTGTCTGTACTGATGTTTTTAACGTAGCACGCTCATTACTTAGACCTGAGATTTAACGAGCTGGTTTACAGTTCAGTTGTATTTGTATTAAAGTAATATTTGCAGTTTCCACACTAAGAGCATATGAGAATCTTTTAATCTAGAGTAAATCTTTAGGAAGTCCACTGCTATTAATAGCTTACTCCAATTTTGCATGAAATCAGGATATAAGCTGTAATGGAAAGTATAGGAATTAGATTTTTTAATGTGGTGCATTATACCATTACCATTAATACCAATGTATTAGCCTGTGTAGTATAACTATCATTTATCTTAAGAATCTCACCTTTTTTTCCAATAGAAATTGGAATGTTTTGGCTGAACTTAAATCCCTTCCCAAATGACATAAACGAAACAAAGACAGAATAGAAAGTTATGCCTATATAATTATATCCATTTGTTCTCTTGCCTTAAATTACAGGGAAAATGTTTTCCCAAGTAGGTCGCTTAATTTTAGAAGAATTAGTAACAGCTATATTACTATTTATTTCTAGGTATTCACTGAGGCTCTGCGACACATCGAATACAAAAAAGAAATATATTTTAGTTGTAAAAAAATGAAAACATATAAAACCTTGTCTCTTGCACCCCAGTTGGGTGGTCTAAAAAGGTTATGCACTCTACATAAAACCAAAATTATTTTTATATATATATATGTATGTATGTATGTATGTGTATATATATATAGTCTTCTAGTCCTTTTCAACCTGTGAAGAAATAAGGTAAAAATCTGAGAAATGAGGGAAGGAACGGCGAGGCTGTGTGAGGAATGACAAAAGGGGGTGACAAGTCAGTGGTTTGTGAGGGGCTGCATTTGCACCATGCTGGATTTTTCGGAAACCTTTTTCCCAGGGCTGCAGAACCCACTGAACATCTGGAGGTCATGTTCACACCTGGCTGCCTAACCTGCACTGCCCACTGGGAGCACCAGCCTCGTCTGTGGGGAAAACACGCTGTGTGACCTAAACTGCTGGAGCTCAGCACCGCAATCCCCGTCGCGGATGATCGTAGCCTGGTAATGTACAGGAGTGGCATCATCAGCACAGACACGGAGGATGCTATCTCAGCAAATTCCTCCTCATCTCTGCTGTGGACTTCTGCAGGCACAGGCATCTACTGGGGCCTGCAGAAGGGGCACTCTCAGTGTAACAGCTTTTCTGGCAGAAATCCTTTGCACTGATGCTATTTATAGAAAAAAATTGCATTTTATTAGTATAACTTTTCCCATGGGGAGTGGTTTTCCTGCAGCAATGCAGTAGTTCCAAGAGTGCTTTATTTACTGCTGAAAAATACTGATATTCCTGCAGGTTGGAGCACCATATACACAGCCCTTGTGCAGCTCCTACCTTATCACAAAAGAAGGTATTTGTGATATCACTTATTTTACCATTCCTGAACAAAATAAACCACCTAAGCAGAAGCCTGTAGAGCTTCCTCTGTGCTGAGGACCTCTGCCAGCAGAGCTATCTCTGTCCCGGATCATGCCTCACCACACCTCCCTCCAGCATAGCTGTGGCTGAGCAGGTTTGCCGTGCAGGTTTCTAGCATATTGCTGTGTCACCAGTAAATGCCTGGATAATTTTCAGCCTCACACGGGATTGGTTTATTAACTGCAGGTGGCCAAAATAATTATACACACTGCTCTCTATGAAAACTGGGTCAACAGGATAGTACTTCTTTTTATGTCCCGTCAGGCTTCTCTGATTTACACCTAGGGTCAGACTTCAGGGAGAAAGATGTTTGAGCTAATGCGAGCAGCCATCACATCTCTTCAGGTGATGCCACCTTTCTAATGCATTTACTTCCCTCTAATTTTGCATCATAATGTTGACTATGATACAATCATTGCTCTTGACAAAACAAGAAAAGAGAGCCCAGAGGAAAAAATATTGATATTTATTTTAAATTAAGTACGATAGATAAATGCACACCCTCATTATGTCAGGGCATGAAGAAGCATGGACTTCCAGCACCGCAGCTTTCCAGGCAGAGATCTTAAGGGCCAATGTGGTTATGCTGACAAAACTGCACGTTTAGGAGCATATCTTCCTTTGCCCATGGGATGTGGTTTTCCCACACCAGTCCAGTATGCGCTATGTATGTGTGTGCTACATCTAGGAAAGCCATAAGGTGACAGAGCTAGTTAGCTGGTGGGATTGTGATCATTTCCACTGGGAGGTGGTGGCTGTTTACTTCAATTTCAGAGCACCGAAGCCTGAGAACCGCAGTGTCAGCCCAATGGTTCGCCAAACCTCTATATCGGTGACTTCTGAAGAGGAGTAGGGAAGTGTCAGGAATATTATGTCCCTAGAGTATGTTTCTTTGTAATCTCCACCAACACGTGGTTGGCTTCTGTCTTCGTGTTTTCCTTCCCTGTTGAGTGCAACGCTGGGTCCGATAAGGATCTTGCACCTTTTGGATTCCGGCTAATTTCTCCACCTGACCATCCGTGTCTGTGCTGGTGCACAAAGCAGGCCAGGGCCTGCTCCAGCCCAGAGGGTGAGAGGCATGGCATGGCTTGTGCTCAGGGAATTAAGCCTTCCTTCTCCCCAGAGCAGGGTAGTCTTCTCTATAAGGCCAACTGGGAGCCGTCCCCGTGGTTGTGCTTTGTTTTCTGGTGTTGTTCTGGTGTCAACCAATGATGAGAATGGGATCTGYAGATGTTTTTACCCTTAAAATATCTATCTGCTGAAGTGCAGTTGCCTCTGGTTTGCTAGGAGCTCTTGTGTGTTGGGAGACATGGTAGGTAGTCATAACTTCTCTACACAATTAATTCTTTTACACGCTTCCACTACGTCACTCCTTGTTTGCATAGTCTCCGAAGGAAACAGATGCAATCTCTTCCATCTCTCCCTGTGCTGACGTCTTTCTGTGCCGCTCATCACTCTCATCAGCTGTTCCTGAACTGCCTCTTACCCACAGTTGGAAATTCAAAGCTGGGCCCTCCCCAGCTGCCTCTTTCATGTCCCTTTTTCCCTCCACATCACCGACATTGCTCCCTTTGAACGTGGGCATCGTGATACGGTTTATGAGATTAATTCCCGTTAGGATGAGGGCACCCAAGCCCTGCATGTCTGAGGACCATCTGCTGCCTCTGAAATGGGCACAGGGCAGTAGCTTCTAGCAGAAAGACAAGGTTAGGTTGCTTCAGCGTGGAGTTGCCACAGTTTGTGAATCAGAGCCCTCAAATACATGCATAAACACTAATTAAACCCAATTTAAAAGTGTCTGATACTTATCAAGCTTCATTTAGTTAGGGATCAAAATTAAATTATTGATTAGCTACTGAGTTAAGCTATATCTGTGTCATCCTCTAAAGCAAACAGAAGAATGTCTACCTGAAAGGACTAATTCAATTCTCAGTCGACTTCAGAAAACATTTGATTTGGTGTCACTTAGGTGTATCGTAAGCATGAAAGCCACAGGTTTGCATTTAAATTACATCTGAACTGAAATTTCAGAGTTTGAATTCACTGCATAATTCAGTTCTCCTGAAAGTCAGAGCTTGGATATTTGGATCTGGAGCTTTTTTTTTTGGCAGTTTGAGAGACAGGTGCCAGCAAAGCCTGCTTGCTCAGCAGCTTGCAGAAAGTTTTCCAAATCTGGCCAGATGAGGGGAGTGCATCAGTGATATCACTGGCAGATTACGTTATAACAGTTGTTGGAAAAGGCCTTCAGAGGAACAGAATACAATAGAAATGCTGGAGCAGAGTGAGAATTGCAGACAAGGGTCTGGGATCTGGTCTTGGAAGATACCCAGTATTAGCAGCTTCACTGGAAGGCTACAGCAGACCATTAGGAGACAATCAATCTCTGTGCAAATGTTGTCTTAATTCCCAAAGATTTAGGGATAATTTATACCAGCAAGCATAGGGGAGTTATCTGGGAATACAAAGAATTTTCTGGAGAGGAAGAAAAAATAATATTGGCATTTTTCTCCTCAATTACTCCATCTTGCTCTTCAGCACTATTTCTGTTTTAAATGGGAAAATATTAGCTACGGATCTGCTGCTACTGCTAATTTTAAAATTAATAGCTCCTTTTTTTTTTTTTCCAAGTAGGAACTTTTAACTTCTTAGTAGTTGGTGAGATATGTGGACCTTGGAGCCAACTAGAGTCTCACTATTTATGTTACGGTAGAGCCTAGAGATCATAATCAGTCTTCCAGGTGCTGTGAAGAGAGAGACAGCCTGCACCAAATAGCCTCAAAATAGGTAAGGGGTGGAGGGGAGACAACAAAAAGGTAGGGAAAAGCAGTGTGAGTTCAGGCTGCCAAGCAGGTTGGAGCTGGGAGCAGCAGAACTGACTTCTCTCCTGCGTCCTCCATCACCCTGTGCTCCAGGAGGGGTTTTCCACTGTTTCCCTGGGTGTTGTCTTTGTGTAGTTCAAGCTGATTTCTAACTCATATCACTGACATGCCCAAAAACTCAGCCTATAGCCTTTTTTTTTTTTTTTTTTNTGAGGGGTGTGTGTGTATGTGTGTCGCTCCCCCTTGGAGATACCAACCCCATGAAATAGAAATGCTGCCAGAATTTTCACTCTAATGGTACAAAGGACACCACTGCAAAAAGCCCCGCGGCTATTTTTATCCCTCATTCAGCTGCCCTCCATAGCTTTCTGTTTGTATTTTCCTCTTTTAGTAGACAGCCTTATCACCAGGCGGAGGGTGGGGGCTGGAGCTGGGAAGAAACACCTAAATAAAGCTGACTGCAAAGCAGAGGTGGGTTGTCTATGGGGGTGGCGATGGGGAATTCTTCCTCCAGAGCCTAACTTTGACCATAAACTCTAGTTCCACTTAGTAACCTAAATTGCCTCAATTTTGTCCAGCTTCCCCACTTCACTCATATAAAGAGCGATAAAGGAAGACAAGGGTGAAATAACCTCTAAATAAAAGATGAGGTAATTTTGAAGGCACATTAGACTTTTATGTGTATTATGGCTTTTTATATAAGCCCACTGAGGACTGCAGCATCTCCAGTATGGAGCTGTCACCTGGTATTTTCCACTTTACAGCAGTTTGCATAAAATGTGAGTGCCTCTGGTGCAAATTACTCAGAATTCCTTGCTAGATTTCTGGGGTGGAGAGGGAGGTGTGTTGAGGGATATGGTTTTGTTGTTGTTGTTGTTGTCTCCAGTTTTCCTCTAACCTTAGCCATCGTTTTCAAAGGAAATAGAAAGCAACCATCTGTATATAAATCAAAGATCTCACTGAGCTGAAAGAAGGTGTTGCCCAAGCAATCTGCTGAACTGAATGTATGGGATTGATGTGGGTGAAATTCTGGCTGAAATTCAGCAGTTTGTGTTATACTGACTGGATGATCCTAAACATCTGACCTTAAAATCTGTGAACCATACATAGTAAGATTAGTGTCGGTATGGATGCTATAACAATCCCACAAGTATAAATGTCTATTGGTCCGATATCTTACAAGTTTTAGAGTTTAGAATATTTTACACTGGCTGAAAGAGAATAATTCTTGCAGGGATTGCTGGCTAGGAAATTTCTAATTTGCCTCTTTTCTCCTTCATTTTCTATCTTGTTCAGAGGATGAGCTGATGTGCTTTTGGCAAAGAAGAGTGTGAAGCCCAGGCATAGGATAGAGAGGGCAAATGCAGTAGGAGTGTGCTGTTGGCCATAATATGAACTACTCTGTAGACCAGGTTCTGTTTCTGCTGCTCTCCTCTTCCCTGAAGGGCACGGGGGAGAAGAGATTAGCTGTGTCACCTTTGATGGAAATCAACTTGCTTGAAGGGAATCCCTGGAAGGTCTAAAACCTACTTGGCTACATTCAGACTTGTCAAGTCTCATGTATTATCTGGGAGAGTCCCCCACTTGCTCACCTTATGCCTCATCCCAGACACTGGCAGCAAGGTGACCTGACCTCATTCTTGCTGTGGGACCTTGGGGGCCAGTGTAGCTTACGGGGGAAAGCTACCACCTCTGTCAGGATTAGGAGATGCAGTGCTTGGAAACCAGAGAGTACGTGCACTCAAGGGTGACCTCATGTCCCTAGGAGACTTGGAGGAAGAGACACTCTTCCAATGCTGCTTGTCAAACTATCTGACTTGTGAAATCTCACAATGTAGGGTTATTAAAAACAGAAATCCATAGGTCTTCCAGCACTCTCCTCACCTCATTTTTTTTGAGGCAGGGTGTGCTGGAGGAAGGAGTAAATATTTCTGATCTTGTTGCACCACAACTGTCATTAGTGATGGTATGTTCAGAGACAGATGGACTCCAGGTCAAGAAGGAGGCAGTGATTAGCAAACTTCACCCCCCTCTCCCCTCTGGCTTACTTAGACTGCAGAACTTCTCCCCAGAAATGGGATTAAGTCATAGGTTTGATAAAGAGATCTAATCTTGTTGTAAAGGATCTAAGCAAAGTGAATCCTCCTCTCACTTGGCAAACTGTTCCAGTGTTTAATCATGCTTACCCCCAGGAAACTGCATCTTGTTTCAAGGTCAAGTTTATCATGTTTCCACTCCAGCTACTGGAACCCTTCATGACTTTCTAGGAGGCAGGCTCCTCAGAGCTGATTTAACTCTCTGTCCTGAGCTGCCCAGCAAAAAGTGATGGGTAGTTTTCTGTCACTTCAGTTCACTGATTGGTGATTGGTCTAAGGAGCTCCCAAGCTGGCAGGAGGGGGACAGCTGGGAGGGGGCAGGGACCATCCATGAGGGAGAGGAGAGAGTTCCTCCACCTCTGGGAGTTAGTAGTCATGCTTACAGGGGAATGGAGAGGTAGGTTTAACCCCACCCCCAGTTAGCTCAGTGTGCTCTGTTCTGGTATATCAGTCATCCTTGCTCATTGGTCTCCAAAGGGAAAACTGCATTGATTAAAGGGGCTGGATTTACATCGGAGTGCAACCAAGGGGGTCGGGGCTCCCCTGTTACGTGATGTGACACTGACCCCACCGCTGCACAGCCCTTGCCTCCTTCCGGGTTGGCTGGTGGCCAGGTCCACCCAAGCAGCTTCTGCTGGTGTACCAAACACCGGGTAGGGCTCTGGGATCTTAGGCAACGCTTCTAGACTGACCCAAGCTGTTCAGAGCATGCCCTTATCCCCTCACAGAAGTGCTCTGTTTATTCTGCTTGGGGACCTGGCAGAAACTCTCCTGGCAGAAACTGCTTTTATATGGTCTTGTTTTGGCCCATAAAAAGTGCATCTACACGAGGAGGTTTTGAATTGCCAGCTGTAGCCCTGGAGTCAAAACCTCAGACCTTTTCTAGCATGGCCGTGGTCCTGGAAGAGAGTCAAACCTGCTGCCTGCTGTTGGCCAGACAAATCCCTTATTATTCCAGCCAGAGCCCTCCAGGTCCCCTGGCCTGCCTTGACCCCGTGCTCCTCAAACCATTATTGCAACAGCAACAAGGGAATATTCAGGCCAGCCATCTGAGAGGGGCCAAAGCAAACGAGGAGCAGGCAACGTGTTCTGGGGCCCCAGAGCCAAAACCTCCGTGTGCAGCCTGCAGGGAGCCAGAGACTGGGGTCCAGGGCTCCAGCCATCTCCTAGCGGACCTGCAGCCAGAAGCCAGCTTCACATCACTGGAATCCAGCCGCAAGGGAGAACTCAGCGGAGGTAAATCTCTGGAGTCCTCCGCTGAGTAGTTTATTGATGTCTTGGTTAACCACTTGTGGGATGAGCCAAGTATGTCTGTGAAACTGACTGCTCCAGAGCTGCCAGACTAAGTACCTGCTGTCTCAAGAGGAGAGAAAAATGGATGGGGGAGAAAGGAAAAGCATATATTCCTGCTTCTAGTCCTGTGGGTTAGCATGAGGGAGTGAGAGACGTGTGTGGTGGAGTGAGGGCGTTTTTGACTATATATTCATTATTGCCATGAAATTAATGGGTTTTTCCAAGTAAAACCTATAGTGCCACTAATGTCTTGCACAGCATCGGAGACATAGAAAAACGCAATGTCCTCAAATGCCTCAAGAAACTTTTCCTTAAGTGTGTAGGGTCTTGACTCAACTCCAGCTGAAGATATTTGGGCCAACCCCATCAACATCTCTATTGAAGTGCCAGCCTGTTGGTGGCGGCTCTTCACGTGGTCTTCTAACACATTCTCCTCTGCAGTCTTTGCAGTGTTGCCCTTGAACCATCTAAAAGAAATAGTTTTACAGAGGTAGCTGGCACATATTTGCTTGTGGCTCAGTCCTCTGGTTAGAAATTGCTAATGGGTGTGGACAGCCTTGTCATCCTGGATGTTCCTGTCTTCCCCTGGCTTACCTTCACTACTGAATAATCTGCAGCCTTTCATCTGTGCAGAAAGGAAGTGTTGTGAAACTCCCTGTGCCATCTCCAAGCTGGCTGCTAGGTTAATGAAGAGGGGAGTGTCTCCATGTTCCTGTGTGTTGACTAAGTAAATCTAGAAGTGATCCTTCAGCTATCACTGCATTCCTTAATGATTTTTTTTTTTTTTTTTGGTGGGTAATCTGTTGAAGCATAGGAAACGTTGATAATGAGTAGGGCTAAAAAGGACCATCTACTTGTACTTGTTTTAATAAATGAAAGGATTTTGTGGACAGAAGAGTAAATAGTGGTTACAACACTACAATGTTTTGCTCATAATAGGCAAAAAAGTTGCATCGTTCAGTAGATGAACTAGGGTTGCAAGTTCAGCATTCAGCTAACTAAAATAATACATAAATAAAGGTAAAACAATTACTCTCAAGCACCTGCTGTTCAACTAAAAATGTCATTGAAGGTATTTATGGTTGTCACTGAAGGTCATTCATGAACACAAGCAGATTGAACTGAGATGACCGAGGCAGTTACTGCTTCTAGGAGCCCTCTCCGTTTCTCTCCTGGTGGTCATCGTCCTGTTGAAATGCTTGTGAGGCTAATCTTGAACTACCATGGCCGAAAACCCAAACCAAGGTTTACTTTCATATGCCTTGCTGTAAACTGCAGTGGTTTTGGGGCATTTTGTTGGGCTGCCCCAGTGGCAGAGGTGGCAACCTCTGTGAGCAGTAACTGCTCCAGCCATCTCACTTGTGTTTGAGACTAACATGGTAATTGACTGGTTTTAATTTACAGCAGCTGAAGATGTGGTCTTGCCTTGTTTGATTTCTAAAGTCATGTGTGGCTTTGATGGGTAAATGCAATTTGGCCACTAGTGCGGGAGAACCTAATCATTAGATCTGATCTGTATGTAAATAAATATCCATCAATAACTTGGCCTCTGTTGTCTACTCCAACCTTGCTTCTTTGTATAGGGACCATTGACATTAATAACTAGGGTTCAACGTGTGGCTGTTTAAATAAGATCCTGAGTGAGTTTTTTCATAACAGCTTCAGCTTTGGAGTCTTCCCTCTGGAACCATTCAGTTATTGTCATCATTCAGAAAATCATCATTGCACTCAAGCAGTAAGTGTGTACAAGAGAAACATACACACACAGAGTGACACCAACAAACCCGTAGGCTTCTGCTCAGCTTGAGTTGCTGCTTGGTCCCTTTTGTTTGCCAGGCCAGCGCCTTATCCTGATGACACACGGGGACATCTAATGGTTGAGTAACAGACCACAAGAAAACTCCCCATTGTGTGTCTGGGTTGATGTTTTTATCAGAATTTGTTTCCTCTCACTTTTCATCTTAAAAAAATTGTCAGTTTTACTGATTAACTTGTTTAATTTGCTCCTTTTTAGGGACAAACTGTAATCATTAGCTGTGATTTCAATCTAGTTAGCAAACTCCTTTCTTCTAAGCAGAAGCAACAGAGAGAAACCTAAGGATACTAATCTGCCTAATTTAGCAAGAAAGATATAGGGATGACTTGACTGTGAAACAGAAATACTTCCAGGAAAGAAAATACTGAGTGTTGAACTCTGCTCAGTCTAGCAGAGAAAGGCATAATCAGAAACAAGGGCCGGAAGCTGAATTCAAGTTTTGTCACTAAGGTTTTTTGTTTTGTTGTGGTTTTTGGTGGGTTTTTTTTGTTTGGTTGGTTTGGTTTTTTTTGTTTGGTTGGGTTTTTGTTTTGTTTTGGTTTGGTTTGGTTTGGTTTGGTTTTTTTTAATCAGGGATAGAGTCCTGAAGGAAAGGACTGGATCTTCCATTTCTTGACATTTTCAAATCAGGTCTGTATGCATTTCTACAAGATGAGCTTTAGTCAAACCTAAACTCCTACACTCAGCCCAGGAGCGTAGTATGTGGTTTGATGGAGTGTGTCACACAAGAGCTAGGCTTAATCTTTTAATGGGCCTGTCTGGCTTTAAATTTATGAAGAAATATTGATGTTCTCAGTGTGCTTATAAGACTCTCTCCACTGGACCCTTGGTTGGCATAAAGCTTTGTAGTTCCTTTGACCACACTTCCTTGTCTTCTTGCTTCAATGGAGCTCTTTATATTAGCTGGGAATCTGTCTCCTTGTGCTCACCTTTAGGTGCTTGCTCTGCCCTACTCTGACACTTCCACCTCAACTGTTTTATTGCCCAGAAGGGATGAAGGCTACTGATGTTAAAATGTGCTCAGGATATATAGTCCTTCTGCTTCTGCTTTGGTTCTTGTACGTCCTATCTTTCAAATTGGACATGGTGTCCAGATGTTGGCCTACAGATGACTGTAGCTATTGAAGAAATTCCTACATAGTTCATCAAGTTTTCTGTCTGGACCTTTATACTGTGAGGAATCCTTCAGGTTATCACAGTTGCAGGTTACACAATATGTGGGGATGTTCTGCTATCGCTTGGGTAGGCAATCACATGTCTGAATTACTCATTGGAAAGTAGAATAATTAATAATGTTATATCAAATCTAACCTAATCTAAAGGTGTAGCTGATTATGTGCTTATCAACATACTTTGCTGATTTTTATCAGGTAGAAAGTTGTATCTTCGAAGATTAAAGGAAAGAAAAAGACATCTTAATATCCAGTGATGAAAGTATTGGTGGCATCAGTGCAATCCACAGATCTGACACAATATTATTTTGGAAAATGAATTTGCTGGTGGGTCCTTGCTGTTTCAGAGTATTAGTGAACTTGCTTGGCTCTGTGCAGATGCCTGGGGTTTTACTGTTGAACAGAGTACCTTGCAGAGATCATCCACATCAGCCCTGATCTGGCTTTTGCATGACTGTAAACAAATCTTCACACCAACAAGGAGCCAAACTGAGGTGTCAGGCTCCAGAGAGGCGCAGGAATCCATCTGAGCAGATGAGGTTTTATGGTCGGGCCCTGCATTTAGCTATGATATGGCAATGGGTAGCAAACACAGGGAACAAGGGAGGATTATGGGATACTGATAGCAAGAAATCAGAACACGAGCTCAAACTTAGGTATCTGCCTGTCTGTCTTCCTAAAGCACTCATTACCATTGCATGAGCTGGGATTGGAAATGAACGTGTGAATGCAGTGTATTACAATCATATCAGAGGGTGGTGTCTCGAATAAAGGCCAAAGCAGAAGTTGTTGACGGAAAAATGGATTTACTACAGGTATATTAAGGGAGGAAGAAGCTTTTTCTGAGATATTTAAGGTTAATGTAAATAAATACATATATTTTGGCTTCCTGATTTGCCAGTGCAAGGAGAAATAAACAGTAGATTACTAAAACAAAACAAGATTAAGACAATGAAACACCACTTATTACATTTTTTAAAAATTCCCATTCTTGCATCCTGTGGAAAGGAGGAAATCTGTTCAGTCACTGGGTGAAGGTGGTAACCATGACCAGGCTGAGCTGGGTTTGTTGATGATGTTTGTTTGTCTGATTTTTAACCATGTGATTAGCAAAGCTTGAGGTGGGAGCAAAGCTTTCATTTTTACAATTACATTCAGAAATTAAAAGCCTTAAATGACTGAAAGTTAAGGGCAACTTGACATGCACTTTGTGCAGTGTCAGATAATGATACTTTTTCTGGAGGGATAGTTCTTTTATGACTAATATTTCAAACATCTCATTCATACTGGAACATATGACTAAAAACACAAAAGACTAAGTGTTTCAGGAAGCGGCTTTTGTAGCTAACATCTAGGTAACACCAATCTGAGGAAGAAAAAAAAATAGGTAGATTAGCTGGAACCAAGTCACAAATTTCTAGCTAGAGAAGGTTACAGGCATATGTAGTCAAGCATTACATTTGTTGTATTAATGTATATTTGTGAAATGTAAAGGTGGCAAAGTTTATTCAGTAGGCTTTGATGGTACAGAGTTACATAGATCTTTGCATATGCACCAGATGTTTGCTCAGAGACTTAAACTTCAAACCTGGCAGAGTTGAAGTCTGACAATGCACCTTAGATGGTTTTTTTCCTCTCACTTAATACCGTTGCATTCATTTTCTCCAAGAAACTGTTCTCACTGAAGAGGACCTCATCCACCTTCTCCCATTCGATAATGGCTAGCCCCCAAAATGTTTTTAAGACAAGGTACTAATTCAGAGACTGGTGCAAAATATTTGTAACAGGATCTGAAACTTGAAAGAATCCAGTTAATTTTTTTAATTCATCCTCAACACAAGAACTGCATTGGTTTTGCACTTGGTTTTGAAATTCACTTTGTTTAATCCATCTCTCTGTCCAGTGCCTGCTTTTACTCTAGTATGGGAACACCTCAAAATGTATGTGGAAAGCAAAGGTAAGGCAAAGAAAAGCAATGTAATTTAAGTTCATATAGGAGGCTTGTATTCAGCTCCCTGTTCTGCAACGGGTTTTGTAAATTCTGTGCTAACATTCTAACTACTGGATTAACCTTCCTCTCTGAGCCAACCCTTGATTTCTTTGACCAAGTGCTGCTCAAAAGTGTTGCTTTTATCTGAAATATCTAAGAGTGGGCACCCATTTGAACTGAAATGGGAAAAGAAATTCAAGCATTCTCTCACAATTCATCTTTAAAGTGATTCTCCATTTCCTGAGGCCAAAGGAAGTAGAAAAAACATTAGACTTTCCTGAGTAAAATTTGTTTCTCAAATTCTGTGCTTTTACAGATAAAAGACCCTTTGGTTCTCTTGTCTCTGCCACACAATGAAAAATTTCCTTAAGAAATCCTATGCGTTTTTTTCCACCAGCCCCACATTCTTTTCACCTTACACACCCTGGATTTAATGTGCAAAGACAGAGAACACTTATAAAACCTTGCTTTGGCACACTAAAAATGGCAAATCACTGAAAAGTGGGCAATAAATGTTTTCCTTATGCCAGAGCTATAAAGGAGGCAAACTGGTACCATCAGCATAAATGATATAGTTGCCACCCGTATTTAGAGTTCCTGAAACACAAACCTTTTCACCATCCCCCTCCATTTCAGAGAGCCAGCGTGCTCTGCAGTGATTATGGGCCCTGGATCAAGCTTTTGCTCAGAGGCTTTTGCAGCTCTTCCAGAACAATTTGTGCCAGAGGAAATGCTGTGGTGGGATGAACACAGTGCTCCAGCCAGAGTCAGCACTTGAAGTTACAAGGACCATAATCACTCTGGGCTTTCTCTGTCACCAACATAGAGAGGAAAGCGTCATGGGGAGGCAAATCTGATTTTTTCCGTCTCCACTGAGCATACAGGGAGTCGTCAGCCTGCATGAGATGGGATGAATCCAAACCTTGCTGCTTTTGTGAGTACAGGAATTACTCCTGTGTCCATCAGCTAGCTGAGGAGTCCACAGAGTGGTAGGAAGGCTCTTTGTATCCCAAGTCTTGGAAATAAAAATAAATACTCTTGTGTGTTTTAACTTATTTTCTAGATTTTAGGACAGGATTTTTAACCTTGTTTTCAAAGAAAAAGAGGCTTATGTTATGATGCACTGTTTAAATATGTCCATATGTCTTATGCTGGTACATTTTGAACCTGTTTGCTGACTCTGGTCATATTTGGTGGAAGAGAACGAAATGGCAAACATAGCTAGGTTCTTCTAAGTTTAGTGAAAATTATCAGTCAGATAAAAAAAGTGATCCTGCACATGCCCTCAGCTGTGGGAGAGGAAGTAGAGAATCCACCCTGGAGAGGGCTCCTGTAGACATCTCAGGTATGGGAAGAGCTTCACCCACAGCTTGTGTCATGGGCAGCAATGAGAGCCAGCCACAAGGTGCAGATGCCTCAGAAATCAGCTCTCAAGAGTGCTGGTGTTCATGCTGATACAGTTTGAAGCAGAGGAAGATATATAACGTCTCTGTCCCTGTCCTCAGATATGCACATAGACATCAAGGCCCGCAGGTTAGGTCTTCTGAGAAGATCTGGGTTTAACAAAATAGCAAGTGAAGCTGAGTTGGAGGGGTCCAATCCAAATGCGAATTTCCCTGCTTCCTATGAATATCTGCTCAGGTTGACTTTAAATCCACGGGAACAGTCTCTAGTACCACCACATCGACACAAGGTCGAGGCAAGCCCCACACGTGGGTGAGCACCCGAGCTGTGTGTATCCTGGCTAGCACAATTTCAGCAATTTAGTTCCAATTCATTGATGCATCTCATCTGAAGAGAAAATCTGACGTGTGCCTTGCAGAATAACTGTCTCTGTCTTTCTTACTTTGTTAACTTTTAGCTTTCTTTCTGCAGAAGTGTTTCTCACAGCACACTTTTCTAAGGGTTGTCCCTTTAAATTGGGCAGGAAAAGCCTACATAAGCACTAAACTAGTCATTTTCTGCAGCGCGATCTGGCACTTTCCTTCAGCCAGAGTGAGTATTATTTTTTCTTGTTATATTTTCCCTAAGCTTTTCTCAGTTTGTGTTCCCAGATGTGAAAATGCTGTCTAGCTGAGGGAGCCTGACAAAACCCTGTTCTATGGCGAGGGAAGAACTAAACGCTGGCAGTGATGTCTAAGATGGGTTTGATGCAGATGCTTTTAATCTGGTGTTTGGAAGATCCCACAAACATGGGAAAAAACATCTCTCTAAGCTACATATAAAAACCTAAGAGCCAAACAGATGTGTGATATACAAGTTACGTGCCATGGGTGAAACTTTAAAATTTTAGAACTATTTAAAACTCCTCTGAATGTTCAAACTGTAGGCTCAAAGATATTTAAAATTTGAGTTTTGCTTTTTGTACAAAGGGTGAATTTTGTTTTAGACATAGAGTGGGAAGTGACCTCCTGGTTCACTAAATCTGTTCCCATTCTGTTGGAGGCAAATATGTCATAAAAATGTCTTTAGTAAATTTATCAAGTTCCGCCATAACTCTATTTACGCTTCGGGTTTTTCCTATGGAAACTTCTAGAGATTAATTACTCTGATAGTTAGAATTTTTTTTCCAATTTCCAAGCTGACTGTATTCATTGATGGTGTGTACTTGATTCCCTCTGGAGTCAACAAAGTCCTTCAGCTTAAGTATCTTTTTTCACTCCCTAGTTCAGACCCTACAGTTATAGGGAAAAAAAAAGTTCTATTCCTGACAATCTGTTTTGCTGGATTGAGCAAGAAAAATATTTCTCATTTGACAATATGGATTATTCTAGTAAATTTTCTTCCTATCCATTCCCATTTTAATTTGCTTTGAAAACGTGTGGCTGGAATTGTACACATAATTCTCATGTTTTGTGTGGTGGCTTTAATCCCACTTCACTTTTTCTTGAGGTATTGCATCCCGTAACGGTTTAGGATTGCATTCTCCTTTTTCACATTTGTAACATAGTGGTGGCATATAGTTCTCTGTTGACTGTATACACAATTTCTTCTGCCTCTCTTTCCTAAGCCTCTATTCGTGATAAATATTAGTGGTGTTAATTCCCAGATGTGGGACCTTGCATTTAGTACTTTTGCATTCCAGTCCATCTCAATTATTAAAGGTTCTCCTGTTCTCTTTGTATGATAGTCTTGTGCCACTTGGTGAAAACAGTGCCTCCCATCTCTGTGTCATCAAATTCTAGTTAAAATATTCTGATGTCTGATCATCTTGAGGTTGATGATCTCCACCTTAATTTCTTTGTGTTTCTCAAATTTCCTATTTACCACAGTCTCTTGTTTTTTTCCCCAAAGAACTATGAAGGTGAACAAAAACTTATTTTTCATTTCCCATTTTGTTCAGTTTAAATAATTTTCAAGGCAGCAAGATCCCAAATTACAGCTACATGCTAAATGTTGCCTATCGCACTGGAGACTATCATAGCACAATTGCACCTCCTTGTTGAACATACCTGTTTGAATGAATAGATAGAGAATATCTGTTTAGCTAGACAAGGACGGAGGAAAGAGAAAGACTTTGGAGTACTGCCACTTGTAGTCTCTGCATGCAGAATGCAGCCTTTTGCTTTTACAAATGTGACATGGCTCTCGCTCCAGGCCTTTATCCTGAGATCATGGTGGGTACCTCTACTGGGAGTTGTAAGAAGGTATTCTTCATGAGTCCTGATCTAAAGATTAGGACTGCATTGGGCTTCCATTATGCTGGGTGGGCACTGCAACATCAATTTCCCATGAAGTTAGCTCTTTTTCTTTCCCTCCCTATAAATTCTGTTCTTGTCGTGGCACAGCCATTTGTAAACATACGATATGACTGATAATCGTTTGGTGGCGGTAGCACCTACCAACGTGTTCCTCCCACGTAAACTACGTAAACATAACTTTGTCACTCTATCATGACGGTGTGCCACCACTAACTATCATATTGTAGATCCAATTATCCCTCATCATATTTGTATGTGATGTTCATTTGGTTTCCTTCCCTTTCTTCTTCCCAGATTTTGCCCATTCCCAAGCATATTGCATGTATATACATTGTCACTCCTTTGCTGCGGTTTTGTGATACCAACCTGATTAGAGCCTGAGACTGCCATGTAGCTGTACAATGCCGAGCGCTGGTGAAACCCCTGGTACGCTGCCAAAGCTTCTAGGTGTTACTGAGCTACAAAGGAAAAGAGATAATGACAGTGTGGGAGGGAAGAAAAATGTAGTGTGTAGACAAAACTTCCCTCTCTTTTATATCAGCCTGAATCTGTGTTAGGAGTAGGGAAACGTAGTGGGGGTTTTCAGTCTTCATGTAGGAAACATGAGAAAACCAGAGAAATGGATGAGTTTGGGTTAGATGTGAAAGTGCTGAATGGCTGCAAATGTATCTGGTGTTTAAACGAAGATGCTCCTGATGAATGCTCCACAGTATCAGCCGCATCGGGCACATTAACCTCATTACCAGGGGGGATGTTGCAAACATACCGAACCTCTTCTAAAAGCAGTTTCACTTAATAGATAAACCATGTTACTGAAGGAAAAGATCGCTTTTATCACGGACGCAATCCAGCTTCCTGCTGCACCTGGCAGCTTCCTTAAGATAAACGACGTGATCTGAAGGGATGGGAACCGGGCTGCGTGTTCGGGGTAGGAATGAGAGCACACTTCTCTCCCAAGGACCTGCAAACCCAAACCACACAAGGAGTGACAGTGTGGGACCGTCTCTCCTATTGACGTGGGCTTGCGATTTACATGCACTCGGTATCTCGGTTGTCTCGCATACTGCTCTAGCTGGAGATAATGTTCTTATCCTTCTTTCTGCTGTGATTCAGTCATTGTTTTTCCAATTCTGTACCGACTTTCATGCCTGCGATTCCATATGACACAGGTGGCCGGTACCGCTATAAAACTGATAGCAGTGAGATCAGGATCTAACTCCTGCAGACCTTTTCTGAGGTTAATATAGGTGTGAACCACAATTTCTGGGAAGTCCTTGAAATAAAGTACACTGTGAGGTTTTTAGCTCGGCTTCCCGCCTTTTTTTCAAAGAGTTTCGCGGCTGGCAGCCTCCTGTTAATCTCTTCTGTTTGAACTCCAGCAACATCCAAGCCAACAAAAGCAATTAAAGTCTGTAGTAATGATCAACTCTGGGAAATGATCGGCATGGATTAAAGCAAATTTAAGGGGTAATTGCTTGGCAACAAGTTCCATAACCCTGAGTGTTAAGTACAGGAGGGGACTTTGAAACCCTGGTAATTAAATCAGAAAACCTGTTTATATAATGCATATTGTTCTTTTAGCTTGATTGAACTGAAAAAAATATTCTTTTAAAAGAATCCAGTATTTTGTTTGCAGGAGATGTTATCTATCTGAGATACTGCTACAACTTTATTGCCAAAATATGTGGGTACATCACAATCTTTGATGTATTCAGACTTAGACAGGGAAGTGCTGCTCTCCTTGCTTTGCTGGTAAGGAGAGGAGGATAAGGCACAAAGAGGCTTGGCCACACACCCAAACGGGCATAGGAAGTCTGTGGAAAGCCGTGATCTGACCTAGGTAGCAAGTCCTGAAGATCCAACTTCTGAATCTCAGTTTTATTTATGTCTCTGAACTTCCTACACCTTTGCTTCTGGTAAGCATGGGTAAAAACGTGCGGTCACCGTTCAACAGCACTGTGATTTATTGCTCTCTTATGAAACGCTTAGTGTGCACTGTCGAGGGAGTTGTTCACGAGGGCCGCTAATATCATGCTGATAAAAAAAGGCATGGCTTGTGCCTTGAGAAGGGAGACAAAGTTCGTATTCAAACCAAAAGTAAGAGGCATTGCAAAAGTGAGGAGGTTAATCCCTGCACACATAGCTCAGCACCCTGGTTGTTCCCAGTTTGGGCTCTCTGTGGACTTCGGGGCTCGTTCACGGGCAGATCTAGGTGGAGTGACCATTGCCTCTGTAACCTGCAGCTGCCCTTTTGCTAGGGGCAGCTGGACATGTCGTGTACCTGTTTGTCTGTCTATCCTATAGATTATGGCAACAGGAAGGTTTCTGGCCAATCATCCATGTGATACACACATGGCATCACAAGGGTGGTTTGGTTTTTTTTTTTTGTTTTTTGTTTTTTTGTTTTTCTTCAGCTGTCTTATGCCTAAACTATGGGATAGAGGCAAATAATTTCGTCTCTTAAATGTATGCATACTCTGCCAGCATGGAGTTTGTATATGCTGGGCCATTGGGTATTTGTAAGTAAATTCTTCTGTTCTGGTGCTGTTCTGGTTCATTTTTGAAGAGGTGATTTATGAGCAGTTAGGCTGGTAGTGGACAAGCTGACATGTCAGTATGTGTCATGTACCCCTACATCACATTTTTAATAAAGAATTTTCAAGCATGTGAATCTTATTTAGGCATTGTACCCAATATGACCTCTGAAGTGGATAGTGTTTACAGATTTGTACACACTGGCTCTCAAATGGGAAGGGCCTCAACTGAGGATTTCAATACAGGTTTCCAATGGGGGAAAGACTCGGATTAAATATAGATGTGAAAGTGAACTTTATTATGTATGGACCACAGTGAAGGTCCTGTGGTCTTGGAGAGCTGAGAACACCTTGCAGATTAGGGTGAGGTCCATCATTTTTAGATCTCCGCGTCATGAACTTCTCCTATAGCCAAGGGAGATCTAGTCAAAACAGTTAATAGAACTGGTAAGATGCAATTAAGAATGTAGGAAACTAATGAGATTAATTGTGTCACCATCTTCATTAATTTGTTTGTCTAATTCTCTGCTGACTATAAAGACATCTTCAGGTGACCTGCCCACATACAGACACATAGTTTGGTAGATACTCATCAGGTTAAGTGAATTCCACCTCCAGAGTAATTTTTTTTTCTGTCTGTGGATTTTTAAAATCTTTTTGCCTGTTCTGTACATATTTAAATGTCTGGGGTGATATTTAGAGATTTGTTGCTTTGGTCACTCAGTGATTAACAATTTGTGGGGTTTTGGTTTGGTGTTTTTTTTTTTTTTTTTTAAAAACAAGGTTTTCCAAGCACTGTGTTCAGCTCCCCCAGGAGAAGCTGTTCTAGGAAACAAACTACAGTCTATTCATTTCCATAATCACAAAACTAATAGCTTGTTTAATGTTTTAAGTATCCTCACAGTTTTCCACAGCTGATGATGTATTAAACCCAAGAGATAATGGTGGTGTGCGTGTGGGGAAGCCTCCAATACATATTAGTTAGAAACATTTTAAAGATACAAGGCTACTTGTAAACAGTAATCTCTTTAACAATATTACAAATAAATCTCCACAATATGAAAATAATTCCTCAGAGGTGTTTGGGTGGCATTTTGCATCCCTCTACAATTTCTTAATCTGTAGCTCCAAAAGTGAATTTTTCATTGGCCTGGATGATCTGTTATGAAGGTTGTGATTGAGCCGCCCACCCCCAAAGCTGAACAGGATTCTTGTGATAGCAGGAGCAGCAATTGTTTCTTGATGTTGTTATGGGTTGGAGTTTCACTGGTTGCATGCCAGCAGCAGGCTGTGTGCTGGGGAACAGCTAAAGGGTGATACACTTTCACATGGGGGAGTTTAAAGAGTGGAGAGAGAGAGAGAGATCAGACAAAAAAAGAAACCTGATCTTTGCTGAGGGCATGTGCAGATGAGAATTTTTCTTCCAAAATTAACTGATTGCCAGATCATTTGAGTTAATTCGTATATTAGATAAAGGCAACACAGACACTCCTATAACATTTATTCCAGGACTGAGGGGGGTCTACGTTACCCTGTGGGAAGGGCAGCTCTAGCTCGTTTTACTCTGCTAATGCTCTGTTGAAGTTAATATAGAAGGAAAATCTTCAGTTAGATGATACTCTACAAAGCATTTCTGGGATGTGCTGCCCCCCAGGAAATATTTTGCAGAGGACGCATTACCTACAGTACAATTTCATATTACACATTATCAACGTAACCACATTCTCCTACAAAGAGCAGTCCTGCTCCTTGTGCCTCCACCTGTACGTTGCCCTTCTGCCCACCCTGTGTCTGACGTCGGGTGCTTGTGGCTCCTGGATGAGCAAGCTCAGATCACAGTTCAGACAACCAGGGCATTGTTTTTCATCTGATCAGCAAGGCAAACTGTCTCACCTTGCAGCCTCAGGTCCTCTAGATCTGCTGCAGAAGGGTGGCGGGAGCACATCGTCACTGTGGGAGGGGAGAGGTGGCAGCCTGTGGTCAGAGAGGGTTTGGTCTGATGTGCAACGTTGGCCTCAGAGGTTCAACTCCATGTCTGTGTCTCAGCCAGGGGCTGAGGGCAGTGGTTTGTGAGGATCCTGTAAAAACAAGTCCCCTTCTCATGGTGGGGGAAAAAAGCGCAAAACCCAACCCTACCTACCTCATTTGGGAGAAGAAAGGAGGAAGAGAGAAAGGCAATGAATGATGGGTGTGGACCCAAGCTCTGGAGGTGCTCACCCTTGGTCTAAAATGCAGAACAACTAAGGTCCTTTGTGTAGCCCTCTGGGAGGAGGGAGAGTCAATGGGACCCAGACACACAGAGGCAGAAAGCCTGTGATAGAAATTTGTGATTCCGAGTTGCTGAATCCCTCCTAAAAACGCTGACTTCTGGGAAGATAAGATTGCTCAGCAAATTCTGGCCCAAGGGAAATTTCATAGAAGCACCATGGGCAAAGCAGCACAAAAATCCAAAGGCAGATGGTGCTTACTGCTTTGTAGTGAAGATAAATAGCAAAGAGCGGGAGAAACTGAGAAGGAATAAATAGCTTTATCTCCAGTCTTTCATCCAAACTGCTCTTTAAAATATATAGTTTAGAAATGTTTTCTTTTCTTGCAATATATTTCCGTTGGTTTTATTTGATACTTTAAAGTTTTTTTCCCCATCTCTGTTTTATTCTAGTATCTATTTTGCTAGCAGAAAAGAGGGAGAGACGTCCAGTCCAGGATTATTTTTCTTGGTTTAGGTAGAATAGGCTAATTTTATAATTTTATCCCTGGGATTATTACAGTAACTTTTTCAAACTTAATCTAGGAATATTTTTCCCCTGGACATGTATATATGACAGACATAGGTGGCTGATTTTGCACATTAGTAAGAATTTCTTACTAATGTATTCCCCCACCCCCGTTAACATTTTGCTCATTTCTTGAATCAGTTGGCTGTTTTATAAAATTTGTAAAGATTATAATTAAGCATATAAAGAAGACAAATACTTTCAACTGCATCTCACTGGAAAGCTTGGCAGCTTTTCTCTCCTTGCTGTCATTAAACAGCCAGTGAGTTACAAAGCCAAAATTACACCTCAGTCTCTCACTTCAGCAATTAAAAAATCCTGACTGAAATTATCCATGTAAGATTAGAACCTCATATCTTAAGAGAAACACAAATATTCTCTGCTGTCTAATCTTGCGTCAATATTTTAGTTAACATTTGGCCAGTACTTTTGTCTTTTCTGGGAAAGTCTATTTCTATGAATATTTTGACATTTTAAGGAATATCAGAATGCCTTTGTGTAGACTTCTACTGCACATTCAAAGACACAGCATGAGAAATGAAAAACAGAGATGGTAGCAAGTTCTTCTGTTTGAAAATTTTGGTGAAATAGAGACTGTAAAATTTCTATTGAAACGTTAAATTTTCACTGAAAGTCTTCCTCTATTCCCCTCTCAAAACCAAACCAAACCAAACCAAACCAAACGAATAGTTTTCTTTTACAGTTTTACGTTTAAAGAAATCAACATTTATTAAGGAAATCAGAAACTGAAATTAATTCTTTTAAAACACAATTTTGTACTCAAGACTGTTTTCAAGGGAATTGTTTGACCTCTTCTACCAAAGCAGTTCAGCTTCATCACAGTGAAAACACTTCTAGGCTGAATGAAATTCCATTGCATCTAGAAATGGCCTCATTTTTTCCTCTGTTGGAGATTACAGCATGAAAAACAATCTGGTGATATCAATTTTTGTTTGGTGAGTAGCCATTAGTCATTTCAGAAATACCGTTGGATTAATTAGATAAAATCCGCACTTCCAGTTCTTCATTTGTGTGAGTATGAGCAATAACAGGTCACAGCCTCTTGCCTTAACTTGGCCAAATGAATGGAGCCAAAGCAAGAGAGACCCAGAAATTCACATCATCAGTTGTTTTTTTCAGTGGCCTGTGTAAAAGGTATTGGTGACTTTAGTGGAGTTGCTGAGACATCACGGAACCGGTAAGTTTTAATCAACTTAAAAGTAAATTAAAAGAAGAATTCCCCCCTACTGACTTAACAATAAGAGGCATAAAAATGTCATTGAAATAATCCTGGGATAGCCTGCCAGTAATATTGAAGTGGAATTCTGTATTTACAGAGGTGTAATATGTAGACATTTCTTGAAGACTGGAAAGATTTTGAATCACTGGCATAGATGTCAGAATTTCCCAACTGCAACAAAATAATGATGGAGATGTCTGAAAGTGGTCATCAGCAAAGCCAAGATCACATCAGAGCTGTGATCTCAACTTTTCCATTTTACTTTATTTTTCAGAGGAATAGCAGCAACATTAAAGAAGTTAGTGGAGTTGCCCCAGTGATGGATTTGCCACGCAGAGCACCATAACTAAATGCGTTGTCACTTCCTAGCCCAACTTATGTCTCAGTTTTAGGAAGACAGGCATAAGAATGTGCATTCACTCCCCTCTTTCTCAATTTAAATCATGGAGATAAATTTTAAAGAGCTGTTAAAAATCTATTGTTTTCATACTGCACACTTCCTATTACTGTAATTTGTAATCAGTAAGAAATTAAAAAAAAATCTCTTCTCCTCAGGTTGATGCAAAGCTGTCCCTTGCAATTCAGGGAGATATGATTAGTTTATTTGTTTACAGATGTACAACCAGTTAATTAAGATTTATCTTATCTCCATTTTAATAACAGCTGCGGTTCTACAGTCTGTGTTTATGATTAAGTGTGAACGTTCAGCAATCCTAAAATCAGAGAACAATTGGAATGGATGTCTTTGGGCTGGGCTGCTGATTTGAAATATCTTGAAAATGAGTTGCAATATAATTACCTTCAAAAGCTTTGCCTTGGCATACGCTTGTGCAGTGTTATAAAGAGAGTGTTAAAATCTATCTAATTAGAGTAAGAGCTCACATTTTCTAGAAAAAGATTTCCTGCCAAGTTAGAATCCTTAAAATTTTCTTTTTCAGCAAAACGCTTATTTTGATTATGTTTTCTATTTTAAATAGAGAAGATTCAAAGAAATACATTTATTTTTAAACTAACGACATAGCAAAATTTAAAGTGAATTTTCACATTTCAGATTGCAACACTCACATTCAGTGTCCAGAAATCCAAAATAAGATGTTGGAGATATGGGCTTGAAAAGTCCCCTTTCTTCTTGTAAGACTAGTCTTGTGCTATTAATTATGGAGAAATAATCTGTTAGCACATGGTTAATCTTCTAATGGAATAGTATATCAAAGAACAATTCCTTATTGCCACCTCTCATTGTAGTGAGTTTGAGAACCTTTTGTCTTTTTACAGTGTTATTCTCTAGGTATTTTCTGAAAGCATGAAGATAACCTGAGGGGAAGCCTGTGTCTGAAGTGTTCCTTCGCAATACCAGATTGTCCTGTCTGTAGCACTCCCTGCACAGTACCACTTGGACACTCAAAGAATCAAAAGAGCAAGGATCCTGTGAAGGGGTCAGCAAACTCTTTGGGAATGACTGGAAATGTCCTACCACGTTAGATGAAATTGGGTTAAGGTTTGGTTTCAGGTGACTTGCCCTTTCCATGAACGGTGAGTGTCACTCTCCTCCTCTTGGTTTTACAGCCTCATTCCTCCCTCTCACAGACTTTGGTCCTTGAGTCTCCTTCCCATGAGCTCTTCCAGCTCACTAAGCCTGCAGAATCTACTATCTGATCTCTACCTCCCAGCCTACAGTGTAATTTGTGCTGGGTTAGTGAAGTGAATTGGTGAAAAGGAGTGGCTCAAAGGACATCAGAGCCAGCCCAAGATAAGAGTAGGGGGGCAGGCGAGTGACGTGGGGAGGAGGGGGAAGATGGGGAGAACCACAGTGTCAACACCAAGGTGTTGACAATGAGTTGTTAGGTCGGCTCACCCCATCTCATGGGACTGCACCCTAAAACCTGCTCCTTTGAACATTTGCCCTCAAGTCTTTTCCATGCTCTTTTGCAGTGCTGATATCGGGGTATGGAGAATTCCTTCTCTATGGTCCTTCGCAGTGTCATAAACCCATGTACTAACACCACCAGAAAAAGCCATCAGGAAATGTCATGCATAGTTTCAGTGGTAAAGCACTAAAATGCCAGAGGATAAAATTGAGATCTTACAAGAATTGAAGAGAATACTGGAGTTAAAATGTAATTGTCACTGTCTAGGCATGTCACATTGTATTTTAAAACAAGAGAAATCATCTGACAGCAGCTAGGACTTTAGCAGCTCATATCTTACCTGCACTGGAGGAAATGTGGAGAAGAGGGGGCTTCTTAAATTGTGTTAAGGGGAAGCTGTTGTTAATGAACTCCTTTGAATCCTCCTGGGCAGCTGAGAAGGTAACACCCTCACAGGTGAGATGGAAAAGTGGAGTGAGTGTTGGCACGTTGCCTGCTGGAATTCACAACTTAATCTGTCTCTGTATTTGGTTAAACTGAAATGGTAGGTTGCAAACTGTGGTGTCTGCTGAAGGAATGCCTGTGTGGTTCTGTGTCTTTGTTGGAGATGATATTTGCTGCTGGCAGGCAAGGTGGGCAGCCGAGGGGATCATCTCCACAGCTGGTGAGGCAGGATTTGGCACAACTTGTCTGCTGAAGCCCTAAAACAAAAGATGACCCTCTAGACAATCAGTATTATGTAGGTTTCAAAGATTTATTTATCATTTTGATGGAAAAAACATAGGGCAGGAGGTCAAGATAACTTGCATGAAAGCTGTAAACAGGTTTTTCTTCAGTAGGCTTTGACTTCATTAATTCAAGGTGTTTACTCAATATTTTTCCATAGAGCATGCACTCCCCTAACAATATGCATAAACTGCTTCAAACAGGAAGCTTGCAACGGATCAAGGCATGGTGGTGTAAGAGGTCATCCTTCAACCAAAGATGATTTTAAAGTAAAGTAAGCTATTTACATTTTTCACAATGGTCTATGAACCAGCATCTGGTTATTTACTGCATTTCAGCTGAAGGTCAGTGACTTCTATAACTGCATTGACTGATTGACTGTATGTTTAGACATAACTGATTTTAAGATTAAATGGATTTAAATGTTAGGTAAACATGTGGAAATATCTTGTGTGGACACTTTAAAATTAATTTACCCTCTATTTGCATTTGAAGTCAATTTTGGGGCACTGGTATGAAGTGGAACTGGTTCAACTAAAAGGGTTTAAAATAACATACTTAGTTAAATCAGTGCAGGTTCAGGTTTAAACCAGGTCTTAGATGAAAGACACAGCAGCAATGTATTGTACTCACAGAAAAAAATATTATGGCGATTGTTTTACTATTCATCTTTAGCGCAAACCTGCTCTTACAGTGATAAATGCAACAAATACTTTCTCCCATATAGTTCCCCTACTATAAAAACGAAGCAAGCAGATTTAGTGTTTCACTGGCAATAAGTCAAATGTTGCTTAAGACATAAGTCAGTGCCATTTGACACAATTGATAGTTTCCACTTGAGTAAAATTCATAAATGTTACCAGCATGAGATCTGAACGGATTTTTAATCTCTGGAGTCATTGGCAGGGCAGTCTGGGGAAAACTAGGGTTATTTTGATAGACTTATATTTGGCCGATGAATAAGAAAGACCTTTTTGAATTCCCTGCTTAAAAGGTAGCCTGATATTTATCCATCTATCATTGCCTGTTTTTCCTCTGCATTCCTGTTTTATTCAGTTGTGAGTTGCTCTGTGTTTTTTTAAAAGGGCTTGTGTGTATGTGTGAGTAGCCACGCTTAATATTGTAGCTCTCTTCCTTCTGAAATGGAGATTGTAATTGGTTATTGATGGCCTATTTGTATGCTAATGTTGCTCAATAAAAAAAGCTAAAGCATAATTAACGCTCTTGCTTCACCAAAAAAGAAAGGGAAAAAGGAAAGCTTGGAAAGGTCAATGGATTTCATATAATAAATTACTAAATAATGGAAGACATAGGATCCTACATCCTAGAATGTGATGCTTTCACTATTTATTAGCTATTATTTATTACAAATGCTGACTATACTTACTTTTCAGTAACTATTTCCTATATATGATGTATTTAAATATTATGACCCTGTGGTTGGTGGTATAATGTACTGCAGCCTGCCAAATTTCAGATGTAGTGGCTTTCAGAGAACAGCATCTCTGTTTATTCTCCTATATTTCATTAACCCGCAATTCAGTAAAACTGCAGGCGAGGCTGGCCAGCTCTTGGTGCGGAGGCACGAGTCAGAAAACCTAGTGTCAGATCTCGCAAACACTTATTCACGGAGCGGTAAGCTGCAGCCCCCAAGGCAACACATGCAACACATTTACTGCTGGAGTCAATAAGTGTTAGCAGAACGGGCTGCTTGCATACTTAGAAAGCAAGGAAAATTTAAAGCTCAAACCCTTGTTCATGCAAGTGATATGGTTGGCTTTGGTGGATTTTTGGGTTGTGCTGTTGGACAGCATGAGAGAGAAATATTTGGGTGTATGGGCAAGTGTGGAGCTGAAGCTGGTCGAACAAGTGACCGTGCCCTGTTTTTATGCTGCCTCAGCTGTGAGACGAAGTAAATTGAGTTGCCTTACCTGAGATGAATAAATGTGCATAGCCTTGTGACTGGGGTTGTGCGGACCAAGTGTGATGTATAGGTGGTTATCTCTGCTTGGGCAGGAGGGCAGTCACAGTTAGCTTGCTAAACAGCCACAACGTGATTGCATTCAGTCATATGACTGAACCTTCAGATGCTGTTCAGGTTTTAATGTTAAAATGACACCAAACCTCTAGTTGGAAGAGAAAAAAAAATCCAGATTATGATTGGAATGGTTGCACATAACTTTTAAACCCAGTGACTTGTAATGGAGGTGACAACGCTAGAATACTGCCATCCGTGGCTTCCTATTAGCATAAAACACATTTTCAGAATTAACACTCCCAAGTTATTGAATCTTAAATCTGCTTCTTCAAGACAATTTGTTTCTGTTTTGTTTTATTTGCAGAAGACAGAGCATAGGAAACAGGGCCTCCCCAACTGTGTTACTTCGCCTCTTTGGGCATATTACAAATTACAGTTCTTGCATCTACTGTTCTTCATGTTGCTCATGTAAAGCAGTTGCTGCATATTCATGGACTAGTTGTACAGTTTAAAACAAAATAAAAGACTTGTCAGGAAAAATATTTCCTTCCCTAAGAAAATTAAGGATAACAATAAAAAAATTAGAACATATGTTATGTTCATATACTCAAAACTAGCAAATCCAAAGTCTGTATACTCAAAAAAATCAGCAAAGTTAAAGATTCTTTTAAACTTATTTTCCCTTTTTACTATACCTCAGTCATAGAAATCATATTTTGCTATGCTTCAGAGTCATTGCTGGGTGATAACTACATGTGGAAATTCGATTTATATGCCACATTCTCTGCTAGTGTTAATCAAAATATTTCTTTTGTAGTTAATGGAGCTATTTAGTAAGCACAGGTGAGGATTAGTTCTACACCATAGCATGTGACCTTTGTTTCTGGGAAAATATACGTAATAAGGTTTGTGTGTTACTGTACATAATTATCCTCAGTTAGTGGCACTTCATACTGTTTCTTCTTGCCATTCTCTAATGAAAGGTAAATGATGAAGTTTAGGATTTTAGTCTAGGCATAAGGAACAGCTTATGTTGAGTCAAGAAACACTTGCGTGAAATAATTGACTTTGTTTATATCCATCTGCAATTTATCCGCAACAACAACATTGAAAGGTGACATTTATCTTACGAGTTTCTCATTCATTTCTGTACTGTGATCTCATCGTTCATGCAGCTCAAGTGCATGATACATGTAGATGAATATTTATTATAGATGATGAAGTGTCCTTTTGGCAGTCTAATATACTTCACTATAAAAATAAACAGATTGTACACGAGGCTGTCTGATTTGAGTGTTGGCATAGATAGTACCTCACTCTTATCTAGTGCTTTTCATCAGCAGATCTCAACGCAGTTTGCTGAAGAGGGCATTACCATTATCTTTCCTTGGTAATTCCACACCCTTTAGTGGATTGTGCAGGGCTTGAAGATCCCGGGACCTCAGAAGTCCCTCTCACAACGCCCAGAGTATTCTTAAGCAAAATTACGTTTTAAATTATTGGAAACACTGTGGTCCTGTAGAGACTGAAGAAGGTCTGTACTTTGATATTCCCAGGAGTAAATACAAGTTTCTACTGAGATTGTGTCTGGTTCTTCAATAAATATTGTAAGCCCAATAGTCTAAATTAAATTTCTCTTAAGAACATTTGTGCAATCTGCTCTTTTATTCAACGTCATGTCTGGGATATTAGTGGAGAGAATTTGCTAAGTTTAGTCTTTAGTTTAACTCTGCTGTAACCCATGACTGGAAAGGAAGGCCAAGACTCCAAAACTCATACCACATCCAAGACGATGAGAGTTTATACAATGACAAAACTTTGCTAGAAAAAAAAGAATTACAAACGCAGCCAGACTTCATCCTAAAGGAGAGGAGAAAATAGAAATTTAGTTTTAAAGATGCATGTTTGTGACTAGCTAGCTAAAAAAGATTGCTAAGGGATTTATCTGTGATTTATGCTCCTTTGTTTTTGATGTTTACTGAGGACTACATCTTATCTGGGACATCTACTCTGTGAATAGTATATTGCAAAAATACGACCTGCCGATGGGAAATCGGTGCTCAGAAAGCCTAAGAATCAACCCAGATATCTAATGTGAGGTACCTGGCTTTAAAACACAGTGCTACCAATGTTAAGCCTGCTCGTTTTCTGAAACAAATTGGCGCAGAAGGTGCATGGTGAATCACTTGCCACACCAGCTGTCATGAAGGGCCTTTTCTGATGTCTCGAAATGGGATGTGTGGGCAAGAAAGGAAGGAAAGTAAAATGCTGGATGGGACTTACGGGATGTAAGCATCCTTGCTTGCTGGTGTTGGCTGCGGGGAAGGTTGTGGAGCTGAGGTTACCCTCGTGGAGTGAACTTGGCAAAGCAGGTGAGGATTTCCATGGGAGGGGAGAATTGGCTCCAGAAAACTGTACTGCAGCAGTCGTGTTTGTTGGTGAAAGAGAAAAGAACCATATTCGGAGCCATTGGATGTGTTTCGGCTTTTAGGCAAAGGAGGATGAGCAATGAAGACTTCATCAATACCTCATTTAAAATCAGAGCTGTTGGTTCTCAGCATCAGTGACACATTACAAATCTTAAAAAAAAAGCTGGTTTTGGTTCTGGTAGATGCAGTCCGGCTGGAGTCTCTTATGACCGTGGTATGTTTTTGTTCACTCTTGTAATCTTAACAGCATGGCTGCCACAAGTCAGGGATCACTCAGGTGAGGAAATTGTAGCGAAAAGGAGGAATTACAAACAATCCAGCTCTATTTGAGCTGGATCAAATAATATTTCAGTATAAAATACTGCACGCTACATCTTTAAGTGTGTCCCTTTAAACCTCTCTGAATTTTCAGTAGAGATGCTACATTTTCTCAAGCAGCTGAATTCCCTGATCCCCAGGAATTGCAGCATGATTAGATGATGCTATTCCCTGTCCCCCATCGCCCAGAGGACAGAGTTAACCTTTCAGTTCATCCATGCCTGAGCTTTAATAAAAACATTGGGGAAGTTAATGTGTTTGAATAGATTTTATCCAGTGAGTACTAAGGAGCTTGTATTAATGATGTGCATGAAATGTCACACTGGACATGAACCTCTCTCGAGCTCCAGGATCAACATAGACATGTACTTCTCAGCTCAGCATCTTCTCAAGCTTAAAAATCGCAGTCCCCTCCTATGTTTTCATTTCTGCAATGCTGTTTACAGTGACATACAAAATGATGCCCTGTTGGCCCAATTATATCTGGTATAAAATCAAATTACAATATCTTCATCATTCATGGCCAATTTAGTTCCAAAAAATGAATCCAAAGCAACACAATGAAATGAAAAATGCTGCTAATTTAAGTGATTGTATTAGTGCAGATTACAACCTTTAGGTGCTAACCTATTTGTTTTTACAGTGGACTCCTGTTTTTAGTGGTGCTGGAAGACCCACATCTAAGGATAGCTGACACACAAACATTTAATTATGTCATAAATTATGTATAATATATCTCTGAGCATGTTTTGGTTTTTTTTTTTCCCAATTCTGTCCTACTCATAGTCAAGTGATTTGATGACATGAAGAAATGAAATATCTCCGGAATTTTGATTTGGGTTATCACTACTGCTAGTACTTTCTGTTTAAAGTGTCAGCTCTTCAGGGACAGATTTTCTCTCTCTACTATGCCAAACACAATGAGGTCCTTGACCTGGAAAGGGAGACCTTTGGGAAGCTACCCCAATACAAATAAGTGTTAGTAATAACATAATGACATTCCAGGGTGCAGAATGTGCTGCGAGGTCCCGTTTTACCAACAAGGACCCCTGCGAGAGGTGTCTGGGCAGGCTTGTGCACTGAGGCGAGTGGCACTGTGGCTCGTCTCATCATAGCCAGCCTGCTCAGAGAGAGAAGCTGTCTCCTGTGTGTGATATTTCTTCTCACATGGTCGGTTTTCTGAAGAGGTAGGAATGGATGGGTGAGCGTCCTTTTCTATTTTGCTTTCCTGTATTTCTTTTTAATTCCAGTGCTTGTCAACTGAAAAGATGGAACTCATTTGCAGATGTATATATTTTTCCTTTAAGTTCCTTTACCTTTCTGGCAGTTTTGACACCACTAAAAATTACATCCCAGAGAACTCATATACATGCCCCTCACTTAAGCTGTATCCTGAAATACACTGATCTGCCTCCTGTTCTCCTCCTTCTGCAGATGAAAATAGTGATTTCAAAGGCTGACGTCTTAACTGATGCTACTAAGCAAACTTTCCTCAATGGCAGCAAGGAAACTGAACCTAACAGAGATATGAACAGTGCTCTCTGCTGTATGCTGAAACATTATGCAATGAGTATCGCTGCCATATGTTTATGTTTCCCATGATTTCCAGAGTTTTGACTCATATGATACTGTGTTATGCTATCAAATTCAATTTAATTATTATTATTATCTTTTTTTTTTTTACATTGGCATCTAGCACGTTCTAGAAAAGGAAAAAAAAAGTGAGAGATGAAAATAGCAGAAGTTGCACTGACCATTGCATTTCTAATCTGTGTAACCATAAGATGCCTGGAAAAATCTGCCACTTTGTTCAGGAGAAAGAACTGGAAAAGGGATCAGAGAAGGTACTTTCTGATTTCCAGTTGTAAGGTATAGCTCCCAAACTCTCAAAGTTGATATCTCATTTGAAAGCCTAGCCACATTTGAAACCAGCGTGCTGTTTAATCAGACTTGCTGAGGAATATTACTGTGGCATGATGCACAGTTTCCAAACCCATCAGAGAGGGAAAGTGGCTGGAAGAACCATGGCTTGAACATCAAGCTGTGATATGGGCAAAAATGCAAGAGTTTAAGCTGTGGTCACTGTTCTGATTTTGGACACACATATACAACCCTGCGCAGGTGTATGTCATGGAATGAGATATTTGGAGGGCTTCAGGCACTTGTACCTTCTGCTGTTCCCTGTTTCTCTGCTGCAGCACTGGGAACTTTGGTGTTCATGCAAGAGTGCTGCAACTTATCTCTGGGTCTCTCCTCTCTTGTGACAGATGTGGAGTTTTCCTCTTCTCTTTCTATCCCCAGAAAGCAATGAAAGGTAGGTGCGGAGAAATCAATCTCTTGCAGCAAAGCTGGGCTCCGTCTGTTCCTGTACTCAGCTAGCAGAAGGGGAAATTCCATCAACGTCGATAACCCTTTGCCTAGATTTCAGTGGAACTGTACAAGGAATAAGCACTGCTCACCGAATGCGTTAGTACGGATTTATCGTGTTTGCCTTGAAGGTGTCAAGTAGCAGAGAGACTTGAGAAGGGAAAATGAGGGGAAGCATGTGTTGGCTGACCAGCTTCTGCAAAAGCATGGAGAGAATGAGGGCGCCGGGCAGGACTGTGCTGTCATGGGACTGGGAGTCAGGAGATGTGGTTCTCCTCCCAGGTCTCCCAGTGATCCTGGCTGCCTTCTCATCTCTAATCTCTTGTCTAGCTAGATGGTCAGTTTTCTGTTGTCTGTCATAAGTGTGTACAGAACTGAGCAGAGATAGCCTGGAGCATGGCAGGGCAGTACGATCATAATGAAGATGTGAAGAGCAGAAGTGCTGAAGCAGGCCAGTTCTGAACAATATATGATAATTTTTAGTCTGGAAATTTCTGAGATAAAAATCTCCAGGCTGCAGGGCTACTCTGGGAAAGTATCCCCATATGCTCACCTTGTTCTTCGCTCTTTTTCTTTCTGTCTGTTCTTAGCCCCTGCCAGGAACAGGATCCAGGACCAGATGGACTTTTGGTCTGACCTAATGTGGCTGCTCTTATGTTCTTGCGTTTTGTTATGCTACCTCCCTCTATTTTCAAAAGGTACTGAAGAGGAGGAGGTACTTTAAAGTCCAGTCACTCTTCATAGGATACAGAATGAGACCCAGGGGAGGGTCAGAGGTTTAACAAGTAGAGATTGGCTTAACACAGACAATGAAGTCAGCAATATTCCTTACAAGATTGACTTATTACCTGCATAAACCTTATTATCTTTCAACTAAATGGCTTTATATCTAATTTACTATCTGATAAAGGGATAGCCTGAAAACCAATACTCTTTTGTAGTTATTCAGTATGTTGCTTATGATTCCATGCTTTTATTTATACTGTAGTTTATCATTCAAGCTGGTTGTTTGTCATAGACAAAAATGGGAAGATCACGTTCTTGCCTCGGCTTTGCTGTAGTTTAAAAAGAAAGTAGGTGATGACATATTCTTCATTATTGAGTTGATTGAGAAGAAGGGCAATTAGACAACACATGCACTGAAGGAGGGAAGCCTTATGGAAACAGGCCCTATCCTGAGTTAGTGTGGTGTCATCTTGATAGTGTAATTGAGATTTTTGGGTGTAAAAGAGAAGAGTCTCTTCTACAGAGAGGGACTTTGTTTTCTGATGTTACAGACCTTCTTCTGAGGTCAGTTCAGGGTCTATATGCTCCCTTTTGAGCACGGATCAAGTTCCACACACAAGTCTGAAGCCCCTGCCCTCCTACAGTGCAGACCCTGGGAGCCTTGCCTGCAGGGGGAATAGCTGGGGTGGTGCTGGCTCAGCTGAGGTACCACCACGCACTGCAGAGTGCTGTCCTGTGATATCAGGCAGCTGGGGTCAAGTGGGGAAGTGGGATGAGTTTCTTTCATCTCTATGCATGCTCTATGCATGCAGCCAATCATTTTGGGTTTTGTAGGCAACTAATTACTGATGTCCTTTAGCTGGCAATATTAATGGAGAGTGTAGGTCAAGGAACATACTGTACATTAGCTTGGTCACTAGTCCACACTCCCCTGCCTGAGGTTCCTGTCTGAAAAGATCAGGTTTCCTCACGCCCGCTATCTTACTCACTTGGGGCACTCACAAGCAAGTGCACATATGTCACTGCATATCCCAGAGTCACTTATCCTGCTGCCTGCTACCAGACATCTCTACACCTTCCCCCTTAGTGAGAGTCAGCAGAAGTAAACAAGTGCTTATGTCCTGCTGTTTTTCTGCAAGGCTTAGCATTTTGACTTAGAGCAGCTCCCACCAAGGACGCTATGTTTTGCATGAAAACAGGTGCATTTTCCAGTGGTTTTACTCTGGGAGCAGCAAATTCGATCTGAAGGGAGGAGAAGACAGTTGGGAGGTTTGTTATTTCTTGCATTGCCATGACAGGATTCCTCAGAACTCATTTTGGAGATTAAAATTCCTGGAAAAGGAGTGTCCCTTACATGTATATATGTGGATGGTATGAGGAGGCACTTACATGACTTCAATTCTTCCATTATATGTCTTTTGAATTACTGGCTTTGTACTCTTATTATCTGTAGGTCCTGTGTTATTTTATTTCCTTATGAAAAGGGGACATAAAGAGAAAGGTGCTAATATCTCATGACCTAATTTAGCTGGAGCCATGCTCTTCTTCAGCATCACAAGGGCTATGTCAGTGGGGAATTCCCAGGCCTAGTGATCTGTCACTCCTATATTCAGATTCCCAGTCATACCTATGTATATTGCACATAACCAGTCCTACACCAGCTTTCACAGCAGTCTGGGTAGAATTACTCTCTATTCTGCTCAAGTCTTTTATCCTTGGAGCAAAGGAAAAGCCAGAAAACACTGAACCTCCCATCACTTTGTGTTGTTGTTGATTCACCTTTCTGACAGTGGCAGGTTGTACACACCTCTATCACCTTTTCTCTTTTCCAAAATGGAAAACAGCTGGCTTTTAACATTCCTGATCAGGTTTAGGAGAGCACTAGATGCCAAGTTTCACTCTTCTTGGTATTGTGCAACACTCCTACAGAGCCCTCAAGCAGAACATTAAGAGCCTACACAACCTTAAGCTGAAAACTAGAGGTGTTTGTACAATGAGGCAGCAATTTTGAAGATTATGCCCTTGAACGTCAGTGTTTCTTTGTGGATGGGTCAGAAAGTTTTCATGTCCTTTTTCCCAGTACTGCAAGCCAGCTGGGTGCAAGCCAGATCCTGTCTAGAAGCTGTGCATCGTAGTATTAGCCTGGGCCAATAATTCCTGTCTAGTGACAAGGTGTTTTAACTCGGGCTCAGTGCCATGTTAATGCAATTGGACTAAAACATGTCTGTTTTCATGGAACACGCATAGAGCAGAAGCGAGATGGTGGGCATCCGCCCTGACAGCCTGTCTTCTTCATGTTCATCTGAGGGTGTTGCCCTGCATTGACTTTGCTTGCACTGGTACAGAGAATTGAGCCCAAATAACCTGAATTGAAGGATTCTGGCAGCAGGACTGTCCTTTCTCATAATCAGATAAACAGAACGGTCCTGTCTTCTGCATTTCTGCTCTGTTGATAGCTCAGACTTCAGAGTATCTAAAAATATAGAGGCTTTAGAGTATCTGAAGATACAGGTTTCATAAATTTATTCCCAAGCTCTCATGACTATGTCTTCCTCAAAATAAGTTTTCCTTCTGGGGGGCTCTTCTGGCCTTCCATCAATACTCCATCTAAAGAAGAAACCATAATGATTTTTTTTCCTCCTCCACTGCTGTGCTAAAAGCACAGAAAACATGTTGGAATTTTGGCTTATATTCTAGTTAGAAATAGATACATCTGTTTATACCAGGTAGTGATTCGACTGGAAGACTCCTTACCACACCCAAAAGAAATGAAATGAGTAGTTATAAATATTCTCTTTAATCATGGAAAAGAGCCTTGTATCCAAATTTATGCAGACTCCCTTAAAGACATGGCCAAGTTCTTCTTTCATCATCAACAGATTTGCTTTGTGTCTCTCAGTTAGCTTCCTTTAAGTTGCACCACTGGTTTATGCTAGAGTTACGGAGAGATCTTGCTTCCAGGCAGCTGAGGAAATGCCTTCCTTTTCCTCATTTTTTGGTGTCTTTTGTTATTTCTCATATGAACTGCTATCATAAATATTTAGATGGAAACGGCTAATAGGAAAATTGTATGATTTCTAAGTTCAATGAGCCATTAAATAGGTTCTAATAATTTCAATAAAAGTTTGGAATATTTAATAATGAGAAGCAGACTTATAGGTTACTTGATTGCTACCAGACTTTCTCAGTAAATATTGTCAGAGGCTCATACACTGCGTGTTCCTCAAACACCCTCAAAGAAGAGCCTCTGGGGATGGGGGAGGGAATCAATCAAATCATGTATAAACAAAGTGCTGTTGAAGAGAACATAGCCCATTTTTTTGAAAATGCTGTTCACCACATGCTCTTTATCATCACTGTGGAAGGTTTAGAGGTTTTCCAATAAGCTATTAGAGACCTAATCAGACTTTGCATTTATAATAATTTACACTTGTATTGCATGTAACAACATCGTGGGTTTCAGTGGCCTTTTCTAGAATTGACACTCTCAGAAATTGGAAATTTGAGATGTAGAGAGTCACCTTCTCCAAGGCAAAGCACCCTCCCCTCTAAGGGACTGGGGAAGATGTTAATTTATTCAAATTACATCAGAGCACAGTGCCAGGTGGGAAACTTTGATTAGTAGCATCTCCCTCTAGAGCCCTTCTCTTCGTTGACTACATAGTTTAGGAATTGCTTAATTAAGGGATTGAAAATTAGGTAAAGTTAGGGTCCTAATGTACATTGCAGGTCTCTATTTGCTCTATGCAGTGCAAACAATGAAATATTTGTTGGACCAGGTGAAGCTAGTCAGAGGCCTGGGACGTGTTTCTGCAAAATGTTCCTTGAATAAGTGTGAAGTGAAGGCGTTCCATACCTTGGTCTGTGAGATAAGGGATAAACTAACCAAAATGTTTTTGTAACAGTCTGCTTACGTCCTTATTGGATGTTGGATCTTGTGGCCTCTGAAAGGTGGCAGCAAAATACCTCTGACTACAGAGACCCCTGTGCTGGTTACATGTTCTTTAGAGGTCCCTTTCTGCACGGCAGGACCACGTCTGTCCATCTTTACAGCCATTTACGATATTTGATGAGATAGATCAGAGCTTCAGGTGGTACAGTTGCAGGAAGCAATAAACTAATTATACATTCTCCTACCTTGTGTTAACTAGATAAGAAGTGCTCACGTGAGCTGCGTTGTGCGGCTTTTAAGTTTGCACTGGAGGAAGTGAGAGGGCGGGGAAAAGAGAGATGCTTTATCTGCCCTACACCTTCCTTGCCCTTATCTTCTTGTGAAAATGATAGATGAAGTTACCACGCCTGTAATCCCTGCTGAGTGAACAGAAAAAAGAATGAATGCTGTTTCCAAAACATTTGCAGCAGGGTTGCATAATCTTTCTGCGATTCGCAGAGGTCTCGCAGGCTCCACCTGGCCAACTGTTTGTGCAGCTGTAGTTCTTCCTGGAGCTCTGGCCATGCCCACCTGGATTTTCTCTGACATAGCAGGTGGCACCTGCCATTAAGCAACATTGCTTCTATGTTGTTTGATTTACTGCATATGGATGCACACACCTTGTGTAGGGTGGGACAGTTATCCCTCTGAAGACATTCATTTTTTAGGTTTGTGCATCATGTTAGCATTAAGCAGCTGATGAGCTAGGTCTCCTGTCCCTCAGACCACTATTTGTTTAATTGTCTCTTGGTGTTTTCTCTACCTGATGAATCTGTCCTCTATCCATTTGAAACTTATATTACATTAGTTATTCAGTGTGGGAACTGATTCTTGGTTGTGCCTTACATAGCTTAAGGGGACTCTGGGGCACAAAACCTGTAGATGTTACCTTGATAATAACTAAGCCTGCATTTCATGGCATGCGTACACATGTGTAATTGGGTACCTCTTGCATATTTTAGAAGCATAAGCACTGCCATTAAGGTCAGTGATGGACACGCAAACCTGTTGATCAGCTTCAACTAGGTTAAAAAAAATTATCAAGCATATTCTGACCTTATTTTCAGTGAGTTAACTCCAGTGACGTTGGTGAGAGTACAGTGCTGGAGAGAACAACCAGAATTAGACTGAGTAACTAGTATGATGCATTGCCCTTTCAGACAGCTTGGGGTTCTTTACAAACAGCGAGTCCTATACCTGCACAGAGTTTATGCTATATTTAGGCCCTTGTCAAGGAATCCGATCTGTGCGGGAAGTCTTCCACGCTTGCACAGAAATCCACTAACAACAGCAGGGGCCCATCCAGGCAGCAGGACCCATGTGCATCCAGCTAAAGGGCAGTGACACATATAAAAAAAAAAAAAAATATATATATATACACACATATAAATAAAACCCAGGTATTAGTCACAAAAATATTTTGTTTCCAAGTTGGGAGGAAGCTGCTTTCACACGTTGCGCTGCGGCACTTCAAGATAACTCGGAGTCTCTTATCGAGCCGATGGCACTAGGATAGTGGGGGGCAGACAGAAATTATGTGCCTGGAGATTCGCCAGAGCCACTGAATCACAGGCTTGGTTCTTTCTAAATGTGCTCGGGATCTTTGGTACCCTGTACCATTAAAGCTGTAATAGCCGTTAGGATGGTGCTCGCTTTTCACAGCCAACTATGAAATAGATGGAAGGTTCCTTTTTTTTTCATTCTTTAATATCCATGTGGCTGGAAATTCAAGTGAGGCAGAGGCTGCCCTTCTATTCCCCAGTCCCACTCAAACAGCTGCTCTGTGACGGAGGGCATCAGCGGCTGTACTTTCTTATTTCTTTCAGGATAAGATATCTATCTTCAAGACCTGCTTTTGAGAGCCCAATCAAAGGGAAGAAACCAAAGAAAAACCTTTACTGACAGCACTGAACACCTGTGTGCTAATTAACCGATAGTCAAATGAGGTGGGGACTGTCCTCTGTACCCTCCTTTAATCAGTTGGTGGTGGAGATCTGAGATTCTTTCGCATCATGCTAACAAGTGGGAAAATGTAGCGGAAAGAGGAGTGTATTTTCTGTGCCAACTTGCAAACGTGGCAAGCTCACAAAGGTCTGACTCACTTGCAAAGCCTTCGCCACTCCAGCAGCAGTTCAGTGAAGCTGGGCTGTTAGCAGTAAGTGCAATTATTTGCAGCTTGTGTATACCCATGCATGTCTCTGTAGTCCTCCATCTGGGCTGCCAAGGTCTTTTCCTTGCAACGCTTCTTGTTCTCTAGCTATAATAATAGCCTCATTGCGTAGCTTTAGCTGGCACCTTGCTCATGACTGTTAGGCAGGGCACTGCTTGAAATCAGATACAACAGGCCAGCTTTCAAAGAGTGAATGCTGAGCCTGCAATTACAAATTCAAGTCTGCAAAACCACAGATGCAGCATGGTTAGAATGGTTTCTCAGAGGTGTGCTGCAGCAGAGTGTGGCCAGGCATGATGACTGATGTGTGGAGTAGGTAAACTCGTACCTCTAGCTCTTCATTTGTGGTCTCAGGCTGTGATCAGACATGTTATTCCAGGTAGAACTGAGCCAGGGTAAGAGGTTATTGTCCCCGTGTGCTTGTCATGATCATCCTCACTGCTCTGGGTACTCCCATCCCCTTACCTTCTGATATAACTGCTTACGTTGTCCCTTCCTACCCTGAGCTTCCCTCTCCCCAAATGATGCGGGTTTAAATTGAATAATGTAAACAACATTTATTTATTTATTTATTTATCTACCGATTGATTGATTGATTGATTTTCTAAACTGAGTGTTTTTGGAAGAGGTAGGTTATGGCTGGGCTACACCAGTGGGTTGGTGAGATGGATTACACCAATTTACTGTCACCAAGTGAGGACAGCCCCACTTTTGTCACTCACTTGGCCAGACACTCTTGTACTAGGCTCAGGTGCTTGTCACATCCATGCATGAACTTTTTGCTAAGTGAATGAGCTGAATCAGCTCTCCAGAATGGTTAGGTGAGCACCAGAACTGGTGGAGGAAAGGACTGGACTGTGCAGTTGGGGTAGAGAGAAAGAGAAAGGAGCACAATCATTTGCTGACAGCACGTGGCTACAGATGTGAGCAGATGAGGCAACCCCAGGAGCTGTAGGGAGCAACTCTTGTACAGTTGCACTGCTAGATCTGGAGGGTTGGTAACTTCAGGACATGGGAAGAGACTGATGATGAGTTGATGACCCCCCCACTAAGGCTGGTGGATGCCCAGCTCCTTATTCAGTGAGATAGAAGTCTCTAAATGCAGCCTTCTGAGAAACTAGTCAGCAGTTTGTGGCTTCTCCAGGGTGCAGCTGGAAACACCATCTGCATTTTGAAGCATGTGAAGGACATGTTTGGTGAAGGCTCTTGAGCATACTTGGTTGGAGGGATGCTTCAACAGTGCCTGTTTCTTTGAGGGTCTGGTGAGATCCTGGTGGGATGAGGAAACGCAGTTACTGCTGATCCCTGCCTCGGTCCTCTCCCTAAGCTAGGTCAGAGTGGTTTGGTAGGCAGCTGATCCACTGAATTGCAAATATGAACTGCCCTGCAAGTGGTGATGAGCATGAAGGCAAAGGCGGGGACTGGGAGAATGAAGAGCCACCCACTGTAGGAGAAGATCAGGTTCAAGACCATCTAAGGCACCTGAAGGTGCACAATTCCATGGGACCCAATGAGATCCATCCGCGGGTCCTGAGGGAACTGGCGGATGAAGTTGCTAAGCCACTATCCATTGTATTTGAGAAGTCGTGGCAGTCTGGTGAAGTTCCCACTGACTGGAAAAGGGGAAACATAACCCCCGTTTTTAAAAAGGGTAGAAAGGAAGACCCGGGGAACTACAGGCCAGTCAGTCCCACCTCTGTGCCTGGGAAGATCATGGAACAGATCCTCCTGGAAGCTATGCTAAGGCACATGGAGGACARGGAGGTGATTCGAGACAGCCAGCATGGCTTCACCAAGGGCAAGTCCTGCCTGACCAACCTCGTGGCCTTCTAAGATGGACTGAGTACATCAGTGGACATGGGAAGAGCTACAGATGTCGTCTATCTGGACCTCTGTAAGGCCTTTGACATGGTCCCCCACAACATCCTTCCCTCTAAACTGGAGAGGTATGGATTGGATGGGTGGACTGTCCGGTGGGTGAGGAATTGGTTGGATGGTCGCATCCAGAGGGTAGTGGTCAACAGCTCAATGTCCAGATGGAGGTCGGTGACGAGTGGTGTCCCGCAGGGGTCCGTATTGGGACCAGTACTGTTTAATATCTTCATCAATGACATAGATGGTGGGATCGAGTGCACCCTCAGCAAGTTTGCAGATGACACCAAGCTGTGTGGTGCGGTCGACACACCTGAGGGACAGGATGCCATCCAGAGGGACCTGGGCAAGCTGGAGAAGTGGGCCCGTGTGACCCTCATGAGGTTCAACAAGGCCAAGGGCAAGGTCCTGCACCTGGGTTGGGGCAACCCCCGGTATCAATACAGGCTGGGGGATGAAGGGATTGAGAGCAGCCCTGCCGAGAAGGACTTGGGGGTACTGGTGGATGAAAAGCTGGACCTGAGCCGGCAATGTGGGCTCGCAGCCCAGAAGGCCAACCGTATCCTGGGCTGCATCAAAAGAAGCATGGCCAGCAGGTCGAGGGAGGTGATTCTGCCCCTCTACTCTGCGCTGGTGAGACCCCACCTGCAGTACTGCGTCCAGCTCTGGAACCCTCAGCACAAGAAAGACATGGACCTGTTGGAGCAGGTCCAAAGGAGGGCCACAAAAATGATCAGGGGGATGGAACACCTCTCCTATGAAGAAAGGCTGAGAGAGTTGGGGTTGTTCAGCCTGGAGGAGAGAAGGCTTCGGGGAGACCTTATTGCAGCCTATCAGTACTTAAAGGGGGCTTATAAGAAAGATGGTGACAAACTTTTTAGCAGGGCCTGTTGTGACAGGACAAGGGGGAATGGTTTTAAACTAAAAGAGGGTAGATTTAGCTTAGATATAAGGAAGAAATTTTTTATGCTGAGGGTGGTGAGACACTGGCCCAGGTTGCCCAGAGAGGTGGTAGATGCCCCATCCCTGGAGACATTCAAGGTCAGGTTGGACATGTCTCTGAGCAACCTGATCTAGTTGAAGATGTCCCTGCCCATGGCAGGGGGGTTGGACTAGATGACCTTTAAAGGTCTCTTCCAACCCAAACTATTCTATGATTCTATGATTCTATGAAAGAGAGGAACAGTAACCATGAGATTTAATTGCAGTATTTGGATTTGTTTGCCTACCCATGCCCTGCATCTTCAGGCTCCCCAGGCTCCTGTGGGAGAGTGGAGAGCTGGTCTGTGACCTGTGCAACACACCTCTTAGGGCAGATGTGCACCCATGTGCCACTGAGGTGCAGATAAATACTTTTGCTGTTCTAGCTCATAAGTGTGGGTAAATGAGAGGGCTAAGCTCTGATTTCCCTCGATTTTCAACTCAGGCATATCTTTGTAACCCAGCCTGCTCCTATTATACAGATAAATGCCAGCTCAGCAGGATAAACGGTATGATTTCCCACTCTCCCTGGTGCTTGAGCTGGCCCATTTTGTTACAAGTGATTAGGCCATTAACTCACCAACTCCAAACAGTACTAAGCAGGAATTAAATGCTGTGGGGAAGATTTGTTCAGTGGCGTTTTAACTTGCTCTGTTCCTCAGGGCAAGATCCATAAGCCTCTTGGTTGTAGCCAGTGACCTGTTCAAATAAACCCTGACCCTGGGCACTTCATTGATGAATGCGTTGTGCAATTTCACCCGCTCTTTCCATCAGACTTTTCAGTCATCTCCTATGTAGTTGCACCCTTCATAGGAGCTGAGAGCTACAGTAGCTATAAAAAACATGAGGAGTAATGGAGCTCATTCCTAATTGAAATGAACACCTGAGATTATACGTTGGAGCTTCCTGTTTTATTAAAGGCTGTTCTCTCCCCCTGTGTTGTCATTGGAGAGGTTACACCACAGATTTGCAACTTCCCCAAATAATAAGGGCCTTCTGGTGGAGAGACCTGGGCTGGAGGAACGAGAAGCCTGAGAAACTCGACATCCCAAATACCCCATCTCCCACACAGCCAGGGTGTGTGTGAGCCTGGAGGATCTCTGCAGCGGGAGGTGGTGATAGGGTGGTCCTGTTTCACAGCCCAGCCGGTGTGGAGCTGTCTGTATCTGTGGGATCCCTTCAGCCGTGTTATGAAGGAGCTGGGGCTTTGCTGATCCCTGCCCAAGACCATCACCTACGAGGCAGCCCGGTGGGGAACATGCTTGGCCCTGCCACACCCACTGCAGGACAAAGCTGCCAATGCAGCCATAACTCCAAACCCAACAGCCCAGAGAGGGATGTGGCTCAAGCTTGTGGCTCTGCTCTGTGCCTACTGTGCTGTTTTGGGAGAGGCGGGCAGCAAGAGCCCAGCAGCAGAGCAGTCCCCATCCAAAATTTTCTGCTTCCTCCATTTTCCAGCTTTTCTCTCCCTTGCAGACCACTGCTGAGCCAGATTTCCTAAAAAGGTCCTGCTGCCCCTCTCCCAGCTGCTCCGGCCATCCCTTGCCCTCTGCACTTGCGTGAGCTCCGTGGCTCTGTGGGGGACCTGTGCGCACAGCCCCTGGCAGGCAGCCCCCGAGCACGCCAGGGAAGGAGACCCAGCTACCCACCTCTGCCAGCTGCACGTAGCCCTCTCAGGATTTATTTTGCGCCACCTTTGTAATTAAAACATGTTAAAAAGGATGTGCAAGCTCCTCGCTTTTTGTGGAGACTTGGCTTTTTTCATGGGTTCTCGCTGGGGGTTGTGTGTAGGAAAGCAGAGGGGACTCTGCTCTGATCTTATGCTTGGCTTTCACCAGCTTCTCTCCAGAGACACCCAAAATCTTGGCTTGCAGGGGCTTTACAAAGACTTGAAGATCTGAGAAAATGCTCTACAGAACAGGGAGTGTGGAGAGGTGATGCAGGGGCTCACGGCTTCTAATCTAAATTTTGTAGCTGAACCTGATTTTTGGCTTTAGATTCATTGTGCCCATCCGTGAAGTGGGTCTAGGGAAGCTACAGGGGGGTGCGACCAGCTCAGCTTGTAGGAGGTGTTGGGAGAGCCCTTCGTCAAGCAAAAGGCTAGTCTGTCTCTGTCTCGGTAGGTTAAGATGCTCACTGGCTCACTGCAGCAGAGGTGGGGAGGTGACCTCCAGCAGGGACAGTCTTCAGCTGGCAACAGGCCTCTGAAAAACAAATGTCTCACCACGGCATAACATTTTGCTGTTTCTTTGCAGTGACGTAGGCATGGCTGGTGTGATGCTTGCAAATTAATTTCAGTCCCTGACTGAAAAACACCAGGGAAACATTAGATAATGAAGGCTACACAGCCTCCATGCCTTCTCTGGGTGGGTGAAAAAGAGACCCTTGTGATTCCTCACGCCGTGATCAGTGCCATTCAGAGTATTTTAATGAGTTACACAGAAAGAGTTAGGAGCAAAACAAGGAAAAAAGGCAATCCTCACCCTCCTGCGAAAGCGGAGCCATAACAGCTCCCTGTATCTAGATAGTCAAGACTGGAAAAGAAAATGGCCTCACCAATAATTTATGGCCCACTGTATAGCCACAGAAGCTTTGCTGCTTGCAAATACGACCCTTAGTGGGCTATTAACCTGAGCCTCAAGAGACTCACGTTAACACATCCATCCTCCTGTTAATTAATTAGCTGAAATATGCATGCCGTCCTCTGATGCTAGCTTGCAAAGGGTAACATGAATTTTGATTATACTTATTCCCATGCAAAATACAACAGACGCTCACACTATGTAAATACTGATGGGCAGCTTAGAAAGCTCTGTGATCCAACAGGATCTGAGCACAAGTGCTGGTGTCTGGCAATCTGCAAAAATATTTCGACACAGAGCTGCCGTGGTATTAAAAATAAAGTGGTGTTTGTTTCGTCGTAGGCTTGTTTTTGGCAGGAATGGAAGCAGTTTTAATACTAATGCCAGTCAGGCAGTCATTTTACCGAGGCATTATCAATATGCTTTTCAAACTTTCTTTGAGAAAGAGATATAAATTTATTTGCACCCAGAAGCCTGCCATCTACAAAGCTGCTATAAAGCTTTGGTGGTGAATAGCTGACTTCGAATGTCCTGCTACACACCTTTCCCAAACATTTGATACGCAGCAGGTGAATGCGAAAAGCTTATCAGTCCAACCCAGAGTTATTTCCTGTCATAACTTTGCACAACAAAGGAAGTTTCTGTCCTTGCCAAGCTTTGGTGTTGCGATATGTACTGAGGTTCCTTCAGAGAAACCACTTTAATCCTTGGGAAGCCGAAATCACAGAGAAGGGGACAGGGATATTGCTCCTGCTAACTGCAATTTTATCAGCACCCAGCCATATCAAAGCGTGCGGGTGCGACATGGGAGGCGGCCGCGGGTGATGGAGGGATGCTTGCCCAGGCTTCCGCTTCAGCAGAATAAAAAGAGCCAGGGCCACATTTCCAGTGTTACATTTCAGTATCCTAGTGCAATAAAACAGGAAACAAAAAGAAAGGCTGGGATTTATATTTAAACTTATTTGATTTGAACTTCTTTTATGACATCTTAGGGAGAGATCTTGTGGACAGTGTTAAGATAAGTTTGTTTTTTTGAGGAGGAAGAAGGGATGATGCATTGGCCACTATGCCACCAGAGTAATTTTCTGCCTTATGAAACTGCTGGGTCTTCACAGCGTAGGCAGTTGGGCTCCGTAATGCCCTGGTGTATTTGGAATCAGCACGGCAGGGAGGAACAAACTCATCCGTCTGAAGGGGACTTGAGATCTGCTGCTTTTGCATGAATGGCCAATGCAGAAAGAGATTTGGACTTCATGTGTTTTCATGCCAATGGAAATGCTCTTGCTGAACTTGTCAGCCTTCAGATCAGCCTGAAGTGCTACTAGGGGTAACAGAAGGAGGTCTGCTCCTCCTCTTCCCCACCAGCCCCATCTGATGAGGGGGGAGCACAATGTTGTGCCCAACCCCACCTCTGACCAGAGCCTGGGAGGAGATGGTGAGTAGGTCCTGACCCCACCTCAAATGGACGAGCAGCAGCGCCAGCCAGCGTGGCAAGGACTAATCTAAGCACGTTCGCCCTTGGCTGTTCCTTGTCTGAAGTGCTGTGCCTCCTGTCCTGAGGAACTGGGAGTGCTGAGGCCCCGATCCTGCCCTATGCATGCTGGGGCATCCTCCATCAGAGAGGAGAGCAGCTGGGGCAGCACAGCGTCCACGGGCCCGGTACGGTCTGCACGTTGCTTCAGCTGTGCTGGAGGAGAAGAGATGGAAAAAGAAGGGAAAACAGATCCTCTGCAGACGCCTTTCACATGAAGTGTGAACCAAAATAAAAACACTCAGCATTCATGAGCATAAACATGAATTTAAACAAATACATTTCTTTAAAAAGTCAAGGGCTTGGGGTGAGTCAACTTTGCTGGGTATTAGGCAAAATTTGGAAAATTTTGACTGAATGAACGCTCTGTAAGAAATAACGTGTGTGAGTGTGCATGCACATTTATGTCCACACATGCACACACACCTGTCCACTCCAACTGTCTTTAAGATGTGGTGCCTTATGCAAGTGTAGAAGGAAGCACGATCTGCAAGGGATTTTATTCTTTCAAATGAAGTCAGTGAGACAGTGTGTGCTAAATGGAGGTTTGTCTACATACACAAATTGTTCCAATTTAACTAAATTGGTTTCTAAATTAATTTAGTTAAGTCAGTGCAACCCCTTTAGTAGCTAACATTGATTCGGCTTAATTGAGTTTGTTCCCAAATTAAGCTAAATCAGCATAAAGCGCTCATCAACCAATTTGAGCATTCACATTAAGGGCTGGCAATTTCTACGTGTAAGCCAGGCCTGGAGGAGTTGAGGGAATATCCTGATATCCCCAGCGTCCCCATATGCTCCGATGGTGCAGTGACAAGGGAGTGCTGCTCTGTCCGCTGCTCGGTGGAGGTGACATGGGGATGGCCACCTCGAGGGAGATGGCATCAGCAGCTTGACTTGCTCTTGGCTCTAAACAAGCCTCTTGATGGGCGACTTTGTAATTTCATTAGAGGCCAGTTTCACTTGGGATTTTCTTCCACAATTATGTATCAAGTGAATGACAAAAGTTTTTATTGCAAGCCATTGGTAGTGGATTTCAATCAGACCAACATGGTCACAGCTTAAAATACTCCAAACCCGTTTGTTTTCAAGGAGAAAGCAGCACAAGTTCCCTTCTTTTTCTTTTGATCTGGAAAGTCAATCTCTTAAAATTGTGGGCCGACAATATCTCCTTTATGTTCAAGGAAACATAAAGCATTGCTTAAAAAAAGAGATGCAAAGTGCAGACAGAGTTGGCTTTTCACTGTGTTATTTCCTCTAGAAGTTTTTCTTGGATATTGCCTTAGTATATATTAATAATGGGACAATATTTCTTTATGGGGTGTATAATTCAATTAAACATATTAACGAGACAGTCACTTTAAAACAAACATATTCTTCACATGCACTGTCAGAAAAGAAAATGTTTTGCTTTGCAGATGAATCTGATACGTGTTAGCCAGAAGTTGACTGTTAACCAAGGTAACATAAAAGCTACTGTAAATGGTACTGGAAAACCAAGAAAAAAAAATTGCTTTATATTCCCTTAGAAATATTGATACATTATGTTGGCTTTAAGACAGAGTACTACAATTCAGCAGATAGGGTAAGTGGATGAGTCTGTAATAGGTTATGCTTCAAACGAGTATTGTCACTTCCATCCTTTTTTTTAAAGTAAAGTAGGACTTCTGTCTGACAGGTTAGACTGGAAGTGAAAGAAGAGATCAGCAAAGGGGGACTCAGCTCTGCTTTTACACCAAAGGCTTCCTGGTCTTTTATAGCAGGAAAGTCTTTAAGACTTTGAGGACTTCAAGAGATCATGAAGGCAGGACAGCAGCAAAACTGCCTCTTCAGGGGCCCCCTAAAAGGTTTCACGTCAGGCACGTGTTGTGGACAACAGAAGGTCCTTGTTTAGTAGTGAATAAAAGGCCAGCAGTTTTGCTTCTCTGCAGCCAGATTTTTAAGCCATAATTGGATCTTGTAACACTGCCAAGGTAAAGGCAGAGGGCCATGTCAGGGAAGCCTAACACTGCAAGTGAACTGAAACTAAATATAGTTCTCATGCAGTTTAAAAAAACACACATCAAAGCCCAGAACACCAGGCCCCATCCGAGACTCTTGCAATGGAACAAAATGAGAAAACGACGACGATAACATATGTTTTTTACTGCGGAGCTACAGGCAGGCAAATGAAATAATCTGAGAGCGACTTTGGCTGGTTGTGATTAAAGATCATTACGCACCAAGCAATCCAAGACAGAATCCAAAACCCGGCTGCTGAGGGAGCTGCTGGGCAGAGGGAGCCGGGGCGAGCCCTGCGAGGGCGCTGGGGCAGCGGGGTGCTGAGCGCAGCCATGCTCGGCAAGAAGCTGGCGTGCGTGCCTCTGCCGGCACATCAAAATTATTTGGCGCTGCACGGTGAGATTGTATCAGTGCCCCCTGCAGTAACAGACCTGTTTCACGCAGGCTGTTTCAGTTGCCGGGTATTACTTTGAAAAGCAGTCGCTCCTTTCCAAATGACAGTGGTGTCCGCTGCGATGCACAAGTCTCACTGAGGGCTGCAGTGCCAGCCCTGAGACAGTGTGGGTCTCGCTGCGCTGTGAATGGTTTGGCCGGGTGGGTATTTGGCAAGTCATCCCAAAGCGCAAAATGTCTGTAGCAAACTCAAGTGGTATTTGCAAAAGGCATAGTGCTGYGAATATGGACTTGGTTTACTTTGGGGTATTTTTTTAAAGGGAGCATCTACTAATGATGTAAGATCCCACATAAAGACTACTGATGGGTAAGAGCAGATGGGAGCAACAATCAGAGAGAGGGTTATTTCTTGCCTKAGGCTAAAGGGCTGGACTAGATAACTTGCTGATATTCCTTCTAGCCCTACACACTGCAAAGTTGGGATGCCAATTGTCATGCCTTCTAAGGCCAGATTTATTCAGAATTGGGAATTTGGTCAGCACCATTGTTCAGACAAGGAGTTATCTGGCAAATTGGAGTCTGGGTTGAGGCTCAGATAGCCCTTCCCCTCACTCAGATGGCATACATTCCTCAGTTTGGTATGCACCACAAAAGTGGAAACAAAAGAAAAATGGAAATGAACATCCTAGATATTTTCCAGCGTGGGAAAGCAAAACCATTAGAAGTGGAAAGCTTTCACAGTGTTTTGCATTCAAATTGCACCTTTTATCCTAAGAGATCAAGTACTTCACACGTAACTACAATCAGCACCCCGCTCAATGCAGCCATTTCTGGGGTGGAGCACAGGAGAGGAAGATTAAATACATCTAAAGACACAGGGGCAAAAACGCTGACAGGAAAAGTGAGCATCCATAAAAGTCCATGAAAACAATTGCATCTAGAAAACCTATAGAAGGTACAGGCTGTGTGGATCACCTTAATCTACTGAAGTGGAGAACAGGAGTGAATTTAATCCAGCGGGAACTGCTGTAGATAGTTTCCCTGCTATTAAGGCTTCCAAATCCTCTTCCAAGAGATGTAGTAGATTTATACTGCACATGAAATATCTGTCTGGCCAGAAGGAATTGCATGCTTGACTTCTGAAGAGAAACACTAAGGAAATAGAGTTTTCATGAAGAAAGCATCTGTTGGCTTTCATTCTTCCCTTTCATGGGAAAAAATGCGTTATGAAAAAATGAGGTTTTCCTCATATGGTCAATGAGGAGCTACTGCCCTTTAGCCCGCTCTTTCCCTCTAATATACAAGGGGATTCCACAGTCATGCTGCTGTTAAATCAGTTGGTGTTTAACCCAGGACGAAGCCTGTATGTGGGGGTCTGTCCAAGAAATTATATAGCAGCTTTGTCTATCTGTTGCAATACAGGATTTCCAGCTTTTCAAGCAACCTGCATGCCAAACCTAAGCTCTTTTTTTTTTATTTTTTAGTCTCTGTATGTGTGTGTGTGTCTTCCATTTATCCCACATGCAGCTTTTTGGAGAGCAAGCCCTTCCTACATCCCTTCATGTCTTACCAAATATGCTTTGTATCATTTAGGTCTATTAAACTTTTATCCATTTTAATCCTAAAAGAAAATAATAAAAGCAATAACACATAGCAGCAGACCTGTAAGCCTTAATGGCAGTCTGGTAGGGCACACCATGGGACTTGAGGAATGGTGTGGAAGGCATGGAAGGATGTCATTTGTCCAGGAGGTACAAGGGAGGAGAAGGGAAGGCACTGGGTACGAAGCGCTGGTGTTCGGGAAGGAACAGGAGAGAGACTAGTTGAACATTTCTGGTAAAGGCAGAAAAACAGGGGCAGTTATCATGGGCTTTGAACCTGATACTGATCAACTCATTGGGACAGGTAGTGGATAGTTTTTTCTGAGCAACAGGAAGATAAATCAGCAGGACAGCTCTTTTTAGTAGTAAGACATGATAATTGCTTTGATACCTCCACCAAAAGCAACACAGCTAGATATAGATGGGCTGTTATGTTCCTGGACGTGATGAAGATGATAGTGTTTAAGAAAGTGGGAGGAAACGGGCAGGGGAGCAGCTACTTTAAACCCGTTTCTGACTAACAGAGGAGAACAGCCTGAGAATCTAAAGGTTGGGTGGTAATTTGGATGAAAGCGAGCATGAAATGATAAAAGTTCATTATTCCAAGGGAAAAAGCTAGACCAGCTGAATATGGATAATGACTCCAAAAAAGTAGACTTCGGCAAACTTGGGAAACTGGTAAGTAAGGTCTCTGAGGAAAATAATCTCAGGGATAAAGGAATGCAGGAAAGCTGGCAGTTACTAAGCCTATTTTAAAGGCAAATTCCTCTGATGCAGAAGACAGATTGGAAACAGCGAGAGACCTGTATAATTGCCTCGAGAGCTCTTCAAAGACCTGAAAATGAAAAAGACTTGACAAATGGAGAATGCAGAGACCCCAAGCAGAATTTCCACTGGATTTCTTTCCCTGCCATAAGGTGAAGTTAAAAAGGGAGCAGGCCAGAGACCGGCTTGGAAAAGTCCTGGCTGAGCGCTGCAGCAGAGGGGGCTGCCATGGGAYGTTGCGTGCTATATGGGAGAGTGTACTGCATGATCGAGAAGCTGGTGAGCTTATGCATGCGTGTGGCACAGAGTGAAAGGAGGTACAAATGACTGCAGTGATACTGCAGCATCCAGAGACCGTAATGAGCACCTTGTGAGATTGGCACAGCACTGCAGCTTTTGCCGGTCTAGTGGGATAATGAACTTTGTTTTCCTCTTTGTCTTTTGTGCCCCAGCTTTTGCCCTTCAAGTAGCCAATATGCTAAAAGAAACTCTTAATGCAACTTGGAGGTAGAGAGGTGATTTCCCATGTTCGCTGCAGTTACGAGAGCCAGGTCAGTAGAAGAGACTGATTTGCAGACTTTATCTGTTAGAAATCTCTGGCTTTTGGAGGAAGAACTGACCRTGCAGCGCTGCACACTGGGACAAGCCAAGGACATTTATCTCTGCAGCCCATCCCTGTGGTGACACAGAAACCGCAGTAGCTCTGCAGCTGCCTCTTCCTGGGAGGTACCACGGGGTCACTGCTGGCGCAGGAGGAAGGCGACTGAGGGTTTTCCATAGGAGAAGACCATATGGCCGCCCAGACACTGGGCATGGCCCATGTGGGATGAGGAGTTGAGGCTGTAGTTGGTGGGCAGCAAGGTGAGGTTTCCGGCCAGGGAGCCACTGCAGCACGAGGCAGGGGCTCCAGGACGCGGGGCTGAGCAGCAAGACCCTGCAGAGGGACTGTGGGAGGCCAGGGGATGGGGAGTAGAGGCTTTTCAAGGAGTTGGTGAGGGAGGCCAGAGCAGTTGTACCTGCTGTCCCTTCTCTGTCTGACCCTACGGCTGAGCAAGGGGGCTTTCTGCCCCCCCTCCCCTCGCCTTCCCTGGGCATGAAGAGGTAAAGGAGCCCTATCAGTCCAGGAGAAGGCAGTCTCTTTGCTCTTTTCCCCCATCCCAGCATCCCACTGAGGGCCTCCTGCACCAGCAGCATGGTGGGGAACGCCGCTGTGGCACACCCACTGCATGCACTGGGTGGGTCCGTCTGTGCTTTAATTAAAGCTATTATTAGTGCTGTTATGCTCAAAGCTCTCCTCAAACTGGAGGGTGATCGCAGCTCCCTAAGGAGCGGTTGAAGCCCTCCTAGTTGGGATGGGATGGTGACCCACCAACCTTCACAGGTCTGTGGGGTTATCCTGCACTGAGCCTTCCCGGTGGGGACAGGGACCTGCCAGTGTTTACAGGGCTGCAGCGATAGAGGAGATACCGCAGGGATCGAAGGAGCCCAAACTCACCCTTTCACTATTGTCAGGCTTGTGTTTAAAGCTGGTGTTCTACATTCCAGGATCAACTGCTTAATTGCTAATGAATTTGCCTGATGGAGCAGGGACAGGGAAGGGAAGACAAGTCATGGCCATGTGCATGTACACGCGGAATCAAGACTGTCAGATGGGGTGCCAAAGTGAAAAGAAGGTGAAGGGAAGGATGAGTAAGAAAGGCCGAGTCAACGCTGGCCGTTGGAGGGAGGGTGGGGTAGGTCACACTGCGAACTAGGGCAAGCCCTCTGTCCAGGATTTACAGCCAGCCGTGATGTCTTTCCACACATTAAATCTCCAGGTCTGGCAGAGCAGAACCCTTTTTCCAGGCCACATCCTTCAGGAATCTGTTAAGAAATCCTTAGGTCTTTCTGAATAAGGATTTACACCAGGAAGTTTATTGGCGTATACCATAGAGGCATAAGCATAGTCATCCTACTAGTATGGTTTTCCTTCTGGATATCTTATGGAGGAGTAGAATTGCCTTCATCTCTGATGCTTTACAAGTTGCATATGACATTATGCCATTGAATAAACAAGTGTTAAATGATAATGAGCTTTTTACTCATCCCTTGATTCTTGGCTGATTTCCACCTGGCCTTCAGGAGAGCTCTATATTGATCAGGGGGTGTATGCTCTGCAAGCTTTATACCACAGGTCACTCATTTTAAGGACAGCAGACGTCAGTGCTCTTTGAAACTGAGACTAATATGCTTGACTTCAGGGTGGTAAAGATATGGTATTAGGAACATGTTCTCTGTACACCAACACCCAATTATTTTCCTCTCAATGATGTTCCTTACTTGGCAAGAAAGCTAAGAGCCTAAGAGTGTACACTGTAAATAATATTTGGAAACTTTAAATGGCAAAAGTCATTGTGTGAATAGTAATTTCCTAAATATATTAGCTGCTGAGAAATAAGTTTCCAGCAATAGTTGTAGGGGTGAAAGACTTGAAAGTCTAAACCCAGGCGGCCTTCACCTCAATAGGCAAACACAGAAAGTCCCTGTAAGCAAGTAAAATGCCACCTATGTGTGCAAGAACAAATGGATATCAGAAATTCCTGCGGGCCCTCTCCCAGCCTGCCATTCCCCAGTATGCAGGTGAAGGCAGCAAGCAGAAGCGCAAGAGCAGCCCCAAGCCCCATTAGGGGCTGAGAGTCCGAGAGGGCAGGCGGCACTTCCAGCAGCGGCAGGCAGAACCGCTGCCACTACCACCACTTCAGGCAAGACTTTTGGTCCTCATTTATTAATAAGCAGGTAATAAGTTTGAACAAAATCTTGACTAAATCACTTTGAAACCTTATGAATAAAATTCCTGTGGAGGTTCAGGGCAGGAGCTCTGACAAACTTTGCAGGACCTAGTTATACCTGCAAAATACATTATTTGGCTTGATTGCAGCAAAACGGATATTTTTTTTTTTGATAAAACTGAACACCAAACTCAACATTAATTTGCATTGCTGTTTTCTCTACCTGGTGGTATGCTTGATGTGTCCCATTTGTTTTCACTCAATCAGCTAGTATTAATGGCAGTAGAATTCAAATGCACAAAGACTTTCATTATTGAATTTCAATTGAAATCTTTTAGGCAGACATAATAAGAACTTGTCAATGTGTGTGAAACAGTTTTGCTTGTTATGGTTTCAAATAGAATAAAGGACTGATGCAGATCGCTCAAGCTGACAAAATTTGTRTCTTCCACATAAAGAAAAGACAAGGATTTTGCAACGCCTTGGTGAATGCAAAACTCCTCCTTGAGCCAAAGGCCATCTAAACAGAGGAACCTGAAGCATGGTGATGGCAGCATGTTGGCAGTGAATGCACAGATGAAACATTTGCTAGAAGCAAAAAACCCAGCAAGTGATAATTTGCTGCACACTTTGAATAATGAATGCTTGAAGTCTGAAATGCTCCGTGTATTTTCTTTGTTTTGAGGGTTGGGGTCAGGGAATATCCAGTTGTCCTCTCCTTGAGTCACGAAAAAGAGTGCAACTCAAGACTCTTTCTTTTTTTAGACCATGAGTACTTACAGCACAAGTTACGGGATTACCTGCTTTAGTGCATAGATATGAATGATTCTTAGTGTTTTGTGGACTATGCAGTTAAGAGAAGCAAAGTGTCTCACACTTTTTGCTACATCTGTACTCTGTGCTTTGCATAGCTGTTGATGTAAAAGATTATTATAAGATGTAGAACTTCCCAGCTGTCCAGAGAGCATCTCCAAGACTTTTGCTTACCTAAGAGAGCAGAAGCTTTTAGACTAAAAATAAAGGCCTGGAACAGGACACCTGGGGTCATCAAGTTCRAACTTCTGCAAGTGGAGGCAATGCTGAATTGTTTGTGTTTAATTCAAAAGTCAGAAGCTATTCAAGTTCAAAACGCTTCCCCACTCTATGATAAACTACAAGCAGTGAGTACAAAAGGACAAAGTCTGAAGTTAGCTCTTTTATTGTATATCTGTGAACCTGTGCAAGCCTCTTAATAAACAATGCATGTGTTACTACTTTATCGCTACACTTGGACAATTCACGTTTCTGAGGAATGCTTCATTCCTTAGAAGGAGGATGTGATAGGGAAAAGGAAAACACTTCTTGTAGGGTACAAAGAGTAATGGCAAATGAGATGCTTCATACTTTGAAAAGGGTTGTTATGAGTATTTATACTAAGGAATAAAATGATGCACTTTTATCCTGACTGTTTAAGAGAACCCAGAGTGTTTAAGGTAGATTTGACTTTCAAACAGGGACTGGCAGAATGACATATTGTATAGGGGACACACACAGAAAATAACCCCTAAAACTTCTACTTCTTTTTAGATCAACTTCTGTTTTTCTCCTAACTACGATGCTGGAGGAGCCTGAGTGCTCCAAGTCCATGCCAATGCCAATGAATAACCACTTGTGCAGGAGAAGTTTCAGAACATCTAGCCATGAGCCAAGGGGTCCTCTGGATGGAGTGTTTTGTGAACCTTGGGATTCATTTCTGATGTAGAAGGTACAAATCACTTCTCAATGTCAGTGCTTCCTCCGTCTGACTCTGGTGGTTTGGTGCTGACCTTCTTCAGTGGTGGCTCAGCAAATGGTTGCAGAATGTTCATTTGGTCCTTGCAGTAACCTACATTTGTCTCTTCCCTGGCTTTCCTTTCAGTGACAGGTCTCCACGCCCTGCCAGTAATGATGCCAAGTAGTATGACAGAGAAGAGGGGAAAGACAGGCATCTCCTTCTTAGAGAGCTCTGCCAGTGATGTGTGCTGGTGCTAGATGCAGCGAATGCTTTCAGGACTCCTGCTACTGACCTGGTCAACTATTACAAGACGACAATTTCCTGCCAGGTGAGAGTTTTGCTGAATTTAGGTATCTTAGCCTGTTACACAACAGCACCAGCTAAATTACTAAAATCTCACTAATGTAATAGCCATTTCTTGGCATTGTAAGCCAGTGGTTCCAGCACTTACCAACTAACACAGCTAAACACACCAGACCTCTCTTCTCTGAGTGCTAATTTGTCGTTTAACCTCAGACTGGCTTTTCAGAGCTCTTCAAGGTCATGCTTTGTTCACACCTCTGAGTCTCTCCTTTGCTCTGGCAGCTGTGAAACATTTGATGGTGGAAAAACCTTCCCCATGATGCAATAATGCTGCTTATCTTACTGTCTAACATAGTTCTCTGGTTTCCTTTTACTAGCCTGCTAGTCCTAGACTGTAGCCTCTCTGGAGCAGGGACCATTATTTTGTAACAGTTCTGACTTTCACAATTGGACCATTGTGTTGTAAAAGACCTGGTTTGAAAGCTCCTATGGCATCTGCCACTTGGATACAATAATATTAAAAATTAATATAAAATTTCAGGTTTTTTTAAAGTGAATGTAGGCGCTAGACTTCTGCTTGGAATGATTCAGCTGTTTGACCATGTAGAGCAGCTGTAAATAGCTGTCATTTTCTAAGATGTAGTATACAGTGGAGCAATCCCTTTCTCCATTTCGACTTGCATTTCTTCACCTGAAATTTACATTTATTCTAGCTATTATTCTGGCTTTGGTGAAATGTCTGAACCTGAGACTCTGTCTAGTCTAGCTAACAAGACTAGAGCTAAGCAACTCTGACACCAGGAAAAAGAGATTCTGAGCATCCAGTAGTGGAGACACAACCTTCTAACTCTGGTCTTCCCCAAGCCACTGGACTTTATACTTCTGATCTCCAGAGGCAAACAAGTAAAGGTCATATTTAGAATTTGTTTGACTTTTTCTTGTCCTCTGATCACCAGGCAATTAAAGAAATACCATTTAACTTTGCACTTCTCAGCCAAGGGAAATTCTGCAGGGATCTGATCCTGCTTGTGCCCATGGGAGTGTGAGTCAGGAGCAATTCTGTTGAAGTTTGTGGAGTTCCACCAGTATTAAAATTGTGTTACTGAAAGGAAAACTAGACCCAGAGACTGGAGACTTTTGCTCATGATAACTAAAGCTTTGTCTAGACTGGGGATTTGTCCCGATTACTGCCACTGGCTGCCAGCCATTGGTGTTGCTGCACCAATGTGACCCCTTGCATTGGCGGGTCATGGTGCTAGTGGTGCTGGTAGAGTTTTGTCAGTTTTTGGGCATGGATAATATTCTCTGCTGGATGTGCTGGTTTTCTCCATTTGTACCATGTGAGATCTATTAGTGTTTAGTTGTCTGGGACTGGAACCTGGCAAACCCCTTTTATACATGGGGCCCATGGATACAGAGACAGGGGAAATGTTAAATTCCCCCAAACTTTTCCAAAAATTCTCAAAGCCTTTCTAAATTAGCTTTGCTGTCACATATGGGTCAAATGGAGAACACATGAAGGTGTTGGTGGGGACAAAAAGTGAATATTAGCATAAGAAAAGGTTAGTTCTGTTATTTGAGAGTGCTGTAGGACAAGAAATTTAGAAATGCCAAGTTTATCAGCCCATCTAGCCCCTATCCCAATAATATATTAAGTCATCTTGCTGTACATTTTGCATTGCTTTGTCTAGTCTAGTTCTTAATGACTCAACTTATGGAGTCTGCACCACTTCCCCAGGGAGAGAGTTTTCCACAGTCTGAACTGTTACGATATTTTTCCTGATATCCAGCCTACGATTTCATTTCATCCCATTATTCTTAGCCTCCTCCTTCCTCTCAAGCCCATCTAAACAATCCTCTTTTTTGGCATTTACACCTTTCGATGCCTCATAGACATTTCTTCTCCTCTTAGCTGTCCCCCATCCATATGTTCTCATATTTAGCTCATTGATGCTTTCCAATGAAATATTCTGGACTGTAAAAATAAGGAGCACATCATGTGTAAAACAAGCAGGGTCGCTTTTCTGCTCCACTTGGCACTGGTGAAAGCCTCAGCTGGCATAGTGAATTCCGTTTTGGACAGTGCTCTTTAAGAAAAGACACTGACAAATTGGAGAAAGCTCAAACGAGAATAACAAAAATGATAAAAGATTTGGAAAATCAGACTTATGAGAAGCAGCTGAGAGAGACAGGCATGTTCAGTCTGCACAGAAGACTGAAGGAAGACATAATAGCTGTCTGCAAATACATGAAATGATGTGACAAAGGGAACAGGGGCCAGTTATTCTCATTAGTCAGAGAGGAAAGAAGCAGCAGAAACTGATTTAAGCTGCAGAAAGGAAAATTCCGGCTACATATATGGGAGATGTGTTTCAGCTACTCAAACAATTAGGCAATGGAACAAGCTGCTGTGAAAGGTTACGGAGTTAAAATGGCTAGAGACATTCCAGGCTAGACTCAACTGCTGGGGCTAACGAAAAAAAATCCCACCCTGGTTTTGGAAAGGTAACCAGATGGGCTGCTGATGACAGTCTCTCTCAAGCAAGTATCTTTCATAGTAGGGATACCATGTGCTTTAATATTAGGGCCCCAAAAAGATAGGTATGTGCTAAAAAATTGTTCATCTCCCCAGCTGTCCATCTTACAGCAAAGCAGAGAAAGGAAGGGCGAATTTTAGTCTTGTGGAGACATTGGGAAGACATGGAGATGGAGGTAGTGACTAACCACCTGGGTGTAGACAGGTGCAAGAAAGTTTTGCTTCATGCACAGACATGTGGCAGCTTCAGTTCAAACGTTGAATGGCTGAATGGGCACCGCACATCAGCTGAGTGAATAAGCCCAGCTGAGAGGCGTAAGAAGAGTCCAGGCCAGGGCATGGGCAGAGCAAGCGTGGGTATGCATTTTTATGGGTCAGCTTATCCCACTGGACTTGCCTGAAGTCACAAAGGAAATCTATGGAGGAGCTGGGAGCTGGATCCAGGTGTCTGTATTCTCAGGCCAGCACTTTAACCACAAGCCCATCCTCCTCTTTGTAGGGCTACTTTCTTACCACCTCCTTATGAACTCAACAGCCAGCTGTCTGATCCTGCCTGGCTCATGCATCTTGAATTCCTGCAAACTTTTGTGAGGAATTTTCTGTGCATTAAAAAAAAGAAAAAGAAAAGAGAGAGAGAGAGAGAGAGAGAGAGAGAGAGAGGAATGGAGAGTAAGCTGATACTTTGTCCTGATATTCTCCACCAGGCAAGATATACCACTAGGAGCTGGCATGGCTCTGGTCTGCATATAAAAAGATCAACATCTCATGACATGGTAGCTGATGATTGGCAACACTAAAACCAAAAAACTTAGCCTGCTGTTTTAATCAGAGTCTTCACTGCAAGTCTGCTCCCCTGGAGCTGTACCAGTGCCATGAGCCTCCTGCCAGCTGAGCAGCACTGATGCCAGCAGTGGAGAATAAGTAAGGCTCTTTGCTTGCTATTGTAGACCGATTCTTTTAATTGATGGCTGTGGCTTTGATCCTCAGAAGTCTGTGGGGCTCAGCCCTCCTTGAAGTGAGAGCAGTATTTTTACATTGCTTGTGGTATGTTTAACATATTATGGGGCGTTACTTTCTGGCACTGAGTATTGAACTTAAAACAGCATTGCATAATTCCCCAAGATTGCATTACTATGAGTTGGCTGGACATCCCACCAAGTCAGGATAATGCACAATCTGAAGATGGTTTTAGCGCTGGAATCTCAGAAGTGTAAGCTGGGCAGTATCCAGCCTGGATGTTCTGCATGAATTATTGTCACTTGTCAGCTGGTATGTCTTTATTCTTGTGAGCTACCACAGTGGAATTACAATTCTTCCCTCCCATTAGTCGTCACCACTACGCAAACTTTATTTGGAAGAAAAAGGTCATGGCAAGGACTCTGAGCTGTCCTGGCTATAGCTCAGGATAAAGAGCAAAAGTACCCGTGCAATCCCCTGGAATAAATTAAGAGACTGTGAACATAGCTCTACGTTCTGTTTGAGTGGGATCTGAAGCCCCTTCTCCTGGCTGATGAGAAAGGTGTAGCTTCCAGCACTACCTGGCACCATGCCACACAGGAGTGGAAGGGGAATTCCTAAGCAGGCATTCCAGGGAGCTTTTCTCAGACGCTTTGGGCTGTTGGGATTGGTTTTGCAATCTGTGCTTTCGTCTTCCTTGTGATTTTCCGCTCAGCACACTAGGAACTATTGTCCTGGGTGTATCCTACCAGGGGGAAACGGAAGGGAGAAAACTTTGTGAGAGGGGTGGCGTGAAAGCTGCTGAAACCTAAGTTGGATGCACACTTTTATTTTTTGTTTCTCAGTCTCTTAAAGTGACTCTGCAATCCTGGTAAGAAGCTGTCTTGGCAGCAGGGTAGGAATGAGGTGTGACAGTAGCCCTTTCTTGTGATTTCTTTTCCTCTAAGCACTGTACATGTGTCAGACATTACCGATAAGCAATCGGTGTTTTTCCAGAGAGCCTGGATTTCTCCCCCTGCCAGGAGCATCCAGTGTGTGGTACTTCTGTTGGCTACCTTGCTTTGAAAATCTATGATGGTCATAATGGTTGCCTCTGAGCTTAAGCCTTGAATTTGGCAACTTTCAGATGTCACCAGCCTCTTTTTGTAGCCTGCTGCTATAAAGAAGGGAGCTGATGAGTAGTGTAAGTCCTTGGGGCTCGCTGCAGCTATGGAGAGACAGGACGAGGCATGATATGACTTAACTTCCCAACATGCATGATAAGGAACCTCGGTTTTTCCTGTTGTACAGAACCACCTGGCTCAGGGGTTTTGTAAAACTGGATTCCATATCTGAGACTGGGGTTTGAAGGTCTCAAGCCAATCCACAGGCGGTCTTGCACAGCTTCTCTCACATGCAATGTTGAGTTGTGCTACTGTGTGTAGTGCCATGCTAGGGAAGTTTTGTTTCTGCTTTTGGCCCTTGTGGTTTGGGAAAAAACCTCAGAGAGTTAACTCAAACGTATTTAGATGTATGTGCTCTCCTTCCTGACTTTCTCTGCAGAAGAGCACAAGATGGTCCATAGCCTCTCCTTTCTACATTGCAGGCCAGGCCACTTTAAAGTCTACCAGTGTTAATAAGCGCTTCCCACTGATATCTGTAGGGTTTGAATTAAATCACAAATAATGGTGTAATTTGGTCTTTAACAAGACCACCTTCAGTGGTTTATGGTGGATTATCGTTGGCAGAGTTTGTCCCTTAGACTTGATGCCTCCTTCAGATTAAGACAGTGATTTCTAGATACACGATGCCTTCATATGGGTGACTGAAGCAGTGCACTGGAGCTATTGCCACTCAAGGAACTGGGAGCAGAGCAAATGAAATTGTCTCTTCCAGTACTTCATTGGTAAAGAATTTCTAGGCCAGTTGCCTAGCAGGCACACTGCACTATATTCTTAGAAAGCAATAGATCTATTTAGGACTGCTGTTTCTCTTTGGAATTTACTGTATGAAAAAAAACCCCTTTTGGCAGGAACTGATCTTCAGTGCTGACTGAGATTTGCAGCTTCTGACTGACAAACTAATCCGAGCATTTCATTAGAAACTGCTTCCCATTAAGTCCTGTTTGCATTGCCTCTGAATTCAGGAGGATCATGTCAGAATGAGAAACGAAGCATATCTCTTTCTGAATTGTTAACCCCCCTTCACTCATGTGTGCATGCACGTATATGTATATGCACCTGGGTGGATGTGCAGGTTTTTTGTGTTATACACGATAAATGTATTTCAGCTTGCTCCTAATCCCTTCCTAGTGAGAGTGCAGATAAGCTAAGTGACTGGTGACTTGTAATTATTTAAAAAGGCAGAAATGCCTTTTTTTTTTTTTAAATGTATAGGTGGTACAATCTCCATTTTAAGCATCTGTTCTTGCTCCAGTCTTTTCGTAAAGCTTGTGAACTTTAGTGAGTCACCTCACAGAGCCCAGTTCCAGCTTTGCATATTCTTGAAATCCATAGCTCCAAGAGCAGGCTCTTAAGGGAGTGCACTGTGCTCAGCATCCATCCAGCTTGGATGCAGAACTGCAATCCAAGGCACTCTGTGGGCACAGTATGAGGGTAAATCTAATGTCAGTGCTCCAGACTAAGGAGCAAGGCAGGTCTGGGACGTTTCCAGGTGATTCCTAAGCGGGGAATACACTCTGTACAGGCTTCCTGGCACAGGAGCAAAGCGTGTTCTCCTGAAAACGTGCAGCTGGAGTTCTGCAGTCCTTGCTGGAGTGAGACRATTTAGTCCTCTGTTCATGGGACTGTCACTTATAGGCATAGTTTGGCCTTAGACTGMAAGTGAACTCTAGTAATATATGTTCAAGGATGGACTGGACCATTAGGAACAACTTACTACATAGGTGTGGATGATGATATTTCATCTTAAGGCACATTTTCCAGTCTTGGTTGGAGGGCTCCAAGGTCAGAAGATACGGAACTTCATGTGGAAAATTCTCAGACAATCCTTGGGGAACTCAGCTGTGTCAAGTCCTTGAGAATAAGAAATCACATGGAAAACAGTAAACAGTTATCTGGAAGAAGAAAAGTGGCAGATGGTACAGCAGATCTGCATAGACTTCTCAGCCATTACACTGAAAGCTCTTTAGAGCAACAGAGCTATCACCCACAACGTGCTTGTAAAGCCTCCAGCACTGCGAAGCCTGTACCTTCTTGTGACCTTTACATGCTGCATGAAGGACAGGTTAACCAGCATAGTGTGAAAAAGAAAAATCACAGATGGAAATAGTTTTCTGAAGTTTGGGTTAGCTGTAGTCTGGCTAAAGAATTTTGCTTTAAGTCCAGCCTTGTAAAACATACAAACTTTCTTGTCCTGTTGCTAGATGAGAGAGTATGAGCAATCAACCTCCCACAGAGAAAGTGGCTTATGCATGTAGTGGCTTAAAAGGAAAATGAGAATCATCCAAATCTCTGGTTCTGTAACTCTTGCCACTGCTAGTCTGGAAATCTAATGGAATTATTGTCTATGAAAAACACATATATATATCTTTCCCCTTCAAATATAGCCACAACATATGCTTCTGAAGTTGTGCAGGAGTATTGTCAAAGTTGTGATGTTCTTGTGATGCAAACTATAATTGTGAGATACAATTCATTACTAAGATTTTAAATACTTTTCTATGCTGGTGTTTGAGCCAATGAAGAGCAATGTGTTCCCTTTAATAAATACATTTTAGAAGCACTTTTGTTTAAATTTTAATTGCAAAGGGAGATATTGTTCCTGGCTGCTAAAAGGCATTTCACTGTTTTGTTTTGTTTTTTTTTCCTTCTAGTTTTTAAACATAATTCTTAAAGTACACCTTCCCAGCAGAATAGCTTGTCATTTACATGTGCAAATCCCAGGTTTAGCYGCAGCAAGAAGAAACAAGCGAAAAAGCTGTAAATGGATCTTATATATCACCTAATTTTTGGTGAGCAGCATTTACATGTATCAACTTTGCTCTGATCTCTTAGCTATGCTGACACCAGCATTTCAACTAATACACCCATAAATCCAGAAGGACCACAAATGTGCACATGAAGAGTTCAGATTTTGTATGAGATTCTGGAGTAGGACGGCAGGGACAAGGTCACATTCAGCATGGGCTGGTTGCAGAGGAAAAGTAGACAGTGGTGTTCACAGGTTGGGTTAGTCTGAGAATGGAGCCGAGCCACCTGTCTTTTATCCTAAGTGTGAAGTGGAGAAAGAGTACAGACTTTTCACATCCCACTTCTTTGTAATGGAGAGAAGGGTTACCCTACACCTCCCTTTCCCTGGCCAGGATGCTCTGGGAGCTCAGTGCTGCTGGGGAAAGTGACTCAACAAAGAAGGTCTTTGCCCAGATCTGYGTCTTTACACTGGCCGTGGCTGGACTTCTGTTTGGAAAACAGAGCTAAGCCATTTTCTCAAGGGAAATGAAGGAAGCAGAGAACTCATTGTGGCTGACCCTGGTGTCCTCTTTCTCTGGAATAAATGTCATAGCAAGATCTCTTAGGCTGAGCACCTCTTCAGTTCAAATGCTTCAAAGGGTCAATTTTCCTCTGCGTGATTGTAAAAGCTAAGGGCTTTCCAGATTCTTTGCTAACTGTGTTCTGGGCTAGTGCCATTTGAAGCATGGTTTTTAGCAGCTTGATGGCAGGATTTAGAAAACTTGTCAGGTGGCCTTTCTTGTGATGGAGTAGCTCAGCAGTGGGCAACTCTATCACCAAGATACAAAATGCCTCCCAGAAGGCTAGTTTGGAAACTAGATTTTAGTGCTGGACATCATCAGTGGCATCATTTACTCTGGGATTTGAGCTGCTTGAGTGGAACTGTCTTGAAGAAACTGTGCAGAACCACAGTATTTGGCTGGAGAGAGACCCTTTCCTCCTGCTGTTTGATAGGCTCGTGAACCCGTATTTTCTCAGCAGCTCTTCTTTCTGAGTGAACACCTCATTTCAGTGCTGATGTGGCACAGCTTCAGATCTGGTCGCAGCTGGAAGCTCAGCTGTACTGAGATAAAGACCTGGGATGCTTGTTTAAATGCACAATCTCTCAAGGGCGTCAGCAGGGTTATGGCAGCAGACAACTGCCAGGGCACCAAGATTTCCTTGTCCCTCCATCTATGGCTGTCTCATCTCATGTCTCGTTGCCTCCATTTCCTCATACATGAACTAAGTTTAGCACGAAGACATTATCTCCCTTCCCAGAGTGATGTGAGGCTGATTTATGTGTGTTTATACAGCTCTTTGCAAATGTGGATAGCTTATGGTGTAGGTTACTACGTGTTGAGGGGGATGATGGAGTTAACGAGATTTCTATTCAAGAAACTGTACCTTTTGAACTACCAAGAGGTGTGCTCCAGGACTCAGTGTAATGAGAAGTGAATCCTACAAGGTGTTGAACACCTCCTGTGAGATGCTGACAGCTCTCAGTGCCTGATGGAAGATTGTCACAGGAATCAGGCTTTATAATCATAAATTTGAAATTTGAAATGTAATCTCACAGAGGATCTGTGTGGAGGGTAACAAAGAAACCTTTCTGGTGCTTAAAAACTCATGAGAGAGAAAAAAAAATCCATTCTTCTTTTGCTGAACCTTTAAAAAGAAAAAAAAGGAGGAGGATGGACAGATGAAATGTGTTTTATCTATTTTACCTACTTTGGCAATTAAGATTGTAATCTAGATGATTACCAGAGCTTGTAATGAGATTATACCCTCCATTAAAAAGAATGCTCCAGTGTTGCACTGAAGAACGCTTCGGATCTGTTTAGTATGCTATCTGTCTTAGCAGAAAGCAGCAAAATGCATTAAACACACGAGGAGATGATCTTGTAGACATACACTCCCAGTCTGATTTTCAATAGGGTGAGCTGGCATCGGATTTGTAGTTCTCTTCGCATCAGTACCTCTAAGCAGATCCATTTAGAAAATAGTTTCCATAATTCTCAGTTGTTCCATAAGTCTCATTTGGAAATAACCCCTCACCCCCTTTTTTTGAAGAACAGAACTTTTCTGAAAATTTGCAGAGTGCTATTTCGTCGCAAAGAAATCCAACAAAGACATTGTTATGAAAATAATAGTTTACATTTCTGTTCATCTATTGGTTCTACAGGTCTCAGCTTGTAGAGTTGTAGTAACCATCCTGTTTCTGCAGTGTAAAGAGAGACTGAAAATCAAGTGTAAAAATACCGGGTTTATGCTAGGCTTGTTGGTTTATAAAGGATGCTGAAATGCTGCTAGAAGGCAAAGCTGTTTCTGTAACTGCTTCTTTCCCTGGGTATCCATCAGTGGAGTTTTTAGTAAAAGTAAATAGCAATAGCACAGTGAATAGTACATAAAAATAATTTCAGAGTAGATGTGGAGTGAAATGGCTTTTCTGCCTTCACAGTGTGGGTAAAGCAGTGTCATCCCTTTCAAATCCAGGGACAAGCACAGGGCATGGAGTTCATCATATAGGTGCTTCTTTCTCCTGCTTCTCCCAAACCTGCCAGCCTTTACTCTTCTGCAGGTGCTGTTACCTTCCTAGGAAGTGCAGCACATGCAATACTATGATGACCTTTCCCTGGTCCTACTGTGCAGTTTATGCACCATTAGGACAGGCACCAGGATCTTTATTTCAGTAGCAAAGCCAAGGAGGACTGATTTTTTCAGCACTGAGGCCATCTGCAAGATGACTTCTGGAAAAGGTCGCTGTAGTTGTTTTAAGAAGCTATTACCCTCCCCACAACATCTGCACCTTCTCTGGATGTCATTGCCCCCATGATAACAAGAGAAAGCCTGCCATGCTCCAGCTGCTCCAGCTCATGGTCTCTTGTATAAGCTTAGCACACTGAAAAAGTGGGTTTGCATTAAACTGCTGGGTGTTGGGCAGCAGTGGCAGCGGTGCATGGGCACGTGTTTCCGTAGCGCTGTACAGGGCAGTGACAAACAGCTGAGGAGCAAGAATATCCTAAACCACCGCAGCTGTTTAGGCAGAGAACGTGAGACAGAGCTGCAAGTGTGGTTGGTTACTGATCTCAAGACAGAGATACTTTTATTTAGGTTCAAAGCAGGCACTGACTTCAGGAACTAAATTTGGCCTGTAGGTGTAGGAAGGTGCACAGCCTCTCGATTTGGGGCCACCTTCCGCAGCGAGTGTTTCTGTGTGTCAGCGGTTAGGGGCTGATTCTTCACTGTTGCCATCGCTGGTGATTCCTCTGCTGGTTTCACTGGGAATAACATCAGAATCAATGCGAGAAAAAAGGATGTTTGTTTCCATGCTGTTTTGTTTTGGTTCCTACATATTTAAAAAACGTAATGATTTTCTTCAAAAAATGGCTTGGTCTTTTTCTTACTGAGGTCGATGAAATAAAATGAGTTGAATGTGAGGAATAACTTTATTCATTAGATACTCCTTAGTTTCAATAGAATTYTGAGGTTTTAGAAGATTTTCAAACCTAAGATCATATTTGCTACCTGAAATAACTGGCCCAGCTATATCTGCTCTGCTCTGAGTTCTGCTAGGAGCAGGGAGTTGGACTCGATGATCCTTATGGGTCCCTTTCAACTTGAGATATTCTATGATTCTGCATGACACCTTGTGACTGGTTATTAGTTGAACCTCGGGCATAAAACTATTTTGGTGTCAGTGGAATGGAAAGTGGAAGATGATGTGAGGGAAAACCTGGGGAACTACAGGCCAGTAAATCAAACATCCACACTAGGCAAGATGATAGAAACTATAATAAAGTGTAACATTAGCAGGCATGTGGGTAAATATGATATATTGGGGAAGAGTCCCTGTGGCATTTATAGAGTTGTGCATCATAAATCTAACCTTTGAAGGAGTCAATAAGCAAGTAGACAAGGGAGATTCAGGCGATACTTGGGTTTCTAGAAGGTCCTTGACAAGGTTTCTCATCAAAGACTTTTAAAGAAACTGAGCTGCAACAGGATGAAAGGAAAGGTCCTTGCATAGATGAAAGAGTGGTTAAAAGCCACAAGAAAAAAGGGTAGGRTTAAGCTGTCAGTTTTGTCAATGGTGGAAAGCCCCACTGGTGTCCATAGACATTCATGGTCAGCATGCACAGTTCAGTATTTTCATAGTTGGTTTAAGAAAGGATGTAAATAGTAAGATGACAAAGTTTGCTCATGATACTAAACTATTAAAAGTTGTAAAATGAAAGCTTATTGTAAAGAATTTAGGAAAACTCTCATGATACTGGACAAGAAAGAACAAATATAAAATAACACACATGGAGAAAAACTTATGAAGAACAGGCTATGGAGTAGACGTTGCTCATCAGGAATGAGATCTTGGGGTTATAACCAAGAACTTGGGAGAAAAACTCCAAGAACTCTAAGAAAAAATCAACTCAATGTTCATTAGAAACCAAAGCTGTATGTTACAAATTTTTAGGAGGAGAATAGAGAATAAAATATTCTATATGTCGTGTACGCAGCCTCATGAGAACAAAGTGCGTTTTTGGTATTCCCATCACTAAAATGATACAATAGAACTGGAAAGCAAGCAGAGACTGGACAATCAGGGTGATCAAAACTATGAAGTGGCTTCTGTTTAAACAGCACCTAAAAAGCCTAATGGCAGAAGAGGTTGTGGGAGACAAATGTTTACATAGTTTATGAAAGAAAGATGCACTGAGGGTTATTGCATGCAAAGATACTTCCATTGCCGAGCAAGTTCATGAACCATAGACTGCTAGAAACTGAGGTATATAGAGCAAAATATAATTTACATGCTTGCTTGGTTCTTACACCCTTTACCTGGGTGGTTGGAAGTACAATATTGGATTAGATGGACCTTTAGTCTGACTTTACAAGAACASTCCTACTGACTTGATGCCTCCAGATGTGAAACTTAGATGGAGTTTAAGCTAGCTTTGGTTTGTTGCCTGAGGTCAGTGAGGGATCAGGAGCAAAGCTGGGTGTGGAACATTAAAAATCCTTTCTTCACCTCTAAGCCTTGTAATTATTTCATTTTTGAATTATATTGCAGATCCAGGTTTGTAATCAGCCTTGGAGAGAAGCCAGAGTACATACTTTAGTTTGGTCTAGTGACACAATTTTAGGAAAAAACTTCTTTCTTTTTTTTATTTGCAAGAAAATAAAAAAGACAAAATTTCCAGTGGGTCCGACCTGCAATTTTCATAGAAACCTGAGATTCTTCTCATATTGCAATCCTAAGAGCTCACAGTTTAAGAAAGACAGCTAGTGGTCAACCCTTCTCCCACCCCTCCACTCCCCAAAGACGATGATGTGGCAGTACACTTTCTGTAGAAATAAGGCACAGGGAAACAAAATGACTGTCACGAGGTTATACAGAGATCCCATGGCAAAGAAATAATCACCGAAGGTCCTCTGGAGTAATGCTGTGGTCCTGCATCAGCCCTCTTCCTTCCTATAACACTCTATTGTCTCTGAAGAGTGTGAAGCCTTCTGTCTCCACTCCATCTCTGCTAGGCTGGGGCTGAGACCCAGCAGCACAGAGCCTCAGACACCTCAGCTTTGGTCTTTTCTCTGCCCTGCTATGGAAACACCATGGAAGGACACCCCATGGTTGTCTTCTGAGCGCTCTCTGTGGAACCTGGTGCATGGAGGACAGTCAGGGAAGCAGTGCGATGAGGCAAGGCTAAAGCAAGACTTGCAGTGCTATGCTTCTGAAGTGGCCTGGGGATGTTGTCCTGACTGGGATGCACTCCCTGAGGACCTGTCTCAGCCTTCTGAAGCAGCCCTAATTGTAGAGTATGACTGTGGCTCAAAGTTACCTTGGTCTTGGCTCTTGGGCTGCAGGTCCTGTGCTGTGGCTCTCGGAGAATTTCCCCTGGGGAAGGCTTTTTTTTCTGCCAGTGATTTTAGTAAGACCCGGTTCAGGCCCTCTGTGATCTCTTTTACACTGTATTGATTGTTGCTTCGCCGCAGCAAGTGATTAAGAGGCAAGGGATAGTGCAGTAGCCATGAACTGCCCCAAGCAAAAGTAATTTTTCTCTCCTTTCTTTTTGCAGTAACTGTGAATTTCTTACTAAACCTGGGAATAAATCTGTCTAGATCAATTCTGTCTCACTGTCACCTGTGGCAATATGCTCCCTTTGTGTTGTTCCCATCAACTCAGGGATATTGTTTATTGGAGATTTTTAATAGAGAAAGAATAAATGAATGTACATGATATGGGGGAAATCCATCAAACACATACAAATCTGTAAGGTCTTTTGTGGGGGGACACAAGTCGGCATTTCTGTAAGTGGTACTCCTCTACTCTGTTAGTATTTACTCACTAAAAATATATGCAAAAATTTTATCCATCACATGTCCAGTTTTGGTTTTGTGACTTTGCCATTACGATAGTTTTTCTTTTAATTCTCCATACATTGTTGTGGTCTGTGGTCTGATCTCTGCGTGTTCAACTCCTGCATTATTCTGCTGGCTTGATTTGAGTTACTTCTGAATTACACATTTGTAAATAAGAGAAGAATTAAGCACTAGAAGTTTATTTTCAGTTTATTAATTCTGCTCAAGAAGTGTCATCTACAGGGCTTTACAGCATGCTGCTGTCTGTTTAGTTTCATGTTGGTGRGATTAATCCTGTTAATCATTGCCCTGACTTCTTTTTTGAAGTGTAATCTTTATTGTACTGCTTTTAAAGTTGTTATCAACTTGCAGATTGAAATTCCCAATTTCAGGTACAAAGGTGACTAGAACTTGGTATGAAGGTTTTAAGAAACCTATTAAAAAATAATTACCATAAGCATGGTTGTAGTGTGTAGACACTGAGCGGATTCTCACTACCCTCTTAGCATCCAGCCTCCCAGGTCAATCTCCTTAGGATGCCTCTGTAGTTAATAGAGAACCTCCTTCAGGGAGCAATTCAAAGCTCTGGAGTTAGGCTTTTGCTCTGCATTGTCCTCTGAGGAACCCCTCCTTTCTGCCCAATCAAAAGGGAAACTTACGGAGGCTTTCCCCAGCTGAGAGGCGTGGGATTTTTTTTTGAACCATGAAGTCAGTTCCTGGAGAGGTGAACTCATGCTCACCTGTGTGATTGGATACCCAGCTCTGGGGAAGGATGCTCTTGAGCAAGGAGGGAATCCACACACACCTCAGTGGCCGCAGAGCTGCACCTTGCAGTTCTGCGCTTTGGCAGGATAATGGAGAAAGGAATGATGCTCATACACATTATCTACCAATGGTACAGGTCACAGAGTAATCTTCCATCATTTCATTCTTCATCCTGATGCCTTGCAAACAGAAGTTGGCTTGAAGCTTGGAGCAGAGGTTCTTAATTTTCTCAGATTAATTCTGTGCTGTTTTTTATCATTTTGTGTATTCTTATTCATTAAAGAATATCTTCTGTCTTTGAATTTTCTTTCATTTCTGAGGTAGATGGATATATACCCATGTTCTTATAGGCCAATAGCATATGAACTAGAGGGCCATAGCTCATTGCAGGGCTGGAGCAGATATTGGGCCACCTTCTGAACTGTTCTAGCACAAAAGTAGCCCTGGGAAAAAACTGAAACTCTTGGTCTACTTTCTCTAGACTATTCATTACTCTATACTTTTCTCATGTCCCTCTCTGATTTACCCTCCCAAAGATAAGCAATCCCCGTCTTTATCAAATCTGTATTTTGTTATCCTCCTTTGATCCCTACAATTCCAGAATTCCCTTTTGAAGTGCTGTAACAAACACTGCATACCCTGTTCCAGGAATGCAATTGGTTTATTATGCATCATGTGTCTTGCACTACTCTTTATGCTGTTCCACATGCTTGCAATGTCTAGTCAATGGGTTTTTTTAATCTTTTTTTTTCTTTCCTGTAGCTGCATATTGAGCTGAAGTCTTCATTGGGCTGTCTTGAAAGAAAGGGATCTTTATTTCATTGAAACAAATAATTTTGAAACTTTTGAGGTGTATGACTAGTTGATATTTTTTCATGCAATGTGCCTTATTTTGTATGTAGGTCCATTGTTCCCTAGCACCCGTATTGCCCCTGGTGTTTAAATGACATAGTGATGGGAACTTTCAGAAGAGTAAAACGCTGACAGTTCTGCCTGAAGGCTAAGGGATAATGTAGGGTCTCAATGCTATCCCATGTAGTAAAACTGACTTGTTTTACTGACACAAGATGATGGCTACACACCCATGCTTTTTGGGCAGAGTTCTTTTTTCTGCAGCTTCCATGATAGATTACTGTGTGCCAGCTGTCAGAGTGTGGTGCTGAAAATTTCACATTTCATCAGAGAAGCGATGTACGTCGCTGGGCTACTGATTCATAAAATGAGGAACCATTTGTATTTTAAATAATGCAATGATACAATAGGTACTGAGAGAAATGTGAGTTGAATTGTTGAAAGCATCTGAAAAATGGCAATAATTTTATGGTTAGGATTTAAATGTCACTGGAAAAGTTCAGATTCTGACCTGTCTTGGAGTGTCCTGCCTTAAACTCTCTTTGAATAGCAAGCAGCTGATAGGAAGAATAAATTTGTTTAAAATGAAAGAACACAAATTTGAAAGGGTTCCAAAGAAAAGTGCGACTTTTGCTGGCTAAAAACCCTACTCAGCATTCAAAATGTGAAATGTCAGTTCTAATGATCAGAGCTATCTCCCTTATTGCAATAGAAATGATGGTTGCAGTTATGATGGGCCGAGTATATGAGAGGAAGYCTGTAAGTGGAAGCGCTGGCTTATTACACCAACTGATATATTTGGGAAATCGTATCTCAAATAAACTTCCAGGCACACATACTCTTCCTCAGATCTCTTCTATATTGAGTGGGTGGTTATTCCAAGATTGTTCTTAGTTTCAGAACATACTAAGTGCCAGCTGATTTCCTCTGGCAGCAAATTAGTTCAAGAAACATGAAAGGGGGTTTTGTGTCCCAGACTATCTGTGTTGCATTTTGCTTCCCCAACTTAACTCTCCATACAAAACTGGCTTAGTTAAAGATTAAAGACAAACGTATATCTTGGAATATGCCTTGGAGCAGCTAAAATGACAAAAACTTTCAGAAACAACTAAGTCAGGATTACTGTGCACCTTTTTTGTTGAGATACTATTTTGTCCCACCTTTCTGAATGTGGTAAACAGCCCCGAATCATTACTGCAGGTTATTTATAATCTTACAGTATTATTATAACATAAAAAGTAGAGGAGGTCAGAGGTTCTTCTCTGAGTCTTGCAACTTAACAGTTGATAAAAAGGGTTTGTTTCCAATGATTTCACATGTGCTGTTTACATGCTGCTGCTGTATCTGGTTTTTTTGTTTGTTTCTAGCTTTCCAGTCACTGAGAACTGATCTGATGCCTAAAAACCTGAGCCCAACTTTCTCAATGCCAGGCTAGGAGTCAATTTGTACTGGCAAGATAGTAAAAAAACCTGYCTCTGCTTTGCATAGCCAACTAGCACCATTGAACGTGAGGTTGATGAAAAAGAAGTAATTTGTCATTTAAATTTCTGTGTTATAGGAATTATCAAAAGCCAGCTTCCGGAAAAGCTGACACTAACAGAGCCTTTTCCATGGATTCTGCTTCATTGGAGAGCTGCTGCTTAACTTGCGTTACTGCCAGAAGACTGCATCCAAATCCATGTGGAGGGGGGAAGGGGATGATTGGTCAAGGGTTGCTCCTTCTTCCTTGAATCGTGTAGGTAAAGAAGAAATTAAACTGCTGGATGCTCAAGCTGCCCCATGAGGGAGATTTCCTCTCGTTCATCTGCACATGCTGTCGTACCAGCCTTACTGCTCATGCACGGGATCTGATATTGCTATGCAGTGCTGAGTGCATCTCACTGAAACCAGACACTGTCCCTCTCCCTTTTGGTGCTATGAAGTGGCAAATGCAAACAGAGACTTCCTGTCCTTATAAGTGATCCTGAAGGGGCTGATTCAATGAAGGGAAAAAGCTTGGCATCTCCATAGGTCTGAATCTTTCCCTAATTTTTGGCCTCAATGCTTTTATCTCTCAGCAATTGCTCTACTTGCTTCCTAATTCCTTTCTCCCCAAGGCTCGATGAGGCACAAAGGGAGAAAGTGCGGGAAGCCAATGCTGCTCTTGAAGTGAATTACACCTCTTTCATTTTGTTCTGTTATGTACAATTTGATCTTTCTGATCAGTGATATAACCTGAGGGACTTACAGTACCGTGCTCCACGGCTCACGATGGGAGAGGTTGCAGGCTTCGGAAGCCATAGCGTACAGCACAGCCGAGGTCCCTCTGCTTCTGTGCTTACAAGCAAAGCAGATGAAGACATCTGCTTTGACTGACTGAAGAGAAAAATGGTCACATTCATGGGCATTGAGATTATTCCAACTGGTTGAATTTGGAGCCAGCAGAAAATGACATTATAATTTTAATTTTATTTTTGCCTTTAGTTTGACATTTAGTACACGAGCAAAAATACCCTGGCTGTGGTTAATCATTCCAATTTAAGGAATGACTTTGGGGAAGCCACATCTAAGACTCATTCACGAGATACAGAACAGGACAGAGCGAAATGCTATTTATCTGATGTGTGAGGAAAATCTAATTAAACTGTTTGCTCTATTAAAGTAAACAAATGCCTCCATAAAAATGTCTTTTGTTGGTATTCTGTAGTGCTTGTCAAGTCATTCTTACAGGGCTAATTGGGTATCCAAAGCAGCTTCCCTGTGTTACGTTATGAGCTGTTGTTGGCTGGTCCAGGGATCAGGCATTAGTCTGGGAAGAAGGAGACTGTTGCTGGCTTAGCCGTTGCCTTGCTGTGAAAGCCAGGAACGCTGATTTTACCTTGTTATGTTTATCCCTCTGCCTATCTTGTGCATTCAAACAGATTCCTTATTAGGGCAAGGACTTGGTTCCTGTTACAGTGCCTGGCACAAGAAGGTGTTTGATTGATGTTGGGCATCTTAGGTTTTCCAGCCAGACAAAATCATGCATGATGCTGACTTCATCTTGACCCTGAGAGAGGTACAAGGTTTCAGAGGAAAGCTTGAGAGAAAGCCGCTAGCGCAGAAAAATCACGAGGAGTGAAATGCGTGCAGACAGATGCTCAGCAACATCAGGGTCAGGAACAGGAACGGTGTGGCTGATGGGGGAAGGTGGCTGCTCCCCACTGCATGACATGGAGCTTGCAGGTGCCAGCCAGTACTGCTGGGTCAGAAGAAGGGTGGGTTAAGGCTCCCTTAGGGCTTTCCCCAGGCTAATATTTCCACTGGACATGCCAGCCAGTATCACACTTTTAAGGAGGTAGTGTTGGTTATTAGAGCCTTTGAGGGAAAGGGGCACACCAGATAAAATGAAGCAAAACTCTGCAGTCAGTGGGTGTATTTTATCCCAGATTTGCTTCTGGTCCTCAGTGGCCGTGCAAAGAAAGCTGGCTGAGCAGTTCTCCTCTGACACATAATTTGGAGAGCAAGGTAAAGGGCTTAGGAGAAAGCTCAATATTATGTGGACAATCACCCTGGCTCTGCAGCACCAAAAATACCATTTAAATAGAGTAATAGAGTTGATTTAGTGGAATGCTTTATTGCTGCTGCACACAGCTAACAAGCAGCCTAGGACTTAAAGTGTGTGCCACTATTAATAAACAAATGACCCAGCTAACAAGCAGCGTGATCCAGCACCACGCTGTGAGCTCTGTGGAGAGGTCTGGGGTTGGAGCTCATGGAGTAGACTCCTCTCCTCTTGTCGCCTTTCCTATAGCTGCTGAGATTAAGAAACACTTCAAACAGGAAAACTAAAAGCACAGAGTGCCTTTTTAGCTGTACAAGGTGACAATCCTACCTTCTACTGGCATTTTTAGCAAAATTTTTAAGCATCCAATGCTGGTTGTTCTCACAAGGAGCAGGGACCATAAGATGCATATCGCGTAGCAAAATATACATTTTCTTTTGTTTGTGACCTCGTGACCACCTGCTGGGCTCTGCAATTCCACCCCTGAGAGTGAAAGCAAGCTGAGTACTGGAGGCTGTGGGGTATTTATGGTCCCATGGTCTGCTATCTGTACAGGTACTTATCTCTAGCAGTTGGTCTAATGAAAGATACTACCTCAACTTACAGCCCATGCTCCCAGGTATTTACCTGACCTTTGTCACTGATACCCAGGCACCAAACCACCAGAACTTTAATCTTTATAATGCCTAAGCAAGATAGGAAAAGGTGTTTTGTCTGTGCTGAAGGGAAGAAGGTGTCACGCTCTCATTGCTACATCAGAGCTCCTGCCTAGAGTCACTGGAGAAATCACAACACCCAAGGTGGGTTCACTGCCTTATTGCTCCCCACTGTGGCTACAGCTGCCTAACCTAGGTGATGTGACTGCTTCTCTCCGTCCGTCATTTTGGGAGTCTTTGGTACACAACAGGTGGCCTGAACTGCTTGAACGTCATAGGATTCATGATGCCTAATTTTAGGCCCTTCTGGTAGGTGGCCTGAACATGGCCCTAAATAACTGGCCACGGTCGTACAGGAAATCAGTCTTGTTTTCCAGCTTCCCGGAAGGATTTCCTAAAAATTACATCACTTCTGTTTTTCATTGCTGTTGAAATATTAGTTATGGGATGTCAGAAGAGGGGAGTTGTATTTACTGCTTCTTTTTCCTTTTTCACCTTGTTCTTCTTTGTCTTTTCTTTTTCAGTGCTCAATTAACTGTTTAACCAAACTACAAACAAGTTCTTTCTATTCACAGGAGAAAAGTCGGGTCTGAGATTCAAGTATAAAGAGGATTATTTTCTTAAGACTATGGATCATCAAAGGCAAATAACAAAAAAGCAGAATAATCTAGGTTCATCTCTAAATGTATTCTATCAAAATACAATGTTTACTCGGCATTTTGACGTAAAAGCCAAAAATATTGAAAAGCAACTATTTATCACTGGACAAACATAAAAGCTTGAAAGGTTAAAACCAATCAATTAGCAATACTCAGACAGTCTCAAGGTACCCAAACTCTGCTTCATCATTTCATACATCTTCTTGTTTATGCAGCTCCACTGAGAGGAAATCATTGGCTTGGCACTCACCAATTTAAAAATCCTTTTTTGTCAAGCTGAGGTTTGCTGTAGGCAGAACCCAAAATACAAAGTCTTAATGACTGAAAATCTGATCTAAATGCCAAAAACCCTTCTACTGTGTGCTTGAGTAGCCCTACTTACACCTGGAAAAATAGAGACTCTTATCTTGTAATTTTTAATTTCAGCCCACAAGTCATAACCCAGTAAAGCTCCTGTGTCAATCCCAAAGGTCCAACTCAAGCAGAGGACCTAGATACTGCATTGCTTGATACTACGTCCATTGAAATACAAGTTCAGTTTGGCTTTATCACAGATGCAATATTTATTATGAGCTTTTTTTCTTTTTCTAGACTGCTCATACCCACGCACAGGTAGACCAAGAACTGTCGTATTTCTGGCCAAGCTGTAGGTGAGTTTTGAGAAAAGGGCAACAATTTCAATGTCATTTTGGATTAACAGTCTCTAGAATTGCTTGAATAGTTTCAGTTCATCCACTTCACGTCAATAACAGCCTCTAACTATTTCTTCCCTGGGACCCGCCTTGCTGAGTGTTCAGGATAATCCATGCCCCTTTAGTGATCAKCTACTCAACACTTTGCCCTATCCTCCTTGGGTGCTCTTTACCCTTGCTGTTCAATGAGGCCCTCAGAAGTTTTTACTCTATATTGAGGGCATGCTGACCTATTTGTGTTCACCCTGAAGTCAATCCTTACCCAACCAGAGCCACCTGAGCTGCTCATCCTCTCTGTTGTACCAGTGAAGCTGCAGCAGGGACACCCAAGTTGTACTTCCCTGACCAGCAGCTGGTCCCTTCTCTAGGAAGCAAGTCTGGTCTCTGTTTCCACAGCTGGCTCTGAGGACAGGCAGGAGGCAGGATGCAGGTGGGAAGAAGTCAAGAGTAGGAGAGCTGAGATGAGCAGGAGCTGACTCCTCATGTTTCTCAACTCACATGGATGTAGCAGAGAACACGCTGTGAGGAGAAGGGAACTTATTTTGTCTTAGTCTTAGTTTCTGGACTTGCAGGCTTGCTCAGTGGCCTCTAAGGGTTGACCTAACAAAGTTTCAATGTAGTGGTTAGGAGTTCTGAACATGGCCACAGCCTTAATATCAGGGTTTGGTGACAGTATGTTTGAAACAGTTGTGAGTTCGGCTGGTACCTAAAGATTGGACATTACAGCCCAATAGCTGTAGTCAAGCTCAGATAAGGCAGAAAATTTATTTCACTTGTATGAAGCTCCAGGGATGTTTTGCAATAATCTAGATACAAATTACTCTTAAGCTGCATAGACACCTCTGTGCAAATACAAGCCTCAAAATATGTGGCTGGGTTGTAGCTGGAGGGTTGGCTGGGGCGCAGCAGAGACAGGTTCAGTGTCCTGGCCTGCTGCAGAAACACCTTGGGTGCGTGGTGCAAGCCCAGATCCTCATAAAGATTAAGACGCTTAACTCTGACTGTGCTAATAGTTGGGAGCCCAGCATTTAAGAGCCTTTGAGCTYTTGGGCCTCATATCTGTCTGCCTGAGCATGCCAATAGTTGTATTTTGAAGAAACAATAGTTGTATTTTGCTCCCTGGGGAGGAGTGAGGGATGTGAGGACTAAAGCTAACCAGTGCGAAGTGCCCTCATGGTGTCGCAGCAATGGTGGAGTCCATGCCAGATATAAGATTGAACAAACAAACTAAAACACTGTGTGGTGGGAGGCATAAACTAGTGGGCTAAAATGAATGTCGTTGTCATGACGCACTGTAAAGAAACTGCATTGATTTCTGCCCTGTTCTTATTTTTCTATTTCTAGTTTATTCTCTAAATGAACTTGATGTTAATGCTCTTACAAAGGCAAGGCTCCACTTCAGTGGGCATTTTGCATGCATAGACTCACCTGCCTTGTAATTGGTTGTGCTGCTCTTCTTGCTCTCATCCTAAACAAATGCATTCAGATTCTCAAAGCTCTTTACTCATGTAAACCCATCATGTAAGCCAACGAGAGTTTTATCTGAGTGAAAGGAGGTGGAAAATGCCTGTGTTCATTTTACGGTAGCGGTGGTGTTGTTAGAGGGAAGTGCTTAGCCTTGGTTTGGTGCTGTGCACCGCCGAGTCAAAGAAAAGAGGTTCATGGAACATAAAATGTCATGGGGGCTCCCAGCCTCCAGCCAGATCCTGACAGGCAAAAGTAACCCTGAAATATCAAATAGCCCATTTTTTTTCAATGCAACTGAAATTCCTCATCAAGATTTGCTAGGCTGGGGCAGGGACCTTCCCTGCTGTACTCTGTACAGTACTGAGCACAGAGGCGCTTGGACTGGGGACTCTCGGCAGTACTGGGCTACAAAGAACAGCCAGGCTAGAGTGACGAAGCATGTTAACTAGCTGAGTTTTAAGTCTGTGTCAGGGCTTTTCAATCCTTTCATGCTAACTCAATTAAGCTAAGAGGTTGGAAAAGAAATCACCCTGTTTGTTCATCAAAGCAAAGGTCTGAATGAATTTCAGACCCAGCCGATTACAGTAGCATTGAAACTCACTTAAATGCCCTAGGAAAAATGTCTGCTTTATTTTAGAGCATGCTTGATTCCAAATGATGCATTCAGCCCCAAAGAGCCATTTCTGAAGATGCAAAACTGTGGGTAGTAAAGAATTTGGCAGGTATCAGATCATTGTGTGAGCTAAGAATTAAAGGAAAAAGCATATGCAGATTATGAAAAAGCACTGCTGCAGTAGCAGGTTTTTTTGGCAGGCTGTCAGGGATCATTCAGCATGTTTTCTGTGTATTTATTAGGCCCTAACACACACTTTGAACTTATGCAGTGCAGAGGGTCTTGTTGAAGATCACTGAATGTTACTGTAAAAGAGAGGGAGTGGAGATCAATCGCTATCTGTGCCATTTCATATCGGTGAGGGGAGGCAGCTGGCCAAGGTGGATGTTTTTTGATCTACAGCCTGCTTTCTTTGGTACTTAAATATGGTTATGTATCAAACCATGCCAAGGCAGTTTCCTTGTCTTTTTTTTGCCAGACTTTCCTTTTTTAGACAATGAATTCATTTATGTTACCTCTGAGTGTCCTGAACTGGCGGGGAGCGAGTTGGGAGGCACAGATTTTTGCTAAGCGGGCATATGGTGCTTTTAGCTTGTGGTTAAACATAGACAGTACAAGAAACACATGTTAATAATAAAGATGTTAAGTGGGTACCAATGGACTGGGCTGATTGCTAAGAACAGATCTCACAGTCATAAAACAGTTTAGAGCCTGAAGCACTTGGGCCAGAGCGCTAATTATTACACATTTTAGGTCTATTGTCTTGGCTCTGGGAAATGTATTATTTTTAGTGATTTTCATTACGTGTTGGATTTAAAAATAGACTGAATTACAGCCGGTCGTTGTTCTGCTGGGATGAATTATAGTTTGTTGAGGCAACTGCTTATTTTGTCTTGTCCCATGGCATTATGTGAAGCCAGACAATAAAAAAAGGAAATATGAGTGGCATTAACCTTTTGAAGTAGAAGGGAAAGRAGCCTTAATGAAATAGAGCAAATCAGGCAATTATATTGCAGCTCTTAGTTATCATATAAAAAAGGAAACTGTGTCCTATATCATTTAACCCTTTACCTCCTGCTGTGGAGGTGAGGTATATGCAATAGAAGCACAGATGTCTTTCTGCTAAGTAACTGATCGGTGCTTATTGACAGGACTGGAAAGAGATAACTTATTTAGAGATACACAAAGGAACAGAGTTAAGTTGATGCCGGGTGTCTAATTTCTGCTGTTCTTCCTTTCTGATGATGCAGCCCTGAGTTATAAAACCTGACTTTTTCTCAAATTTCCCTCCCCCTGCCCTGTTTTTTCCTTCCCTTCCTAAAGGAAGGTAATAGCCTTGTTAATGGGGGTGGTACTGTTCTCTGTCCACAGTTATTTGATTTTGACTTTTTCAGTCTGGCTGGGTGGTATTTTAAAGACCCAAGTGTTTTTCAAGTATGTTAAGACTACAAGCTCCCAAATAGGTTCCACAGGCATTTAAAAAAACCCCTCCCACTTCTTTTGCTGAGGGCATGATCAGATGAACTGCTCTGAAAAATGCTGAGCCAAATGAAGCTATCTCCCTGCTGGGCCTTCCCACCCTGCTTTTTGTGAAGGTTGTCTCCGAATTGGTTTTGCAGGTTTAASCATTTGTCTGATTACTTCTCACCTACTTCAGTAAGGAATCCGAGTTAAAAGGCAAAACCACCCCCCTTTGACTTATTTTTTTTTAAATGAGGTTATGATTTTTTTTTTTAAGACTTTTTCTCTTGATTGGGATCATTTTACAGATCTAGGTTACTGAGTGAAGCTTGCAGAGTCCCAGGAATTACTGCTTGCCCACATCAAAGACACTCTTGATGGATAGGAATACCTAAAGACCAGGGCAGGGGATCCTCTTTTTTTTTTGTTGAAGGACCCCCCTTAAACTGTTTTGCAATGTGAGAATTAGGAGGCTGTAAGTCAGAGTTTCTTATCTGTTTATGACTTAGTAAAACATCCCTTTGTGTTTGACAGCAATTAAATTCATACCCACTAAGCAAACTGCAAGTCAACACTGTTTCACTGAAGCAAAGATCATTATCTTCCATTGGTCTCAATCCTCCCATACTCAGGCTAGATGTAATTTCTATTGAACAGAGTGGATCCAGGTTGACTTACTGCCACTGTGGTCTGGCTTGTGAGGCAAAACCAATCTTCAGGGTGCTGTCCCCATAGTGTAGCTGTCCCTGAAGTGCCACAGCCCAGGACTGAACACTGCAACAAGGCTGTACGTCCCAAAGCACTTCCTTTTGCAAAAGGTTCTCTTAATTGTAGCGGTTCGTATGGTTGGTGTCAATAAACGATAAACACCCTTCTTGTGGAGAGGATGGCACTTGGTGCAGAGGCAAAGGAACATGCTCTTATGAAGATGCTGAGAGAAAGGAGACAGGGTTTTTACTTCCAGCCTCTGGTCTGATAAATCTCCCACGTAAACTGCATTGAATGCAGCTTCTGTGGTCGAGGAATGAAAACCGAACATGAATTTGAGCTGATAATAAGTGAGTTGATGTTMAATGAAGGAGAGTGCCTTGATTTAAATTGTTGGCCTGGCATTTATTTTTAATGAGTGATCTTGCTTCAATTGTCATCTCTTCTGTTTGGCCTTGGGCCTCAGTTTCATGCCAGAAAAACAAGATGGTGATTATTTCCTTTGCCTGTCTTGTAAACTGGGGCAAGACCTGACTCTCCTGTTAACACATTGCTTAGCAGGAGAGGTTGCTGATCTACACTGGGGCCATTTGGCGTTGCTGTGGTTCAACTGGAAATATGTAATTATGTACTTTTAAAGGTGGATACCTGAATTAGGCCCCCTAGATCCCTGTTTAGATATCTTTGACAGATATAAGTTGTTTGGTTTCCCAAGCAGGTGAGTGCTCATCTGCAGTTCCTACCACAAGAGCCCTCTTGACTCATCTGAGGTGAGTGGAGAAAGAGATAGTTTCATCTTCAGAGACTCTGCCTACAGCAAGCTCTTCCCATTGGAGAAGATTAGGCATCCACCCAAGACCTGTATCCATGTGTGGATGCATGTCTCATGCATGCTCCTTCTGGATTTGTTCCAATGCAAAGGTTTTCACAGAACAATTAAAATGCAAATGTAGATGCAAATTGTGACAGACTCAAATGGCAAACTTAGCTGCGGAAGGATCATAATACRTGTCATCTTTGGCATTTCTCTCCCTCTCTCTTCACTGTTTTTGTTTCACTGGGCTATAATTTCCCCACACAATGACGTTCTCAAAGCCTTGTCAAAACACAAATGGCAGTCCAGTTTCAGAGTATTGGTTCCCCTCTCAAACAAACATTCCCTCTCTGGAGCACAATCCAGCAAGCGTTTGCATCTGAGAGTGTGGCCCACTCTAAGGGTGGAGGGATTACTTGGGAGTACGTAGTAGTACCTCTCACACCTGGCTCCCATCGGGGCCAGGATGCTGTCTGGTCCCAGCCACTTCAGTACATGAGTGGCAGTATTCAAAAGATGACTTACCCTGCCTGCTTTAACTTTGATAGTTTACTGTAAATTAACACTTCTTATATGGTTAAATTATATAATTTTTCAGTACTGGAAGAGTTGCTGTGTGCACCAGCATACACACATATGGAGAAGAAGTGCCTGTCTGATTTCAAACAGACAGTCCAGAGGACAGAAAGAGAAATGGRTGAACTTGCCTGATTCACTCACAAATTCTGTGGAAGGGTTGAGATTTGGACCCACGCATGCCTTCAGCTCTTAATTCAAATGTCCCACTCTTACCTTCTCCCTCCCTGCCTGGACTGTGTCACTGCAGCTGTTGGGGCTGTTGTGAACTGCAGTGGTGTTTGCTGTGATTCCTGATGAGCTTGGCCATATCGTGAAGGGATAGCTACAGCCTGGGTTAGCTGTTCCAGCATGAAATTTCTTCCAAGCCTTCCTCCATCTCAGCCTCTTCCCTTCTTTTTCAATTATTCCTTTGAACATCCTCTCATCCTCAAAGAAAGGGATAAAAATAAAATAAGCTTGGGAACTAAAAGTGGAACTAATAGCAGCCATTTGCTGTTATTATGTCATTTGCTTTGCTTGTGTGTCTTACCCTTGCCCCTGCATCTGTGTTGTCTATTTAGACTGCAGGCTCTTGGGGACTGCTTGCCTGCGATGTTTGTACAATACCACAGTCCAGCTCTGCTTTTGGTTGGTTTTCAGTTACTGTCTTCATAAACATGGACAGAGTGTGAGGTCTGCTGCCCCTAGAGAGGTGACCCAGGAGCCCCTATTGCTACCGAACCTTCTGCAGCTGTCCTGTAAGCAAAAAAATGCAGTTTTCAGAGACCTCAGTTCGGTGCTGCTTCATGATTGCCAGATTTACTACAAAGGATGAGACCATACCCTAGTTCTTCACATCTCCTTGTCCTGCTTCTAAATGAAGGAGAACTCTTCAGTAAAGCATTAGAAGCATGCAAAGATTTAGTACCCTATCCAACTTGGACACCTTTACACCAGTGTCCTCTCGACTAGTTCTTACTCTGACTTTGCTGGACACCAGACAGGCCCATCTGTGGTGAATCTTTAGGTCTAGAATAGTTACATTACCTTCTGCTCCTCTGCCCTAGGGATACACTAAGAGCATGTTTCAGGTTTCCCACTTCCTATGTTGTTTCCTTGACTGTTACTAGGGGGTCCCCTGCAATTAAGCCTGGATCTCTGTGTAAATGTTCCTGGCTCTTCAGTGATTCTAGGGGACAACAAGAGCACTGGGAGACTCTCTGTATTTTGTGGATAGACCTCATCAGATATTACTCAGCGGAGAGGCAAATCTGATTCTTCCTTCCCTGATAGGAATCATCAATATGTGCTTTTGTGATACATCTCGGTCATCAGGCCTGTAGGTTCCTCCATGATAGGCAGGCAATGAAAGCCATTTGTGATCTAGGTAAACAAATACTATAAATCTCTATTTTCACATCAATCTGAGATGCCGCCCGGATCCGCAGCACCCAGGCAAGGAAAATGCCCACAGAGAAAACATAGGCTTGTCTGACCTGCCTGTGTTTGAATGTTTTCAGAAGCTAAACACTATGGAACATCTTTCTTCCTTGTATATCCCCTTGGTAGTAGTGCTGGTTTTTATTAATTGGGATTTTTTTTTTTTATTTGGCCAGAGATTTTCACAGGGGAGTTTGCATCACAGTGTTGAGATGTCAAAACCAGAGATGAGATGGCTGAGTGTAAAAGGGATCTTTCTGCAGTTTAGGCATCTTTCAGGTGTCTGAAAAATATCACTCTGAAATAGTCTTAGATGATTTCTTTTGTAGAGCACTTTAGGAACAAGATGAAATTTTAAAATCTGAACCTGTATTTTGCCACTGATTATTTGCTTGAGGATCATAGAACATTTCTTTTGTCAAACCTTCTACCTGAGGCTTATAAAAGTGAATATAATTGCTTGTTCCTGATGCTACATCAGTCTCAAAGCTACCTCAGTATTTGGCAAAAGAACGAAGAACTGAAGAAAGGATCTTCAGTTGTTAGAGCAGGATGAATCAAAATGAGACACTATTATCTTTAAAATCAAAAGGAGGCAGCCAACTCCTGAAGCCTCTGTGAGGATGGCAGCTTTCTGCCTGTTTTCTGAAAACAGGAAAGAAAGAAACCTAACCTTTTATTAATAGTTTGATTATACACAAASGGACACAGACAACTATTTCAGCATCTACTGTACACAGATACATGAAACACACTGCACTAATTATACAAGTCAGGGGCTGGTTGAAGGACAGTTAATTGGTTTTCAGAATATCTCAATCAACACAGGCAGCAAGACACATGTCCAAGGATTTGAAGAGTCAGCAGTAATAGATGTCTGTGAATTCTCTGTTGCAAAGTAAACCTTTATTTTCACTACAACATGTTTTATAGTGCAATAAAAAAGAAGGAAGTCAATAGCTATATCTAATATAACTGTAGCTGAAAAGATACTTTACTGATTCAATATTGCTTGAAGGGCAGTGTAATATAGGTATTTGACCTTAACCAAGGGCTCACATGCAGGTATTGGGTTCAGGCTGAATTGTTGATGAAAGAAACTGAGCCCAATTGGGACTGAGAACATCTTAAAACTACTTAGATTTCACGTTATTTTTTACAAAAATAAGTTGTCTACTAATTCTGTTTTGCCTTTAATCCTGCTTAGGCCCACTTACTTATTTAATACAGATGTATTTTTATTTTTGCTCTAGAAAATTAGTTGCTTTTTGGTGAAATTCAGCCTTATGTCTTCCTGGTCTTTAAGTGTTKTTCTTTTGTTATTGTCCTAGTTAATAAAATGGTTGATCTGATTTTCTGTTGTTTGCTTATGATAAAAATATGTTATCATCTTCCATATAGATTGTTGGAGACAGCAACAACAGGAAAAAAAAAAAAAGGCAAGAAATGGTTATACATGGCATTGTGGCAAACCCTTTTCTCCTGAATTCTGAAGCACAGATGTTCCACGAACACGCTGAAATAGCTATTATAATTGCTGGGAACACTCATGGTGCATAAACATCTGCATTTTGCAGGACTAATACCTGATTCATGAGGTCTTTTAGCATTACTTGTAAGTTCATCAGTGCCTTTACTGTGACAAATCAGAACTGCATTTCTGCCATTATAGCTATGTTTTGGGAGAGAAATAATAAAGTTATCCAAGGTCTGCAGGTGCAACTGCATAGGTTTTCAGGTGTAACTGCATCCTCTCTTGAAGTAGTCCCTGTAGTATTTCCAGACAAGTGTAAGCTTGCTCTGACTACGGTTAGCAAACTGGAAGCCCTGTAGCTCTAGTCATCATGTTTCTAAAACTGAGCTAAGTCATCTGAGTGTCTGCATATACTGACTCTGCACTGAGTTAATACAACCAAGAGTCTGCTTATATCTGCTTTCAAAAGGCTGTAGACTTGTCCTTGAATGTATTCCTGAAGGCTCCTAGTGTTGACAGCAACCAGGAACATTTTAAAGCTGTCCATGATGCTCCCAGTGATTCAGAAATAATGAAGTTACGCCAGTGCTAGAACCCAGACTAAATGGTCTCTCCGTGTTCAAAAGTGAACTGATCCCAGAACTGTGAATAAAGTTTTGGACTTTGTGTTCCCAGTCTGCAGTCACCTTAAAGACAGCTGATGACTGGGTTTTACAAATGTACTCAAGATCTTAGGTAGTGCTTGAACTAATAATTTTGGCAAGTGTGTAAAAGCTCAGCTAAACAGAAGTCTTCACCAGATTCTGACCTGTGCAAAAGACTTATTGACTCCAAAGAGGTAGAAAGTAGTGACATCTCAGCAAACGTTCCTGAATATTTGCTATGAAGTCCAGTTTGTTCAGAGTTTGGGGTTTTTGCTTTGTTTTGTTTTTCTGGCCATGCCTTCCATTCGGTTTGATGAAGTTCTTCAGATTAATATATGTTGTCCTGATGCTGCTCAGATGAGTGCTTTCCACATTCTCTATGAGTCAAAAATGTTTTAAAGAAAAGTGTTTTGGGAAAGAAATCTTTTAAAATTTGGAAAACTGATTTAAAAATTTTAATGATTCTGAGGATAAAACATTGTTTTSGGGAGTCCAGCTGTTGCCACTGATTTGGAACAGGGACTATGAAGATGATACATGTGTTGCAGTGACCTCAGTGATTTTCTGGTTCAGAACTTTGGCTTTAGGGTCAACAATAAATGTAGCAAAGCATCAGGAAAAGGTACCTGGTGTTTCTGGCGTGTCACAGCACTCTTTTAGCCTGTGGCTTCTTGTCTGCTGCTATTCCCTTCCAGAAATCTGCAGAAACAGTGATAAAGCAAGATGATTTTCCTGAGGAGCTTTCTGCTACATGTAGAAGCTTGTTTTTGGGAGAAAGCAGCAGAAATGTCTTATTTCCCCCAGAGAGTGATTATTTAGGAGTAAAATCAGTAAAATTAGGAGATAATTAGTCAAAGTACAAGTCTTCTGGAAAATGGTGTTGGCTGGACTTCCAGAGARGAGAGTCCAGGATTTAACATCATTTGAGATAAACTGAGGTATTTTACCCCTTCTGGGCAACTGCCTCAGGCTTTCTGTACATACATGTAGATATTGTTTTATATATCAGTGTCTTTGCCTTAATCTGACCTTGACTCTGAGTGTGGGCTCAATGTTAGAAAGTGGTGCGGGCCTTAGTCTGGTGAAATGAAGGCTGAGAAGGTAAATGGTACCATGAATAAGAAACTGCAGTAGTGCAAGTGTTGGGTTTTCAAAGAGTGTGGATTAAAACGAGAGCAATGAGGGTGGAGTGTTGCCTTTTTCAAGAGGCTGTGATATGAGGGCGGATTGTGAGGGTGTTTTTTTTGTATTGAGGGGAGACTCATCACCTCCTCTAGAAAAGCAGAAGGTTCTTGGCCATGGACCAGCTTGGACTGAAGATCAAAAATCCTTCCCCAGCTCTGTTGTGCCTGTGTGTGTGTGACTGCGGTATCCTTGCTTCTTGATAGTGTCTCCTCAGGCTCTGTCTCCATGGGTTTGCAGCCTGAAATACTGGTTCCTTGCTGGTTTTCCTCAGAAAGGTGTAAAGCCAGAAATGCAACTGGCAATTATATTGTAAGCTTGTGTGTTTAAAAATAATAAAGTACAACAAGATCTATGTTGTCCAAAGAAGGGCARTGAAGCTGGTGAGGGGTCTAGAGCACAAGTCTTATGAGAAGCGGCTGAGGGAACTGGGACTGTTTAGCCTGGAGAAAAGGAGGCTGAGGGGAGACCTTATCGCTCTCTACAACTACCTGAAAGGAGGTTGTGACAAGGTGGGTGTTGCGCTCTTCTCCCCAAGTAACAAGCGATAGGACAAGAGGAAAWGGCCTCAAGTTGTGCCAGGGGAGGTTTAGATTGGATATTAGGAAAAATTTCTTCACTGAAAGGGTTGTCAAGCATTGGAAGAGGCTGCCCAGGGAAGTGGTTGAGTCACCATCCCTGGAGGTATTTAAAAGATGTGTAGATGTGGTGCTTARGGACATGTTTTAGTGGTGGACTTGGCAGTGTTAGGTTAATAGTTGGACTCGATGATCTYAAAGGTCCTTTCCAACCTAAATGATTCTATGATTCTATAATTCTATTATTTATCCAGTTGGCCAAATTATTCCTTGGCGTAATTATTTGGTGATTGCTTTTCATGTGATGGTTCCATATAGAAAGGGTTACTAATTAGCCCTAAATGTTAGAAGGGTATCACAAAATAGGGCATTAGCAGAGATTTGGGGGCTGGAACTAGATGATCTTTAAGGTCCCTTTCAACCCAAAACTTTCTATGATTCTATGATTATTTCAGTAGAGGGCTAAACCAGCCTTTGAAAATGTGCTTGGCTGACTTTTGTCTGCACCGTAGTACTACCCCATAATAAAGCAGAAAGAAGTAAGGTGCCTGCAAACTCTGTGAAGTGATGTTGTGGGCAGTATGTGGCCCACAGGTGAGAGATTCCCTGTAATTTACAGGCCCAAGGCTAGAGAAATACATGGTTGTCACCAGTGTCACCTGTTGGATCACTTTTAACACTTCGTTCCTCATTTGCTGAAGTTATTAATCCTGCATTTACTCTTTGGAGGTTGTAGATGGAACATCTCTGTGAAGTGCAATCTAATTCACAGGGCAGGCTTCAAATTCATGGAGGTGTCAGTTGTGGAAAAGGCTTCAGGTGGACAGAGACACTTCTACCCAGAGGAAGCCACAGATTCGCCATAGGGCTCCCTGTTAGCAGTGGGATCTGCCTGCATAGATACAGGTGGAGGATCAAACACTGTGCTGTCTGGAAGGGCTCTCGATGGGAACGTCTTCTAGAGGGAGAACAATACATGTTCATTTTATATACCTCAATTTGAGGCTGTTATGTTTTCATGGTAATTTTGGATATAAATTTCTCTGTGCTCATGCTGATAGGAGTTAGTTTTAATGTTAAAGAAGCTTCTTCATTTCAGGGGCTTGTGTTGAGTTGCTGAAATTATTGAAGATTCAGCTCCTAGTTTAATCTACTCTTTTCAATTTGTCACCTTCTGAAAACATCCCCATGGCAGAAGGTGTTCAGAAGTATTTGTGTGACTTAGAAACTGAATTCACTGAGGCAATTTTAATCTCCCCAGTAATTTTGTACAACACAAAAAGATATAAAGAATAAAAACACTCCTGCCATTTTCGGAGAACAAAAAGAAATCCCAAACAGCAGAGCATTGCACAAAAATATTTGCCATGGCCTTGTGGTCAAAATACCTGGAGACTAAATTTCAAACTGACCAGGAGAATACTCTTCCGGGCATAATTCTTTTCTGTATGTGGCAGCACTAATCCTCCTCCAGTCCTGTGTGAAGTCAGACAGTCCCGTAGAAAGCTGTGGCTTGGGAAAGGTTCAGAAGTAACCAGTTTATTCTGAGTAGGTAATGGCCAGATTACAAGCAAGGATCATCATGCATTGCAGAAATGCAGTACATTACATAAGCAAGGTGTTTTTGCAAGCCTGTGAAGTGTGTGGCCCGTGTCATGTCCCAGTACTCTCAAAATGAAAATGAAATGTTATCAAAAGATCCTGCCCTGAGCCACAGGCTAAATCTTTGTGGACCTTGGGAGACATAAGCCAGCTTGCTATTATTGCTGCTTCCTTTAACATAAGGAAAAAACCACAAGGATGAGAGTTAGGGTTTCTCTTTGTCTTTCGTGTCTTGCATCTCAGGTAAAGCCATGTGGGAATTAAGAGAATTTCCAAAGTCTGATAATTTTGTAAATGTGAATATCCTTGACAAGTATGAGYAAAGAGATTTTTTTTTTTCCCCAGGTAACTATGTATAATATTGATCTTGTTCTTATTTACCAGATTTTATTGGTGAAATTAAGGTTGGTTGGAGTTCTGAAGGTAAATACACATTTAATAAATATTAGGAGATTCTTTCTGTAAAATTACATCAGGCCTGCCTACAGTGGATCGGTACCTGCGGTCTACTTTTTATAAATAGAACATATGAATTGTTTCCAGAAAGACTGGGGGTGTGTGAAGTGTTTGCAATGCTGAGGAGAGCATGAAGTGAATGGTGCTGGAGGTATCTGGAGATGTTGCACATGTGAAGCTTTAACTTTTGTACAGCTTCTGTGACTATACCTTGAAGACAGAATGGGTTCTTAATGGGAATGGCTTTGCAACAAGGATGGAAGCAAAGAGCATAACTTCCAGTAAGTCTGAACAACCAAATACTATGTCATACAATGAATAGCAAAGAATGTAGGTAACTTCTGCAGCATGAGGATTCTGTCCTGGGAAAGAGTAGGTCTTGGAAATACTTGTGGGTCATATCAGATCATCAGCTGAACACGAGCTGCAGACACTTTAGCTGAAATGTTAATACAGACTTGTAAATATGAATATCAATGTCTCGGCGTGAAGCCGAGAGCATTTGTTACGTCTGTACTTGAATGGTGCAGCATCCACAGCGATGCTGTGACCAGCTCTGTATTTCAGGAATGACTGAGAAATTAGCAAATGTTCAGAGAAGAGCACTGAGAAGCTTTGGAGGGCCACGAAACATGCCTTATTGTGAAAGATTCAAGGAGCACAGTCTGATTAGCTTATTGAGGGCATAAAGGATGATTTCGCCGGTCTGTAAGTACCTATGTGGAGAGCAGAAACATGATTATAGAGGGTTCTTCAGTTTGGCAGACAAAGTTATAGTGGATCGAATGGCTGGCAGTTGAAGCAAGGTATAATTGGACTAGAAATATGGCAATTAAAAACAAGGTAACATTAAGTGACTCCTTGATGTAGGAGTGCAAAATTTCAGGTCAATATTAGGAGATGTTCTAAAAGATTTGTGCTCTAGTAAGTGGTCTTGGGCTGTCTTTGAYATGCAACCCCCTGAGGATTTCCCAAGGAGAATGATACACCTTTGTACAGTGTATTTAAATCCCTTTTCTAATGRCAGGCTTTGTACTTTCTGTGGGCATAATCCTCCCAGGTCCATGGGCCACCGATTGAAAAACTACTGTTCAGTCCTAGATCAGGGGCTTGAAGCAGGAATTTGCCAAGCAAGTCCTATGGTCTGTGGTGTACAAATGGTCAGGGTAAGTGATTGCCGTGGGTTTCCTCTAGCTTTGTAATCTAGGAATCTCAACCCAAAATGTAGCTACATCTGAGGAACATTGATGCATTAGCCCTTACTCAGCTATCACTCCCTATCCTGTGAAACACTTACGTACAGAAGATGACTAATGGGTTTAACCATATTGCTTACAAGTTTTACAGCACGGGTGCCTGAAGCCAAATCCCTTCTGCTACTACTCTGGTTCAGTGGTTTTCATTGTCTCTGTTTTGTCTGTTGTGTTCACACATGAAAATGAAGCAGAAAGGTGCCAAAACAGGCTTTTTATTCATTTAAAATATCCTGGATACCAAGAGCTGAGTGGGCAATGGGTTGCAATACTAAGGGATCTGCTCTGCACAGGCACTTGTTCTCAGCCCCATGCCATCCTCTTCCGGCAAAAGCATGAAGAGAATTGGGCAGCCAGCCCAGAGGAAAGTAATTTGGGTTTTTTTGTTTGCTTTTTTCTTTCTTCTTTTTTTCTTTTTACTGCACAATTTTCTAGCAGGATCAGTTCCCTGAGCTGTTTCTCTGTAGGGATACACAAATATTTGCCTACTTGACTTGGTACAAGATAGAGGGCAATTTTAGGACAGGACTGGGCATATGGGGAATTTAATGATGCTTAAATAAAAAAAAACCAACAAAACCAAATACAACTATGCTCTGCAGTTTAAACTCTTACTTATCACTGTCCTTATATGGTTGTGCTCACTTGACTTTGTTCCCTGAATATTAGGAAATGCCTTGCTGGTAGTTTACTACTTTTTTGTGTGTGCAGAAGATGATGCAATCAGATATAATTTTTAAGGTTTAAAACATTTAAAGTAATTAATTATTTCCTTTCATCGTGGGTTTGCGAGCTTTCAGATCCAGCTCCTAAGCTGTGACTCCCCAGTCAGTTAAGCTCATTTTGATGGATTGGATTGACACAGATACAGATTTACCTCCATTTTTATTCCAGCTTCCTTTTAGCCAACAATTATGGAACAGCAATAGCTTCCCGCTGGGCAGACAAATTCTTTCTGTCCTCCTTTAACACAGCCATAYATTTTTCCCAGTGATGAATGCAATAGAACCAAATCATACGAATCTACGATCTGTTCCAGCTGCTGTTGAAGAGAAATGATTAAAACAACAGCAACAAAGTGCAAAGAAAACTCCCTGCTTCTTTCCTGCGTGCCAGCAAACAAGCTATCATTGAGTGTAAGCAGCAAAACGCATTCTGAGACTCAGGAACCAAATGTGCATATAAGCAATAAGAGGCTAAATGAATAATAGAGCAGAATGGCATGACACCATATCACAGTCCTCAACAAGTAAGTAGCACAGTTCAACCTCAAAAGCTACTGAGTAAGACGAAAATGTCTCTTTAACAGTATTAGGGGACAATTTATTATGTGTATCCTTCGAGTGCGGCACAATGTCACTGCAGGCCCATTGCATTTGCATTATTTCCAGACAACGGCAGCAGCAGAAAAGGACACTGATTTATTTCAGAGCAGGCACAGGTGATTTTTATGTCTGTTGGGACTCAGCCAGATATGGCTTAACCCATTCAAGTCTTTTCTGCTTATACGAAGAGGTGTCTTTTTGTAACATCCTTATCTTCCAGCTCAGATTTCATTTAAGTTACTCAAGGAAAAGGTGGAGGATTTTGAAGTCTTTTGCTCTTTCAGACAGTTACTAAAGCTTTGTTCAATTCAGAGAGAACGAGTGATCGGCAATAGCTTAATCTGTTTAAAATAATTCTGACGATCATTTTCACTACGCAGCTTTTAACACAGTGTGTGATTTCTACACCCTACAGTAGCCAAAATTGAGTGATCTCCTGATAATATTATTCCCTTTTGCATGTAAGCTAATTTGCCAGGCTCAAAAGATAACATACAAGAACAAAAAAAGTCACTGTCTGGCTGTCATGATCCAGTCGGAGCATGCAAGCTTTGTTTCTGCTCAATTGGAGAGCCCCGAGGACTGCCTGCATCCCAGTTTTCCAGCACTATAGAAGAGGGAAATCTGGCATCTTGCTGGAAGTGCCACCCTATAGAGAGATGCAGGACTGGGGTTGGGACCAAGTGCAATCACTAATGGCGATTAGAGGCAAAGCAGAGTTGTTAATCCAAAGCAATTATGATTGGCTTCTGATAGTCCATCAATTTTATTATTTTATTACTTCTATATATCAGTTAAGCACCAGTATTTTTTTTCCCCTTCCAAACAGCTGCCTGGTGTTGTGTGGAAATGTGACTGTAATTCTGCTGATGGCTGAAAGAGATGTGGAAAGCCAAAGTGTGAATTCATGTCCTGTGAGAAAGTGACTCCTGTGTAACACTGTGCTCAGTAGTACAGCTGAGAAAGGGTATTTCTTCAGGAATGATCCACAGGGTTTGTTCCATTCCAAATAGGAGTAAAACCTGAGTATTTTGAAATTTTCTTGGTGAATTTTGCAAAAGTTTCCTTTCAGGTCCATTAAAACACTTTCTGTTTTGTTTTTATTTGGAAATGGGGCATTATGAGTCTGATTGAAAGCATCAGAACAGGACAAAGAAAAACTACCTACATGCTACAAATTCTTAAAAAAGGACTGGAGATGTATTGTTCCAGAGCACTGAGACAGAGTAGGTCAATATTTTTGGAATAGATGCTTTGGTAGTCTACTAAAGTAAGGGTCTGGTAAATTAGCCCAGTTTTGCAAAGAGTTTTCATTTTCACTGCACTCAAAGCATCTGCTGGAGCACTGCTCTGCTGGACTTGACTCCGATCTGCCCTTCTCTGCTATATGGTCCCTTTGCACTCCTGCCAACTGCAGGAGGAAAGAGCTTGGTCAGTGCACAAATACGCGAGCACAGTTCAGTGAGTGCAATACATGTAAATGTAGGCTTTGGATTTTTTTTTTAACGTTACTTGGTGTGTTTTGATGCCTGTGATGAGTCAGAGCTACTTGTAGGAGTGGAGAACATGCCCTTGTTTAGTACCTCTAGCAAAAGTGGTCATGGGTGGCAGCCGCTGAAACAAATCACCTTAGTGCCTGTGGACTTGCCAGGGAGTGATTCTGGCACTCTCAGTGTCTTCAGTATGAATCGCTGYCTTTATCTTACAGGAGGCAAATAGGGCTCAATGGCTATTGCACATCAGAGCAGCAGTGTATCGTAAGCCCAGCTCTATCGCTAGCCTACTGGGCAGCCTGTGGCATTTTTCTGTGGCCTATTCCTCACCTCAGTAACATAATTTGTTCCTTTTTAAAGCATTTTGAAAGCTTTTAATAACATACACTACTTGCATGGCAGGGGGTGGTATTACAGGTCCATGATTTTGATAGCACTGAGGAGACTCAAGGGGAGTCTGGGTGTTGATGGGCCAGGCACTGTGTTAACTACCAGGAAGACTTGATCCCTGCTTTAAGGAGCTTACAATAAGAAAGAGGGCAAGTCACAACAAAAAAGCAATAGCTAAAAAGGGCAAAGTAGAGGAGAAAATGGTCCCTGGGACACATATGGTCCCATAAGTTAACAATTTGCACAACCTCTGCTGAGTTTAGTTTGGCTTCTTCCTAGTCCAGCAGGCTGTCAGATCTCTTAGCTATAAATCACATATTCTGAATAGGAATTACCTGGTGTTATGGTGAATTATAACAGATATCTGCTCTCTGCACAGATGTTTCAAATGGGAAGCTGAAGCCTGTGTAATAAAAAAAAAGTCACTGGGTTTTGGCAAAAAAATAATAATGCTGTTTTCTAAAGAAAATAGTCTCATTATTAAGCATAGTACACCAAGGCGATGAATCAGGTGGAGTGAGGAAGAAACAGCTTGTTAAAAATTAAGGTATTCTTTCTTTTTGCCTTTCTTCCTTCATCAACAGATGAAATACCCTTTAAATACCAGGGGACCTGAATGCTGCCTTTGTTGATCACACAGTTCAGACATAGCTGAGCTGAGCATTGAACTTAGCTCTGTAACAGAGAAATTTAGTAACAGAGTTTGTAATTTTTCCTCACCTCAAGTCTAATTGATGCAGAAAACAAGTAAATATATAACACAAGTTCTTACAGAAAATAGATTCAAATTAGAGTATGACTTAAACTACTTTAGCCCACCCCACCCCCAACAAGTTATATAAAATAAATATGCCTAATATTGCCTGAATAGCTTATATCAGTTTTTAAAGAAAAAAAAGTGTGATGGGTAAGGAACGACCATTCACGACTGCTACACCTGCCATTCGTTACAGGAGTACTGTATTAACAAGCAGCTTCATCAGATGTCCCCTGCAGAAATGGCTGTTCCTGGTGAAGGTAGTGCAACCATCCAGCAGTTCATCGCAGCCTTCCTGGCCCGTGTGCCAGATCCATGAGAAAGGGGTATGAGCCTCCATCAGCTACGTCATTGTGCAATCAGACAGGGTGGTTTACGTTTTAGCTGCCACCAGAGATAACCCCGACTCAACCTGTGCATCTAAGAATTGGGTTAAACAGGCACGGCTGCAAGTCCCATGAAGCAGACACAGATCACTTGGTTTTGAGGCATCCAGACTTCACAAAGGGTCTTCACACACTTGAAAAACACCATCTCTAATGTTGGTTTATTTTGATTTTTCTCCTCCTTTCTTGTATCTACAAACCTCGCTCTACTCTCAGCTTATGTCTTGCAGAAATAGCTGCCAATAAATGTATTATCTGGGAAACATGATATGCACATCTCCTGGTAAAGCACTTCCTTGGGTCAGGCTTCCTCTTGTACATTGTCCTTAATACTGCATTCAGTTTTGGTACTGGGAGTGATGTCCGGTCCATCTGGCAGTACATGCCCATCTCCTGATCTGTGATGAGGACAGGTAGGGCTTTAGGAGCTGGCCCTCAATTTGGCCCAGTATGTCTGATACCCAGTTAATAAAAGACAGACATATTTAGAAGCAATGACACACCAATGCTTTAACTGACATCACCAAGAACAATTGTCGCCTTAATGACATGTATTTTATGTAACCAAAGTAAATAAACAAGTAGAAAGGGATAAAGCATGTGTGCCATATTTAAAATCAGATGATGTTAGCAGCTGAATTTATACACTGGCATCTGTACAAGGCTGAAAAAGAAACAGCTTCCATTGTGCATCACGCCTTTCCACCACATTAATTCCATCGTAAACCTCTTCTGTATCACACTTTTACTGCCCTCACCATGCACAAATTAGCTGTAATCTGGTGACAGCAGCCAAATGCTTCTTCCAAATAGCAAAGCAGAAGTTTGGTTGCACAACTGCTTTTTGTAAAAGAGCAAAAACGTCACATCCGTAATTAACTGTAATGCATGCCTCAGGGCCAGTTTTGAAATGGGGGAAGCGATGCTATCAAGAAGCACCTTAATCCATTTTCTAGGAGCCATTAGTACATCCTTTTCAGAAACGCGTGAGTGATGTAGGGCACAGTGCAATGTCCCCGTGGGCCTGTAGCTGGTGTAGTTGGAGGTGACTGCTGCTTTCTGCATCCATACCCTGTTCATAAGCACTCCTCGCTCTGGTGAACACTTGGTCAGTTCAGCAGGAACTGCTGCGGGGGGACTCAGTGGACTCTGCTGGCTGAGGGTGACATTCACCCCACACCTTCTGGTGGCTCTGCTGTGGCGTGGCAGCTCTGGCTACAGGGGATCATGAACAGCTGGGATTTTCATACCTTGAAGAGCTCCAGCTGTTTCCAAGCTGTGGTCTCTGCCATGAGAGCAGCCATTTCCAAAAACCTCTTTGGCACTTGAAAACCAAAACCTCATAGATTTTCAGGTGCAATTCCAAAAGTTAATGATAGCTGCCTTTTTCCTTCTCGCTCAAAGATGCTGCTTCTATGTTTTTAAGGTGTCCAAAACTAATAGTTAAATCTCTAAAGCCATTAGTGTTCATTACTATAAAGAGTACATTAAATCTTCAACCCTATTTTTTGTTTTTAAAGGTATATTCTGGTGACAGATGTTGAATTTAATTTTATTACTGGGTTGAGCCAAGGCATTTAATGTTCAGACAATTATAATGATTACCTAGGAGCAATCATCAGAGGTATGTCCTCTTGAATAATATAGAGAGACCAGACCCAGGACCAATCTTACATATCTGCTTTTTAAGAAAGAAACCAAATCTGAGGAAAAAATAACCTGAAATGGCAAGTTTTCTGAAAATACTAAGTTGCTATTATTATTCACCAGATGCTTTGAATGTTCCTGATCTCATGCAAAGCCATTCCTGCCTACCTCAAAGGACATACGACCAAAATGGGTGGTTAAATGGCAAGGGAGGGTCTTGTTGGCATCGGTCTTTGCTAGCCCAGCAGATACGACGTCTGTTCAGTTCCCTTCCACTAGCATCTTGGCTCCCCTATTGGCACTGCAGCACTGCTGAGGGGCCTCAGCTGGGTCAGGGACATGCTTAGCTACTGTATGAGAGAGTCAAAGAGTTTACTGGCTAAATAAGGCAGAGGAAAAAAGTCCTTTCCACCTCTGGTGGCAACATGCTTACCTGCTGCATATACTCTGTTGGGGTAGCAAGGAGAGCTGGCCTGTGGAAATGCAAAAAACCACCGTTTATACCCTGAGAACTGATAACGTGCGCAGTTTTGACTGAGGAATAGCAGTGGGAACCAGCCCTTGTGCATCTGACAAGTAGCAGCTAACCAGTTTGACCTAATTTTTGTTTAGCATCTAAAAGGAAATGGTTGATTTTTTAGTGAAGGAAGATTGTTATACAAATGTGTGTGAGCCTGTGTTTATATATATGTACAAATACATATATATAGTAACATCTCATTAAAGGAAATAATAACTTTTTGTTTATTTTGTATAGTGCAATTCATAGCCGCTATTTTTTGTGGATACTGTTAGATGGTATTCTACTGGATGCCAAAACTCAATACCAACTCAGGGTAAGAAATGAAGCAGAAAAAACTACAGTGGAATTCTACTAATTTATATTCAGTTTAGGCAATAAGGATCAGAAAAACTGATACAATTCAACCAGCACTAACAGGCACGTTAGTTTTGTTTTATGTCTTTGATACTAAATGAACTGGTTAAAAAGGTTCTTGTAAATGAGCACTGGACCTGAAAACAAATTAAGAATTGTGAAGGCAGTTTTGGTGCATAGGCTCAGGGCTATAGGGTGCTGCTTAACGTTTTAGGCGTGGTGAGACTATTCTCTCTTCTGCCCTGATAAAATTTGAAACAACGAGGAAGAAGGTTGTAGCACTAGAGATGTTGTTCTGTTTTCTTCCTTACGATTTTAATGGACTAAGCTTAAAAATGTATGGTGAATATCGCTGGGCACAGAAGATCCTAGTTCTAAAAACCTGACCTAACTTTGCACAGTCCAAATCCCTGGTTTATGGAGTGCTTTTCCTAGAGCCGTGCAATGATCTCAGTTAAAAACCAACCAACCAACCAACCAACCAACCAAGCAACCGACTCCCTCTGAAATTACAGGATCCCAATAAGCTAAACTTTGACATCCCAGATGTCATCCCCAAGACAGTCTGGAGAGGTTGTATATGGCATGGGGAAGTTAGTTCTTCAGTGGATAAGTGCTAGTAGGAGACTGGATGATGAATTACCCAATTTGCTGGTCAGCAGATGACTTGTTTTTTCCCCTGGTACAGGCACAGGGCAGAGATCTGTGCTGTTTCTCATTTGTGCATTTTTTTTTCATATTTTTAAGCTCATGTAGCTCTTCTAAGGTTCCTTAAAGATGGACTGAGATGCAGGTGTTCATATCTGGAACCAGATGCAAGGTTTTGCTAGATCTTTTCTCCAGCTAGCAATAAGCCCGGAAAAAAAAACATGAGTTGGGAAGTGCCAAACTGTTCCCCAGTTTCCCTCCATTTCTCTGGCTTGCAGAAGATAATGAACTAAGAAAATGTGACTTTTTAATAACATTTTTGGGTGGTATTTTCAAACTACTTTTTTTTTCTCTTGAATTGCAGTGATTTCTCATCATGAAATGTTCGTAAATTTTATTAGCAAAAACTACTTGGTACCAGAATAAATTTGGATTGGAAGATGGTTTGAAAAAAATATGACTTCTGTTATGGCTTCAGAAGTGCTAGTGAACCAAAAAATATTTGCACAGAGGTAGCAGTCAGCCCAAAATGCTTTATACTCAAGGAAGCTATGAAAAACCCTTGCAGTAGGCCTACGTGAAATAATCTGCACTCTCAACCTGTGCCACACAAATGAAGACGTAAAGAACTTCTCTGCTCTTAAAGAAGATATTAGCTTCATCCTAAAAATAGGGCATTTAATAGCCTTTCTAAAAYTTGCTACTCTTCAATATTATGTAATTCCAATTATTATTGTTACTCATATAAATGTCCAATTGAATTTTAGGTCTCAAGGAAGACCTGCAAGCTTGGATCCCACGGTTTGATTGCACATGGTATGAAAAGAGGTAGTTCCCTGAGTGGTTTTGCATATCCTACCTTTTAATTTAGTTGAGTGCCCTTTGTTCTTTTCCATTCTCATGCACGTGTTCATTTCAATCTCTTTTCACATGAAAGGTTTTCCATGCCCTTCTTTTGTCACCTCCCTTTCCTGAAAATAGATTTCTCTCTACCAGSATTTGCAAATTAGCACAGTCAAAGGCAATTTTATTTTCATGGCTATCTTTGTTTTGACTGTTTATTTCCAAGAGAGATGTTTTCTTCAAAGATTATCTTCCTGTGCCTAAAATCTTTAGGCAAAACAGAGCCTTGGTAGCAACTGCTGTATGTCTCCTCTACTCCTGTGACAGGGGTGGCTGCCTCTGGCAGGACTTATTTTGGCATCTTTATCCTTTGAGTGTGAGACTCACTCAAGGAAACATGCCCTTTTCTCAGGGGGGTAAACCTACCTATCATGAGACTTAGCAAAAACACCATAGAACTGCAGTCTCTTCTAATTTCTACAAATAAAAATAGCATAGTTGTTTCCATACAGGTTTAATTTATTTAGTTGAAAAACATAGTTTTGTCACTGTTTGTGATAATGTCGGTATTATTCTTGACTCAAGAATCCTTAATTTACACGGGGAAGTGCTTAAATGCTGTAGTGAAAGAGTCCATAGAAAACCTGCAGACAGACAGATAGCTTCCATGGGCAGCTGGTTTCTGAAGAAAGAGGTGGCCACTTTCCGAGCTGTTTGCTTACATGAAAGATAACATTATGATGGTATTTTCTCAGCTGTGYTTAAGCAAAAGGAAACCACTGGCCTTTGCCTTATGGACATTAATTTCCTCCATTAGCCCATCTCCTGATTCTTCCTGATGATGAATAGTGTCACCAGTTGTATTAAATATAGCTCAACTCAAAGTAACAGGGCAGAAACTTTATATGTGTGTTTCCTTTCATTCTTTAGCCTGGAACTGCTTTCTTGTGTGTTTGTATATTTCTGTTAACCATAAACTCTGCTCTCCAACTTGCTTATTTTACACACTATTCACACTGGATGACTACTTTTTGGGTTAAATTCACTCTTAGACAGAAAGAGCAATGGTCCAGCACATCACCTGAAGTGTTCTCTCTCAGGTCATGCAGTTGGCCACCTTCTGGGCTGGATTTGCAATTGGTGTTGATTTATRTAAGCCCCTGACTTGTCTACCTTGATGACCTACAAGCTCACTTTTAGCCTTCACCTGAACAGTTCTGTCATAATATTTAACTTACAGTTGACAATTTTTGACAAATACAGATTTTAAAGCCAGAAGGGGCCTTTACATCATTTAATCTGACTGTACAATCTGCTCTTTGCCAGGGAATTTGATGTGAACTCTGCAGAATTTTTGAACTCCATGGAAAACAATCACATTGAAACCTCCCTCCCATGATTTTGGATCTGACAAAAAAGCAGATGAACCTTAGACTCAGTGCTAAAAGCCTAAGCAGAAAGTTCTTAGAAGCTGAGGGTGAGAACACCTCTGTTTTGAAGGGTACCGTGATAAGTGGGTTAAGGTGAAAGTGCCTTGCACCTCCATCTCAGATAAACTGACAGCCACTCAAAGCAAAAATCTAAGATTGGTGTGTAATAAGTTTTAAGACTGTTTCAATATCGGGGCTGGATTGATGGAAGTATTTCAAGTCCTGAAAAAGGAATTGAATATGTAAGAAGAAATCCCTGCTAGGCTAAGCGTGATCCCCAATGTCCTATCATGTAATGATTTGCCAGCAGAAGAGTCACACAACTACTAGAAATTTCAGCCTCAGAACTGCTTTGTTTCTGTTATGAATTCAAGGAGAATTTGGCAGCACCTCAGGCTTCTCTTGTTACAGGAGGAAGAGGAGGAGGCAGAGGGCTTATTTGGCTAATACTGTGATTTTGTGTAAATGTGTCCCAGTTGTCACTTAAGCGTTAGAGGGCTTAACACAGCTGTCCTCAAGCAGGCAATGTACTGGAGATCCCCAAAGAGCTGTCTGTGTATATAGTACTAAGTTCAGTCTCTCTTTCCCCACCTTAACCCTCTTTGATGGAGAAAAACTTCATATACCATCACATCTGCTCTCTCTAGGTGGATTCCTTTGTTTTTGCTGTAGGTCTCAAAAGTGGGCAGTGAAAGTGGTTTATGTGTTTGATAAGGAGAAGAGAGGCCTCCCTGGATTTACAGACTTTGGAACAACACTGGAAAGTTTTATGAACAACTATTTGTAGCTATGCAAGTTGTGTCATATCCCAGGACCAGTTAGGTAGACAAAGGACTTTCCCTCTACATCCCTTTGAAGCCTCAACAACTTGTGCAAATCAGAAGAAGTCTCTGACCTGTTGAGGCAAATTATCTTCCCTTCCTCTGTGTCCAAGGATGCAGGGACTGAGTTCCCATGGTCAGCATAGGAAGCTCAGTTCACAAGGAATGATGCAGAAGCCACGACACCTTTTGCCGCCTGCATATAGTCCTGAGGTGACCTTCAATAATTATACTCCAAACTTTTTTACAACTGTTGTTTAAATAATAGGGCTTTCCCTGATGATGATAATCAGAAGGGAAATATCACCGCAAATACATTCCAGAGGAAAAGAGCGAGTTGGGTGAAACCACAATGTGCTCAGTCTTGGCTATATTCAGACTCATAAAACTTTTGCCTCCGGATGTCAGATCAGATAATAGCACATAGATAGAAAAGCCATATTGCCTAGAATAAATCCTTCAGTAATGGGTGCATTAAAAATACAATAGACAGATTAGATGGATTTATCCATCTATTTCAGATAGTAAGAAAAAGTAGACATGAGTAGCTGAGGAACTGTTGAGGCAAGAGGCCATGTGGACACTGCATTGCCTTGAACACTGGGCCTGCATCTATGGAGAACAGCACTGAGGAAGACTCTTGCCAGACTGAGTCCAGACCTTGGATCTGTCAATGAGTTTCTATGAGACAAGTCATTGAATGACCTGGACATGTCAATCTTTCTATGTTTCAATCTGAACGTCAGTAAAACTTTCCTTTTGGTTACAAACTCTATGAGAAGGAGCCTCGTTTGCTCAGGGACCGGTGCTTCCAGGATTTGGGTCCAGGAGTTGCTCCTAGTTGCTGCTGTAATTCATTGAAAGTCAGAGGAAGAAAGGAGGTGTGCTAAAAAATTATGAAGTAGGCATGATTAAATCCCTTTATTTCTAAATTATTTCCCAAACTCCAGTGGCAGCAGTCCCAGGCCCCCCTTCATCTTCCTCTCTCCTCTGCATCCCACAGGACACGATAGCCTCTAGTGTCAAAGCAGATGTTTTGAGTAACCAAGATGTGGTAACAGAGACTCCCTGCGCTCACCTCCCCATCAGCCTGCAGCTACATATACCCCTCCAAACCTTCCGGAGAGCCATCTCTGTGCTGTGCTTGTTTGCAGCTGGTCTGGCTTGAAATACAGAGAGGAGGCTGGCGCTGCATTTTGGCAGCTCTGTTAATGCTTTCTGTTTTCCCCTTCCTTTTCCTGTTACAGCTTTCTGCAGTGCTTGCCAGAAAAGATGCAGATTGGGGTTGGTTGCTGTCCTTCACATTAAACTGTAAGTGGTTCAGAGGAAGGACAGTGCTTTTTTTTTTGCTTTTTTATGTACAGCATACACAGTAGTATCTATAGATGCAGACAGCTATAAGGTAATGTTAATGCTGATGGTAAAAATAAAATGTTTGTCGTTCTATGTGCCATTTTTCAACCCACCCTAATATAATCCTCTTCTGGGAAAAATAATAATAACAAAAAAGGCTGGAGGGGATGTGATTTCTCTGTTAAAATCATATGTACCTCCACTGACTAATCACTCAGGGGTTTGTGCTGATAGTCTTGTCTCACGCTGTTGTTTTCCTCTGAAGGTTTACTGTGGGCTCAGACTACGCACTTCAAGTTCTTCTGTTTTAATAAGTTGCTGCACCTTTGCCCAAGGCTGTGATTGAATATGTGGGCAGTTACTGTGGTTCAGCTGACACTTGGAAACTTATTATGCCGTGTTAACTTGATTTTGAATTTGCACCTTGGGGGGGTTATTTAACTCAAATACTCACTTTTATGGTGCCAAACTGAATCAAAAGCTCCAAAGTTACTCAGGTGAAGAAAAATCCAAACCTATGGAAATTCCAGCACAAACAGAATTGACAGTGCTAGGTAGCAGGTAGAAATGCTTTCAAAATCTGAGAGGATTTTATTGTAACTGTTGGCAAACCATGTCTGAATTTCAAGCTTGTATAGAACAAGGAGATAAGAAGTATTACAGGAGTTTTGTGTTATGTGGCATCCATTTCACAGCAGTCCTGTGCCATCCTGGCTCTACCAAAGATGGTTTGAATGATTTCCCTAGTGCACCAAAACGCTTGCAGGGAGACCAAGGTGTAAAAGGAGAGTAAGTTGTCAGGGTGTGGAAGAATTTGTGGAGCATCTTTGGTGCTGGTCATTGCTGACAAGATGTGTCTGGTCTGATCTGGTCTGACTGTTTTAATGCTCTCTGTGAACATTTTCCCTGGCTGGATGGCAAGGTATGATCCTCCTGATGACTGTTTGTGAGAAGGGTCCCAGGTCTGATGGCACAGCTCCGCTGATGAAAGATTCAGACCCAAATGTCCATGTTGCATCTTGAAGAATCCCAGCTACTGAAAATGAATGAGAGATCTTTCAGAGATTTTAAATGTGTTTTTCTTCCAGCAGTGACACCTATGAAATGACCACTGTTTTACCAAAAAGCATCATCATCACTGCTGTAGACTTTGTATCCCCTTGCTATTGTAAGGGACAGCTCTCAACAGCACGTAACAAACAAAAACACAAATCCAGGATGATGTCTGCTTGGTCAAGGGCCATAATGGTCTCACAAGTCTTTGGCTTAACTAAAGAAGTGTCATAAAAAATCCACTGTCGCAGCATAGGCTATAGCTAGAACTATAAATATTTTCAGAACCATCACTGTAATCACTTCTGGCTACTAAATACTTTTCCAAAAAAAAAAAAAAAAGGAACAAGAAAGTAATTATAAGTGTTCACATTCTGATGCCAGATCTCCATCATTACAATAGGCCATAGAGACATTTAAGACAGAAGGGTTAGATTGGGAGGGTGGGAGTAGTTTTCAGCCGCAAGGCTAGAATAGACACGGTCCCTCCCCCAGGCAGTCTGGGGTGGGGCTGCAGCATCCTTTGGCTGGATCCTTCCCCCATCAATCTGCCCCTGAGAGATAATCTTTTCCCTTCCCCCAAAGCACTTTTAATCTGAAAAGCGAGTGGGTGAAACAGGAGTGGAACGGGGAGGGCAGATGAATTAATAGTGGCAAGGGCATGTTTTCACATATGCTAACCCATGTGTAGAATTCTTAGGAGTAATAAGTCAATCTCTCTGCCTAGTGGGACAGAGGGTTTTAAAAGCATCATGGCTGAGCTGGGAGAAAGCTTGAAGACAGGGCACGAAGGTAGAGGTTGTACAGGGAGTTCACGTTCCAGGRCTTCTGTAGCATCTATTATTAGACTTCTGGCTTGTCTGAAAATGTGAAAAATAAAATGGTGCTGCCTGGTACAGCATGGGGTGCAGTGAAAGATTAATTATGCTGTTCTGGATTTAATTTTGGTGTCCTTACACACCCTAACCTCATGTAAGAGTGGACTCTTACCCTATACAAGAGAAATGGTTTTTTTTTTAAAGCTTAACATGCTTTTGATCTTTCATGAAACCCAGTGCTTGAAGGGGGGATGTGGAAGATTCATTTGTATTCTATAAAGCCACTTGCTGTGCATGAAGAAAATAGCATCATGCCACATCGCAATGTGAAGGTAGCTGGACCAGGCAACTGTTTGGAAGGGGCTGCTGCAGTTTCTTGGTGATTTGAAGTACATGTGAACTCATTGTCTCTGATTATCAGCTGATGTAAATCAGCAGAGCTCCTCTGCCTTTATTAAAGTTTACCTGATTTCAGTGAGATTTGTCCATTTGTGTTCACAGTATTCATTAGATGCCAATATCTGATGAATAACAATAAAAAAACCCTATCAGACCTCTGATAACAATAGCTGAGAGGACACTAACACTGGCAGGATATACTTCAGCATTTAGAAAATACTCTGCCAAATTAGAAAAGAAATCACAAGGCAATGAGGCTGGAAAATCTCAGAATGTGTTTACAGGCTCCTTTAATTCAGTGCCATTTCATTACATTGCCAAAATGAATCACTGTCTTCAGCTCCTGTCTTGCTTCTTATTTACTGCTAACTTGATCTCCTTGGTGAGATTTTATTGCTCCCAACCATCATGCTCTTTTAACGTAAGATCCAATACAGATTGCAGAGAAATGAATAATGTAGGGACCAAGCAAATAGGAACTTAAGGGTCATGTGTGACTGTTAAATGTAACACCTATTCCATTAAATACATAGTGTATGTACAGCGTCAGATCCTTATGTATGAAATAATTGGGTTATGTGTTGTTAGCTACCAAGAACAAGAAGCACAGATGTAATGGCTAAGCAATGCTCTTTATCAAAATAACCATCTGAAAAAGAGAGTGGTCTGCCCACGAGCCCTCCTGCAAACACAGTATCCCCAGCACTCCCAGCCTGGCACTTCATTGGAACCCAGCTGTTCCCTGCTCTGCCACCTACAAGTGGCATGAAGTTGTTTTCGGTATGAGAAAAGCTGTCCCATCGTGGGACACGGGGAGAACTGAGACAACTCTGTTTTGTTCAAAACCTGGATGTGGTTTGGATTAGGCCTCTAAGGTGCTGTGTACTCTTTACTGTGCTGAGCCTCTTCCCTCTCATGTTTTGTTTTTGGTCCTCCATTGCCATTTTTAAAGGATGGGGACTGTATTTCACTCTGTGTATATGGTGTCTAGCACAACGGGGCCCTGACCCTGGTTGGATCCTTTGAGCTGCAGTGCATGTTTCTTAAAAGATCTCTCTAATAAAATGCTAGGACGTAATAATGGCAAATGCCCCAAATGTCACTCCTTCCTTGACCTTTGGAAAAACAGACTAAGCCCACCTCATTAAAAAAAAAAAACAAACCAACAAAAAACCCCCAYGAAATTCATAAGAATTCAAAATACTTTCAAGTATTTTGAAATAGACTGTGAACGGGGAAATCATGCCAGTTGCTTCTGCATGTCTTGGCTAGATATATCAGACTGGTAAGAGAAGTGCTCACACAAGGAGGAAGAGTTGTAATGAATGAAAGCCATATGGCTGAATCCTTCAGAAAATATCCTCCAGTGCATCAATGAGAAAGTGGGAGTTAACCTGGCTCAGACAGGGAGCCTGTTCTGATATCATAAAAGATGGCTAATGGTATTTAATCACTTTCTTTCCCCATGTCAGCACTTCCCCCTCAACAAGTTCATTGCCTCTGATTAGTAGCAACCCATTTTAATCGGCTAGTGATGATGAGCCCCTTTGACATAAATAGGTGCAGCTCCAAGTGATGGTGAGGTTGTTACTATTCCTTATCTATAGCACGATAAGAACTATATGTATGACTGAGTTTAAGACACTATTGCACTAGGTACTAGAAATGTGGTGTAAAAAAGACATTTCTCTGTCCTGAAGGACAGACCTAGCTAAGAAAGCTCAAACAGAAGTATTATTTCAATGTTAGAGAGGAAAGAGAAGGTATGGAGGTAGATCTCTGAAGCCTCAGCTGTGGCCATCTTTGCATCCTGTTCATAGCCAGCTTGCAGGCACTAGGCTCTTCTTCTGCAGGTATTTTGAGATCCTTCAAAGACAGTCTATGGATAAGGGCCAGTGAAAATCATCACATTGCAGGTTTTAAAGGGAGGGCACAAGTTGAGAGACTGTTACAGTGTGAGCCACCTGATAGCAATCTTAGAAGATATATTTTGGAATGATACGTACCAGCAATCAGGTCTTGCAAGGGCATATAATTATTGTGTAATAATTTCCCATTTGTCATACAGGGTTACATGCTTTCATAAGGTGTGGAGTTGCTTTTTACACAGCAACCACATAGCCTGGGGCACCTGATCCGGAGTGAAATCGCTGCACTGTAGAATACAGTGATCTCTGAATAGACAAATACTCCATTTCTATTACCATGTGATGATCTTTTTTATTGTCTGTGTATCTTAGGTCTCAGAAGGCTCATGGAGTTGCTCATTTTTCTCTTTCACTCTGCAAGTGAACTCAAATAGTTATGGGAAAAGTTGTGCGTCCCACAGTTGGACATTTCAGCATTCTGCTGACTGTAACACATGGAAGACGGTAGCTCAAAGGCAGAAGTTATGAGGGAGAAACATGATGCATAGTTGGGAAAGAACATGTTCTACCATTAAAATGAAACATGGATCCTAACACCAGAGAAGTTTGGAAATAGTGATTTAAGTAAATAGTTCCATGAGCATCAGACCAATGAAGCAGCCTTTTGATTGAGCCATGATACTTCCTTCTCCTTTTTGTTTTACCTGGAAGAAGTGTCAGATGTTGCAGATGGTCCAGACCTGCATGGGTGACTGGGCAGCTGACACTTCTTTAAGAAACAAGCTGAAACAAATGCCATGTCCCTCTGATGTTGGTGGGCTGAAAAAGTGTCTTTCCAGGCTATATGAAACCTCAACATATGTTTTATACAGACCTCTTGTAAAAAGTTGTTTCCATTAAGAGCTCTACCCTGCTATCAGATTTGGGTGAAGCTAGACAAAATGCATTCAAAAAATTCATGTAAGCCTTGTTTCCCTGAGAAAGCAGGATAAGCAAAAATCTGTAAATTTTATGTGAAGTTGTTTCCAGTTTTCTTGGAAAACTTGAACCAATTCAAGCGTATCAACAAAGAAAGAGGATCAGGGAAGGCATTTGGCAGAAGGAATTGGTTGCTCACATGGGCAGCTGATTCAGCCTTAGGACATCATTCTTCATGGTGAGAACTTCTGAATAGCTCCCGATGCCAAAACCAAACCTGTGATCTTCCTGCACTATTTCTACTCAATGCAGAAGCCTCCACTGCTGTTACTGCTTTCCTGTACTCCTCTGCCTCAATAATGCAGTTGCCATTTCTCCACTTTGTGACACTTCAACTTTCCCTTCGAGGCCAGGATGCTGAAATTCTGCAGGAGGTAAGAATCCCATGTTTCTAAATACTGTTTCATTTTTTTTGATGGTTTTTACTCTCATGGACAGAGCCAAGAGCTTGAAAATGTAGCTCAAATCAATCCTAAAACTTCAAATACAAATGGCAAGACAAAAGGCCCTCAAATGCTCTTGGAGCTAAGAGAGTTATCATTTGAAGCTGGTAATGCTGAACACTGAGTTGCTCGTGTTATGGACTTGCTGGCTGACATTCTTGGAAGGTATAGTTGTGGATAACAAAGTAGAAATCAACAGAAATACATTGACTTGTACCAATTGGTGTACACCAACTGGCTTGCTGTCTCTTTCAGTGTGACCCACTGACATATCTTCTGTTTTGCCTTTGACTGCTCAGGCATGAAGAACAAATAAATTCTAACACCATTACACTCCACAGCTTTGAAAGAGTGGAGTAAATACTCGACACTCCATCTTTTTTAGCTCCGTCTGGGCTGAAATCCTGGCTTTATTGAATTCCATGGTAAAACTCTTTGACTTCAATGGATTTTGTTCGTAGATTCTTACTGTCTCTGTTCCTGACTCGTCCAACATGGCCCTGCAGGTCACATCTTTGTAAATGCTCTCCTCCTGCAACTATGTTTGCCTTGTCTGTTTACATTGCCATTTATTTTCAAAAGGCTACAGCTCTTCTGTGTTTGTCTGTAGGCTCTCAGCTGGGCCTTGAATTGGTGCTGCAATGGTTAGCAGTGTTATCTTGAAGTTCCTTTCTAACATAAAAGGTATATGCAAAAAAGATATTGCTCATTTTTTAATATAAAAGGTAAATGCAAAACTCTTATGACATTGAATAACTGTCACTGGAACTTAATTTGGATAAACACCCTAAGGTGAAGCTTTCATCTGAACTAGAGGTGAGTCTGAACTTATTAGGAGCAGCATCACATTTTTGAGAGGTTCATATTTGCATCCATGAGCCTATCTGTGATCTTTAATCTTTTGAGTCCGCAAATTTTGGCTGGAGGTTTTCCAGGAAAGAGGTATTGCACCTCCCACTGTAAGTTTTACAGGAAAAGTCTTGCTTTTGAGACTTTGGAGGGAAGGTCTATCCAAATCTCACAGAATTCGAGCTGGATCTTATTCTGAAGGTAGACAAAAGTGTTGAAAGCTCAGCTGGGTATGTTTTCACGCACTTCCATCATACTTCTGTTTAGAATGAGATATAACCTGAGAGTTTGGCCTGTCATAGCCTGTGGTTTCTAGTCTAGCAAGTCACACCTTTGCGCGATGTAGACGTATATCCCTACATGGATACCACTGCAGCTCAACAATGTTGAGTTCCCCTCTGGGCACAAGCTAATGAAGGTGAATCAGAGCTTCATGCCGACTTGAAATGTGCTAACAAACCTTTCCAGGCAATGGGCTACCTTCTTTGCAAATGGCTGCTTCTATTTCTGGCTGTGTGCTGAGTGTACCAGACAAGCCAAAGTTTTTTGTGTATTTTCATCTGGTGCTGTGCACTCCACTCTGGGAATTCCTCCTCACGCTGAAGCTTACCTGAGCTTGCAGAAAAGGTGTCTGGTATCAAAAAAATAGGCTTTGCAATAACAACAAATGCCATTTGGTTTACATGCTAATCAGTTAAAGGTATTGTCGATACACAAGACCCATAATAAAAACAATTAACTCCACGATGAGAGAAACACAGTGAGAGAAGCAGCATGTCACCTTATCACATCATGAACTAAGAGACTACATTAGCAGTGTAAACAACTGTTACTCCATTTATTTTCTGTGTATTTATGTATGTATTTCTGTGTATTTTCTGGTATGTTTAACTATTCCTGTGCGGCTGTCACAGGAAGGAACTGGTATTCAGTGCTAGATGTCTTAGACATATAATAAAGATTACAAGTGAAAATAAATAAATTCCTCCAACTTTGCCAAGTCAAAGTCTGAAAAGGTGCAGTTCATTCTGTAATGAATGTTGTGCTTAGTATCAAATTAATCTTTCAGAGCCCCCTATCCCTAAAGAAGTCAAGATGGTCTATCAAGATACACTTCTCTTTCATTATCTTTAAACACATAGCATCTAAATATATAAAGGCCTAATGTCGACTCATTAAACAAAAGGATGCTTATTTCCACAATCACTGTTCTGTGCAAATTGAATGAGTTTAAACATAAAAATAATGTAAAAGTAGCTCAGTCTTCATCAGACAGGAAGATTTTGCAGACTCATACAGAAGTTTGACAGCACTGAAAAGTTGGGGAAGAACAAACAAGCGGAGAGTAAAGGTACAGGTGACAGAATTAAACTGCAAAAGAAAGGGTCTCGGCAGTCCTTGTGAGGACAATCTGGAAAAGTCTGTCCGTAACATGTAGAGCATTGGAAAAATGTTTTGTAATCTGCCTGTCCTGGAAAAGAAGAAAAAGAGAGACAGTTCCAGTGAACAGAAATGGGATGTTTCCAAGGCAAGGGCAGCACACCATTGATGATTACCTTTGGCTTTTTTCTCCTCAAAACTCAGATATTATAAAGCCAGCCGTAATCTTTTCATTTAATGGTTCAAAGCAGTTATTCTCTCCTCATTGGCATACTGCAAATTGCTTAAACCCATTTGTACAGGGAAAGGGAGATGGGGTCTTCTCTCATCAATCATTTTGGCACGCAGAAGTCATGGCTGCCTCGGAGCCATTGCAGTAAARGAGGAGCCCACAGATAATGAAGACAGCTGCTGCCCTGGATCAAGTCACTGGTCTCCAGCCCCCCGCCTAACACCCCATCCTTCAGAGAGCTGAGCTCTTCCTCCTACATCATGCACGTCACTAATTGTGGGATAGTTTGTGTGTGTCTGTGTGTGTCCTCTCTCTCCATATTCCTGTATTGACAAACATTTGCTGCAACATTGCTGCACCTCCAAGAGTAGAACGAGCTCCTTGCTTCCTCTACCTGGTCACTGGGTTTACCTACCCTAGAGATATCTTAATACCTATAATTTCCAAGGTGAAAAATGTCATTCAAAATAGCCACTTATTCTCTGAAGTAGAGGAATCCATAAAATGTGTCTCTATTGCATTACAGCAAATTCACTTGTATCTGGGATGAAATATCATAAATAAAGGATGAGGGGGAAAAAAAMCCAAACAACCACAAACCCAAATAAAATCCTGTCAAATTGAAGAAGGCTTGAGAAATCACAAAATGTCCTGATGGAAGTAAAACCTGGCTGTCTGGAAAGCATGAGGCAAAGACAGCAGTGTGGACGTAACCTAGGGCACAGAATGGGACCGGGAACGATTCTACATCAAAGCTCTAAAATGGAAAAAACACAGATTCAAGTATTGTTTTCCTTATTCAAATTGAGATCCTTGTTCAATATCAGCAAAAAGTGACTCATTCTTTGCATTTTAAAATTCTTCTATGATCTGAGGACTTGCACAGAAACAGAACTCAAGTCAATAGTGATAGGCATTTGCAGAGGGGCCACTTCAGCGGCAGAATATTTTACTACAGCTTTATCAAATGGGTATTAGCATGTTTTTAAGAAATAACATAGACACATATAAACACAGAATCAGCCTTTCTTTTCATATTGAAAAGCTGAGAAAACTTCAATAGACCTAATAAAATTTTGAATTATTTGTGCGAGCATCTTAGCATCTTGTGTAAAGGTGGTCATTGTTAGGTCCAGTTTTTTAAGCAATTCCCTTTTGTTTAACGATTGTGCCACTTTATGTTTACTTTCCAGGAATATTTTAGCAGCTGATTTTTACTGGCAGAGATGTTTTTGAAAGCCAATGTCAGCGTTGCATATGGGCATATCTGATGAATCCAAATTTAAAATTTGTACTTGTGCCAAGAGGTTATTGCACAYATGTTCAACCAGGGAAAAAGCAGAGTTCCATCTGATCTATCTGACCAACCCAGTTCTTAGCCGTGCAGCTCCAGCGTATGTTGGGATCATCTCAGCAAACTGCTGAAGATTTCCTGGGACTGCATTTTCTGCCAGGTCAGACTCTTTGGAAATTCCTTGGTGTGTGTATTTTCCAAGGCATAATTACAGCCTATTAGATGTGCTTGCTATACACCCATACATACAGACATGCGTAACTGTGTTATGCAAATGTTGACCATAACACAAATCACGTTGCTTTGCTTCATGCCTATCTGAACTTCCTGGTAGCTCAAAAAATGAGGTTCAACTTAGAAATGGGCTTCCAATCAACACCCTTGCTGTGGACCTATCCCCTGCCTCCAATCCCATCAGAAATTTGGGGGAAGTTCAGATGCTTCTCCAAACGTTGGTGGTTGGCCCCAGCGCTGATTGGAACTCCTCATTTGCTTTCATTATCTGATGGGTGACAAGTCTGAACGGCTCGCCGTGTGTGACTAAATCCACCACAGGAGCTCGCAAATCCCAGCCTTTTGGAAGTGAAAGCTTCCTTTGGCCACAGTTCAAGCTTTCCTGTCAGGACATTTCAAACACTCCCATCACAAGAGTTATTGCTCATATGGGAGCAGGTATGTTAACACATTCTTGGCAAATTACCAAGCAATGGAGCACAGGACTCAGTGAAGGTTTTGATGGATTTGTGTTCAGGTTTTTGGAAAACCTCTTTTAACAATGGGTGATCAGTGGATATTGAGCACATTTCGTGTGTTGCGCACTTCATCTGTTTATACATGGAAGGTTACAGTATGATTTGATCACATGTATACTATGGTGACCAACATGGGCAGCAGTTGTTTGAAAACAGAGGGCTTTTCAATCCAGCATGCAAATGTTTAATGGGATTTGAAGCCTAATGTTGAGGCTACCCAAATTCAGACTGAAAATAATGGACACATTTTTAACAGTAATGGTAATTCAACAAGAGAAAAACTTCCTAAGATTATTGTGGATTGTCCGTCATTAAGAAGCTTTTAATTAAAATAGGAGATATGATCCAGCTCATTGGTTTTCAGCCTGTGTTTGGAGGTCTGCTACGGATACATGGGCTGCTTCAAAAACATTGCAGAAAAGCTGATCTAGCAGTAGGTCTGAATTTCTTCTACCTAGGGGAAGASTCCTGGGAACTTTTAAGTGATTTGCAAATAATAGTAAAGCAGATTTAAAACAATTGTGAGTAGCTCTACTTCCACGACTGGACCCCAAGCAGGAATTAGTCCAGAGAAGACCTGTGGTATGCATGGGATCTGTTCAGGTGATTGCAGATAGACTCTTGTGTCCTTAAAATCTAAAATTTACCAATTTTTCAAAGCATGAAGTCTAGAATTTTGTTGCATTATTTTCTTCTTTTTTCTTCATGGTTTTGAATGTAACGTGTCAGTTCTGGTGAGGAACAGAAACACATGTAACTTGTGCATGTAAGGAGCTGGATATGTTTGCCAGCTTGCAGGACTGGGAACCTACTCAAGGATTATTTGCTATAGTTAGGTACATATTCTTTGTTTCTACATGAGTGACTGCATAACATGCAAGTATGAGTGTCTCTACCTACTAATATTATGATGTTCTTCACTTCTGGCAGTCCTAAAACTATCTATAATGATCTTTTGGTGCTTTAAACCTTGTTTTCTCCCTCATGTGGTTAATCTCCTATTTCTGCATTAAAATGTTGGCACCCTTTGGTTGAGAAAGTCCTATTTAAATGAGATGATACACTATTATTGCATGGGTGGAGTAGCAAATGATAATAGAACAGTGTAGTCTGTATCAAGATATGTTAAATTCCCTGAAATATGATGACTTTAACAAGCTCAAATAGTAAATGAAGCCATTAGCAAGTGGAGCCATCTCATGTATGTAGCACCACTGAACAGGTGCTGTGTAAACAGAGAACAAAGGGGCCTGTCCCTGCCCTTGAAAAAATTTATTGTTTCAAGGAAATAGGTTAAAAGCAAATGCCAAAACAGCTTTTTCCTCATTCACTTAAGTCTTTTGAATGTACCAGAAGTCAGACAGAATCACAGACCAATGCACGAAATACTTGAGGGACCAGTTTGTCTCAGGAACCATCACTGTCTGTCAGGACTATCTACTTCTAGCTAGTTGACATAAAAAATTAATGCAGAACAGATGACTGAAACGGCTGTAAAATACCAAAATTACTATCTAGGGTTTTTTTAATGTTTTTATTTCAAAGGATGCTGTTTCTATGTGGAGACTACTGAAGTCCTCTTTGTAGCCTGCTTCGGGCTTGTGACAACTGGGGTAAAAATGTTGTAGCTGAGCATTGATATATATTTGAGATTTTTAGCACTTTTTCCCTTCTGGTTCAGGAAGTGTGACAGGAGGAAGAAGCACAGGAAGGTCTGGCCTCGCCTCCTCCTCCCTTGGAAGTTTCAGGCAGTAGATGGGCTGAGTGACGGACTGCAAAAGAGCCTTGGGAGATTTGGATCCTCCTTGGATTGCCCCAGGTGACCGGGTCCCAGTGAAGCTTGGGGAGCTGCATCCAAGCCTGCAGGAGATGGATCAGCAGCTGTTTCGTCTGGCTGCCACCTGCAGAACTCGCACTGCTGCAGGTTTGACATTAGAAGTGAAATAAGCTGATTTTCCCCTTGTAGAAGTTCAGTGTGTTCTTCAGGTTCCCGTGGTAAACATATGCCACGCTGACATCAGTGCCAGATGGGAGATGCCATGTATAATTTTAGAAGATAATTCAGAACTCATTGTGAAATGTAGACATTTGTAACAGCGACTGCCAGGAGAAGGAAGAAACATGTATCATCACGCTCTTTCCTCAGAAAGGGGAATTTGCCCAAACACCACAATGGGGGTGAGTCTGGCCAGCTGCCCTCACTGTGGGGAGAGCAAGCCTGATGGCTGCAGCACACCATGATGATACCTGAGGGTTGTTTCTTCACAGTCTAGGCAGCAATGGGGAGCTAGCAGCCTCTCTAAGTCCTTCCCACCTTCCAGCTATCTCATGCCCTGTGAGGCTGTGCTGTCTCCGGAGCCCTCAGGGCCATGGATAGGGCTGTGTAGGATGGCTCATGGATCTGTCTCAAAAAGTATAGTTTGCTGAAGAGTTACAGAAATTATTTTCAAATTAAAATTAAATCTGTGGATTAGTTTCAGCTGAATAAGAAAACAGAGATTTAGAGAAAATAAAAACCTTTGAATTTTTCAGTTTAAAAGAAATTAGAAATTAGAAAATTGGAAAAAATGGAAAACTAAGAACATGAAATAAAATGTAAGTAAAATATTAGTAAAATGAAGTAAAAAGTTTTGTTTCAGGTAGAACAAGACATCTTAGTTGTACAACACCCCTCCTCCCAGTGATACTTAGTTATTTGATTTTATTAAGCAATGACACAGGCAAATATGTTTGGGGCTAATATGAGATAACTGCACAAAATATTTAAGTTCAGCTTTTGAATTAAAGAGTCCACAGTCTGCACAGTTCTGGGTGTAACTAACTGTTCTCTAACACAGTTATCTGGAAGGACATACAGCCAGACAAGAATCCTGACCCTAAATTATTGTATGCATTTTTGGTAACCACCCAGCTCTTAATGAAATGACTGTGTTCCCTATGTGCTATGTCAAATCCTGTTGTATAATGTTACTTATCCTGATAGGTATCAGTCGCAATTACTGTCTGCATTCAGGTAGATGTTACTATGTCACTTGGAACAATAACAAAGAAAACAAAATCCTTTTCCTCTTTGAGTGAAGATTACATCTTCCCAGCATGGGAAGTGAGTCTATCGTATGCTTCAGGACATTCATCTTTTTCATTTAGGGAAGTATCCTGGGCACGGTCTGCCACATTCAGAAAGGCAGTTTCAAGTCCATGAACTCTTTCTATGCTTGCTACTGGTATTAAAAAGAGCAGAGCATCATCTGTTGCTGGAAACTGCTGCTTTTCAGATGAAAGTACCATAGTGGAGCTATTAATGGATGTTGGAAGTGAGAGGTTGACCTGTTAGTTACTAGACTGAGACTAAAATTACAAGCCAATGGGAAAAACACCTGTACCGTTGTGTGCTTTCTGCTTCACATTTTATGCAGTTGGAGGAATACAACAGTTACGTATTGTGCTCTCTGTTGAAATGTAACATATAGCAGGCTTCATACGAGAAACTGGATTTGAGACATGTCTAGTGTCTGGGTCAGGTAATCCAACGCTGTGGCTCTTAGAGTTTTGCAGTCCCTTCACAGCTCGTGCAGCCCTCCCTGCCAGCTCCCAAGCCCCATGCTCCTTCTTCTCCTCCTCCCTGCTTCCACTTGTGTATCCAATTATTTATGTCTAATGCCTCAAKGATCCCCTTTAGGAGGAGCTGTATTGTGCTTTATCACTTGTAAGCTGAGTGTGTCTGCTCGCAGTCTCTGAGCTCTGGGATTCCTTGAGATCCTCAGAATTCTTTAGGAAGCTGTGATGGACCAAGTCATCAGCTCTATAAATCAGACTTTGCCCCTGCAGGCCAGTGGGAGCGCTCTTGAAAATCAGGACATGTATATACCTGTCAAAGTAAGAGTATAGGTATCCAGCTGATTTTTGAAACTACTGGCTGCTGTTCCTTACTGAGACTCCACTCTTGGACTTTGAGTATGTGTCAATGCTTTCCTTCCCATATGCAAGTTAAAAATAAATATTTTGTTGTTGTTGTTAGCCCTAAGAACTGTGTTCAACTCAAATCTATGTAAAGGCTTAGGGAAAAGGCTCCTCTCTCTGCCCGAGAGGTCTTGGATAAGCATCTATGAAAGAGTTAATAAGGTCACTTTCCCAGTGTTGTTCATTAGCTCTGTATCTGTCACAGCCATAAATTGTGAAAACCGCTGCTTAAAATACTTCCAGGATTCCTCTGCGTTGCCCACAAGCTCTGTTGCATGTGTAATAATCACACCGCTCAGTACAGAAGAGTAATTCAGACTGTGTTTTTAAGCTGTCCATCCTTACTGGCAGCATTGCGTGTGGGGCAGCCTCTGGAATTGTGTTCTTCTGAGGCAATCTCTGTTTATCTGAAATTTTTACCCTGTTCCTTTTGAACTGACACATTGCATTGGTCTCTTTTTCATCAGCTCTTGCCACAGCATGACTGTTTTGCAGGCACAAAGAATTACTGAAATTCAGCACGTGGAATTTATTTTGAAGAGCCATCTGTAAGTTAAGAAGTACCAGAACACAACTGAACTGGAGACTGTTTAGGACAGAGTCTCTTTCTCTTCAGAGACAACCTCTTAATTGTTCGTACAGTGCCTTGCACACTGAAACTCCTACTGGAAACACATCTAGCACTAAAAACATGCCTACAGCCCTACTCCGGCACAGATCCCCTCTTATTAAACTCTTTTGCTCTCTAAAAGAGGGGGTGGCTGCATCCAGGCTGCCTGTTGGGAGTGGGCAGTGGGCTGTGCTAACTCCAGGGGAATTGTTTAGGAATGTGTTACTTGTCACAGGCTAGCAATGTGCCAGGAGCCATTCCAGAATTAAACGGTAGAGATGATGGACTTCTGGTGCCCTGCAATGCTCCATGGGACGTTTAATTTACTGGCATAGACATAGGCTTTTTGTCTGTTACCACTAGAAGTTAATATAAACACTAAACGCTAACAGACAAGCTACTGGTACCCTTACTTGCCTTGCAATATATCTTACTCCATGAGCAGTAAACTGGGTTTGTCAATCAACAGGAATAGTTCTGACTCACAGCCCAGATTACTCATGGGTTTTATTGACAGACTATCTAGTAGAAAATGTGTAGGTGAGCCAGAACATAGCAACCTAAAATCAGGTTTTTCTTCTCCCAGTTGCACGCTTCACCCACATGGCTGCAGGGTCACACTCTTTCTTGCTTAATCTCTTTATGTTACCATGTTGGATGTGCCAACTGGGCCAACGTGGACAGGAGAAGTGGAAGAAGTCACCACGTGGCCTGCATTGAAGGCTGGTGGTTAGACCATGCCTTGGAGAGGTGGGACACTTGAAGGTGGGAAGGCTTGAAACCCCTCAGGCTGAAGAGGGCCTGGGACCCTCCATTCCCAGGAGTGTACTTTAACCATTAGGTTGCCATGCAAAAAGTGGGTAGAGTCCCTCCCTCGAGCAATTTTGTTATTGTTTTCATTTTCAAGGGCACTACTCTCAAAAGAGGCCTTGATGCTCAAGAGCTTTCACTGCGTGGCCTGGGTTAAGGCCACAGAAGGATGAAGCTCTTGTCTGCCTCCTCCTCTTCTCACTGGAGCCATTTCGTAGCCAAGAGCTCAAGAAAACTCCTGGCTTAGCACCTAGGAGTCCTGAATTGCCCTCGGGAAGTGTCTGATCTCGTTCTTGCTTGTATTAGGAAGTCTAGGTGTCTGAGCTATTCTACTAGGGCCAACTACCTACTTCTCAGACATCAGAGGAGATGTCAAGCACCTGAAGATGGATGGTGTAACTCAGGTCCCACTCCAGACTTTAACTTCGACATACACAAGTTTTTGTTATACCTGCTATAGAGCACTAATGGTTTAAACTGGCAGAGTCTGCTCTGAAGGATTTATTCTGTCCTGGATTTGGATGCACATGAKTGAACAAGGCTGTGTGCAAACCCTGGTCACACCTCTAAACCATGCTGGTTTCCACGACTTCACACATGACATCAGTAAACATGCCCTCAGACAAGCAGCTAGCAAACTAACCGATCCATCAGACAGTCACTGGGGCCTGCAAATTAAATACAAAGACAGTCCTAAAAATCAGGATCATAAATGTTTCAGGCTAATTTATTCTGTAAAGCTGGATTAATAAAGAAGCGGCTCCTCTGTTAAAACATCATATGCCAGGGAGCAGCCCACAAAGAATTACAGCAGGCGATTTTTATCTCTTTCCCACTCCTTCTCATTCCACCAAAAAGAAGGATTCATGCGGGAAAGTGCTGACACATCCTTAATCAAAGGTGTGTGAATTGCTCACATCAGTGTAATTTTATTATTCTGTTGCTGGGATACTTTAATAATAATAATGGTGATGATGATGCAAAATCTTATTAAGTCATTGAAGGATAATGCTTTGTTTTTCTACATTTATTTTTTAATTTATTAAGGAAGCCTGTTAACGCTACAAGAACAGACAGTATACATATTTTCTATAAATGGGCAGGGAAATTCATAACGAAATGTATTCCCGTGGTTGGTACAGTAAACACCCTGTGGTTCCAAAAAGGATCCAAGTGCTATGAGCACCTTGGAAAACATAAAACAGAGACTAGAAGGAAGGGAGTGTGTTACATGAACATCACTGACTACTGGGGATATGCTGATAGATTGAAATCTAGCCTGCCCTTTGGAGCTAGGTTTGGGAGGGTTCTTTTGCATGCTGTTCTCTGGCAGGGTTCAAATTTGGCAATTATTTGTTTAAACAAACAAACACAGAAAAATACCACCGTTCAGGAATGGGACATCATGTAACTTTGGCTCCAAATGCATTGCCCAAAGCAGTTTTGAGTCAGTTGTCACCTAAGGGCTCTTCTTCCCTGTTTCTGTTGTGATAAAGCAGCCATGCTCCTGCTCCTGGTCTGGGCAAGATTATGATTTTTAATCTGTTTGTTCACTTAAATTGACTTCTGTCTGGATGTACAAAAGTTGTCTGAGACTATTTTTATCTTGTTGACAGCCAGCCTCATAATTACTTCCTAAGGCTGCCACTCAAAGCTGCCTCTTTTACCCTGTAACAATTCAGGTGTTAAAAAAAAAAATTAAGTCCCAAATGCAATAATCACAATGTGATATTGCAGATGCTAACCCTTGTTCTCTAGATACTTTCTTGACATGAGCTAGTGTGGGATTAGTGAACATTAATGAGCAAACTTCAAAAACCATGAATGTCAGGTTTAAGTGACTGCTACTGGGTTGGGAATTGTACCTTTAAAGTGCTTTGTGGTCCCATACACAGGGAGTCAGAGGGAGAAGCTCTGTAGAAATATATTACCTCTTAAGAGGAAGCAATTTGAATTCAGTCACAGTAAGAAGCAAAGGTGGCTGGACATCAAATGCTACGAGGAGGAAAAGCATATTGGAAGAAATAAACCTAATGGCAAAATTGAGTAACTTGTCACTGAAATGGAATCTCGTTGGAACTATAGAAGACAATTAGAGAGCCATATATGATACTTAACTCTCTATCCACAAGCAAAGGGCCAAAGAAAAGGGATTGAATCAAAAAAGAAGCTTTTTGTCACAAGATCAGGCCTGGGTATCATTGTTACATTGAAAAGTTTTCAGTTAATTCAAGTGGAGGAGGGTATGTATCAAATTGCACTACAAAAATTTAAAGTGTATCGAATTTAAAAAATCCAAACAAACTGGAACACAGTGAAGAGGATTTTTTAGTATTAGGCTCACAAAGGAAAGTTTAATTGTAGAAGAGGTTGTGACTTTATTCTAATGCTGAAGAGCTGTTTGAGGGGAAACATCAGTGGATCTCTTCATAAGAGAATGGGCCATCCTGAAACTCAAAATAAAACTTTGATAGAGACTAATAAGAGACCCAGAATTGACCCTACAAGGCTGTTTGAATTTGCCAGCCAAATGAAATCTGAGCCCACAGTGACTTTTATAGTGACGAGGTGGTGATTTGGTTGCCTGGACCTTATAGAGAAGGCAAGATATCTCTAAAGAGTTCAGGGGCACGAAAGCATGTGAACTTCGTCTCAGAGGAGACTAGCTCCAGGTATTCCTTATGCTGTGACAATCGGTTCATCATCATAAACTCAGTACCCAAGAAAAGATACACAGAAGATATCACTTGACAAGATTTTGGGTGAAGATGACAGTGACAGCAACTCCAGCTTGAATGAACTTTTCACAGAGCTGATAGACTTCACTGTGGCAGAAGACATCAGGGCTGTCTAAGGCAGTCTGTTTATTAACTTTACACTAGACGCTAGTACCTGAGCTGTGATGTTGCTAAAAAGACTGACATTAAAACAGGAGGTGTTGTGGTGAAAAGTAAGTGTTTATCTTTATTTCAGGATATATTTGCATTTCATGTGTAGGAAAAATAATAACCTGGAAATTGCAACACTTTATTTTAACAGTGGTGTGAAAACAAGTGCTGGGTTAGAAGTATGTCAAGCACTTACTTTCCTGAAGAAGGTGTTTTGTGGAAGAAGGGACGACTAAAATCCTTCAGGACATGCCGAAGGACATATTTCAGAGGCTGGAGATGCTCTCCACAGGGTATAGATGTCAGAGAGTTTACCATAAGGCTGCTTTCTTCTACCCTAAAGCTAGAAGAGGAGATAGATAGGTAGATAGATTGATAGATCTGTTAAGATACGTGGTAGAAATGAAAGCTAAAATCCTCTGCCTGTGTACAGGCATGTAAGATGGAAACATTTTCTATTGTAAACAAAGAGAAATGTGTGTTTTTGCGTGATAACAGGTATTTTTCTAGGTGGATATTCCAGTAGACAGAGTTGGAAGAAAAAAGCACATATTTATGCTTTTGGAAGACAACATGTCTTTGGGACGCTGTTTGCATAYTGAAATGTTTTATCAGAAACCATGACATAATTTTCTCTGTATATGACATGTAAACATTTATCGAGATGACAGTTTGATTGGGGGTAGAGGAGTGGAAGTTCAGACAAAGGCTCCAGGCAAGAGAGAAATTCTGGGCTACAGTAAGCTAACAAAAACATGTGTACTACATAGTAGGGATAACGTGCTTGGGAGAAGCCAAGAGGTAGGTTATAGTCAGCCAGTCCACTACCAACATGACTGTCCCAGTAAAGAAGGGGTAGAAAGGCTGCATAGAGCTTTACCCATATCTGTAGATGCACTTAATGTCCTCAAACCATCAGTCTAAGAGCACTTAGTACATTGCCCACAGAAGRAATTGAAGAATGATGGTATTTCCACATGTAGAACTTTGGGCTATCTGTAATAGCTAAATAAAACCAATCAAACCAAAAGCCCTTCTTTAGGTCAGCAGCAATATATGTAATAGGCGTGTAAGTAATAAAATAAGTTTACCCAGAAATGGCTCTGTACCTGATAGCATCCCTCTTTCTGACCCACACTGGGTAGTTGTCCTGCCTCTGACCCCTATCTCCCACTCAATCTGTTCTTGCTCCTCTCTTAGTCACCCTGGCGCTGCTCCACATCTAATTTTGTGAGGGATATCTCTAGGTGCAAATCCTCCAGAATTTATTTTTGAGGTACAATATCTCTGAGGTGTATAGGTAAACTGCACAAGAACCTGGGGATTAAAAAGGATGCAGCCCTGAGTTACTGCAATAATGAGCCTGAAAGTGAGCCATTTTTGGAAACCTCCAAAAAGAGCATTTCACTCCCTTTTCATAGTAATGTGGTCAAAACTGGAGGCCACTGGCTGACAGAAACAGCAATAAGCTTCCAAAACTTCTATACATTTGAGATTGATTATGAAATTATTAATGCTGGAGCCAGAAAGGCTAAAGACTAAAACACTTCTTTCTCTCCACCTGTAGGAAATGTGTTTGTTTCTTTCTTTCATTTCTTTCTGTTACTTTTCTTTTTCTTTTTTTTCTTTCTTGTCTTCTACCCTGGTTGCTTGCTTGCTTGCTTGCTTCCTTTGTTTCGTTTCTTTTCTTTGCCTTCTTTCCAAAGCATAGGCTGAGTTTTGAATACTAACCCCAAAGGAATTTTTTTCTTTTCTGAATGCAGTCTCCAGAATATTTGCTGACTAGTCTCCAGAACATTTTGCTGACTACAGTCAGAGGTAGGCATCATGCATGTCAATATTATTTTAAAAGAATCTCATCTGCTTTCAAGAGAAGTGTAGGCTGGAGTTGCCATATCTATAGTTTGGGCTGAGGGCCTATAGTAAATATGTAGGTGATTAGCTGTTGTGGTTTAACCCGGCAGGCAGCCAAACACCACACAGCCGCTTGCTCACTCCCCCCTCCCCTCAGTGTGATGGGGGAGAGAATTGGGGGGAGGCGGGGGGGAAGTAAAATTCATGGACTGAGATAAAGGCAGTTTAATAGAACAGAAAAGGAAGGGAAAATAATGATGATGATGATGATAATAATAATAATGATAGAACATACAAAATGAGTGATGCACAATGCAATTGCTCAGTACCCGTTGACCGATACCCAGCAGCGATTGCTACTTCCTGGACCACACCTCCTATTTATATACTGAGCATGACATCATATGGTATGGAATACCCCATTGGCCAGTTTGGGTCAGCTGTCCTGGCTATGCTCCCTCCCAGCTTCTTGTGCACCTGGCAGAGCATGGGAAGCTGAAAAGTCCTTGACTAGTAGACTACTTAGCAACAACTAAAAACACCAGTGTGTTATCAACATTCTTCTCATACTAAATCCAAAACACAGCACTAGAAAGAAAATTAACTCTATCCCAGCCAAAACCAGGACATTAGCGTACAGTGGCCAGGATAAATATGCTCAGGCATATGAGAAATGTGTTGGAATCACATTATGCCATTTAAACACACCCTAAGAGATCCTGGCAAAACCACTCCTTAAGCCACCCTGTCTTGTGGTTACACCGTGCAGCTCACAATCTGACACGCATTGCAAGGTAAGTCCGGAACTTAGTACCTCTTCTGACCATTTGAGTTTCCTATTTTTATTTGTTTCCTTCTGGAAGAAGTGGCTTTTTATTTTCTCATGGCTCTTCTTGTGAAGATTTACTGTAAAAATCTTGCCTAGTGTTTCTACAAATGCTGTTTTCCCACAAAAATGTAGAACAAACTACATATTTAGGTAGAAGAAAAAAAGCCGTAATGTCTGCAGGGAGTCTCTTAAAATTAGGCATGTTTCATGCTTACCTAACAATGGATGTCCTTCTGCCCCAAGATCTTTTCTATGCACTGCACTATGCTTATCAGTATCTGCTTGTCTACCTCGGTCTTACGTCTCTGGGACTCTGGCTTGCCGTTGCGCTGGGTTTCCCCAGCATTTTATTTGCAGTATTTATATAACCCCATTATTATATATAATTATATCTTATTAATGATCAGTCTGCTAGGTGTTAACATTTACCATTACAGGAGGCAGGAGCTCTTAAAAATCTACCTTTCATCTAGCTCAAATTAATCTGACATATAACACCTCAGAAAAAGCTGACTCCATGAAAGTTATCTTATGCAACTCCATCATGCAATCTGCATGACACCTCATGACTTTACAAATATTACCTCGAGCTGACAATGCTAGGGAGACATTTTGTTCCAGAATAAATCTAAGTTACACCAGGATTAAGCAAAGATATATCCATTCTCTTCAATTTGCCATGGTATCATAACTTTACGCACTCTGTTGACTAAACACTCCTCTTATTTACACAATCAAAATCCTGCAAGTTCATTGTGATTCATTATACATCTCTTACTTTCCCTCCCATTTCTTCTCTGCTTAAACAGGTAGTGCATGACAAGGGCCTGATCCAAAGGGCATGAAGTCATTACTAGGATGCCGAGAATTTGGGGCCTCGGGCACAAGGGGGAAACAAACCATCCAAGAGGAGTAGGGTCAAGGAGGAGATGTTGTAGAGGAACCAGGGACATCAAAAAGGCCACAGAGCTTGGTGGGAAAAGAAGGAAAGGGTCTGCACAGTCTCCCCATGCTGCAGGGAGATGCTGCAGGGTTGGTACAGTCAGCAAGCAAAGGCTATGCCAAAATGTTGCAGCCTAGCCCTAGGTGGGAGCTCTCTGCTCCTCTCGGCAGTCTCTTTTTCCTTCTTCATTACATACCTCTGAACTTCTCTCCAAATTTCCCTCTTCCTGCTCCACCTTTTATTGATCCTGTGGCCAAATTCCTTGAAAGTTAAGTCTTCTCTGAGGCTTTGCTAAACTGCCTGCTTTACCATGAGGGCCTCCCTGGTGGGCTGTTGCAGAGTTTGAAACGGCTATTTGTGAAGAGGCACTCTTCAGTGAGGGGCTGGCTTTTCTGTGTGTCGTAAGGAAATCCGTGGTGTGAGTAGGATGAGTAGCCTGGAAAAATGGGGAGTCAGTACTCAGGAGGGACCTGTGTTGTGTGCTTCCAGGCAAAGGGTGGTCACTTAGCTAAGATATATAATTTTGAACCTCAGTATGCAAGGAAGACTTCTCAGCATGGTCTTCCTCATTGTCCTGCTTAGTGTAGGATCTCTTATCTAGGACTTTGTATGGGGTGAGAATTTGGTGGATGATTTGTTGGTAGTCAGTTTATAAAATAGGTCAAGATATAGAGGCCGTGGGGGGAACTAAGTTGCACAGTACAGCTCAGGTGAAGGTGAGTGGTAGGAAAAGTAAATAGTCTGAAATCTAGCAGATTAATTTGTGCTCTGTAGCTGTGTGCAATATTTTTCAGACTACACATCTGTAGCCAGTCAATAACACTTTCGCATGAATTCAGCATTTCACCATTGACTCCACCAGGCAGGATCAAATTCCATTAATGCATTAACACATTAATACAATAGATTGTTGATTAGCACTGATACACCTGCAGACTGAAGTGCTTTGCTCTGAATGCTAAGGATGAGAGTCTAAGGATATGGGTCAAAGTAAACACTCTCTAGGAGACTCATTCCTGTGAGGAGTATTGGTTGGATGAAGAGCAAGTTTCTAGAGATGTGAGGTCTACTTTGCAGTACCCTTGGGGGACAGAAAGATTTTTAAGCAAGATAGACATGTGTAGCCTACTTGTTGTTCTGAAACCCTTTTGTCTCTAAAAGCTTTGTTCCTAGTACTAAATAAACAATAGTTTGCTTAAATGGGTTTCTGATCACTGCATACACCATTGATCATAACTTGCTTCAGGGAGGAACTGCGGGTGCTGGCACTGATTCAGATCTTGGGGCTAAACACGCTTGATATCCAGGCTCTTGTGGCCTGCGATCGGGGCTCAGCTTTCAAGCAACAGAGGCAGCAATGGCTCAAAGCCTGATGGCTGAAGGGRTGCAGAGCGGGGAGAGATGTGGGGAGAGGGAAAATTGTTGCCCAGACTGTGACATGTCCAAAGAGGGCTTTGGTTGTGGTCCGCTGGTGCTGCTGATTGTATTATGAGCTTAAAAAAAGTGACGTGTGCTTTTGTTCATGAGGCAGCTCATGTGAATGTTTAAAATACTGGCACCAAGTATTGTGGTTATTAATTAATAAAATGTGTTTATATAGCACCATAAATGTCCATGGCACTTTACAGATAACAATATTCCTAACTGTTGGGAATATTAAGTCTAAGCACTTGGAAGACAGCCAAGTGATATAAGCAGGTAAGGTCTACTGTTTATATTTGTAATTTGGATAGGTCCTTTTGATTTGCCTTCTAGACAGAAATCACTAAGGGCAGTGCCTGCATACCTCCTATGACTGGGACCTTTGAGTGACCGAAGTAAATGTATACAAATACCCTTGAGACATTGCTTTTAATGGAATCATGTATGATTATGTGCTATCCTGATTCTAAGTATTGCTACAATCCTTGTGCACAGCAGGGTAAGTAACAGTTCTGCAGGGACCACTCATCTCCAGTGATGGCTGTGAGTTTGAAAGAACAGAAGAGTTAAAATACCTACCTGTCTCTTGTGGTGCTTTGGGCAAATATGCTCATCTGTGTAACAGATCTATCGAGAGGAAAATAAGGTCTGGTGAGAGGAAAGCTAACTCTTTAAACACCACTGAGCCRGAACAATAGTCCATACTGATTAAAACACTGGATTAGCCAGGAGGTGTAACTTTCTGCTACTGTCTGTGTCCCCTGGCGTGAAGGAATCTAAAGAAAGAGCAGGAAGAAGATGGATGCATGCATTTTTGGCAAGAACAGCAGCTAGCTCTGGCTTAATGACCCTAGACAACCTGGGGCATAGGAGTGAAGCAGGTTTAATTAGGCAGCAGGTCTAGGGAAGTTGGGAGATATGGCGCTGCACATAGATGCTGCTGTTCTGAGTTCTCAGAAACTCATTATGAGAGAAATACATGTCCTTTGCCAAGCCCAAAGGGGAAAGGGCTTAGCACAGGGGTGGAGACTTGCTCTCCCCACAGGTGGCAAAGATTCAGGAGCTACATGGCATCTGCGCAAGTCCCATACCAGACACACACTCAAATCACAGGGAGAGAGGTGAGCTGGTTACTCCTGTCCACCCTTTTGCATTTCTGAGGGCAGAGAACCTGTTGAATACAGCATACAGCATACTCTGAATTGTCTTCTTCCTCCCTCCTACAGCAAAACTGCCAAGGCTGTGCTGACTTGGTAAGCTCCTGGAGAAGACYTTTATGGTGAGCAGGACTTGTCCCTAAAGCAAAAGGAAAGTGGGACAGCTTGGCTCTCCAATTGCTGCTATAAAGAAGAGAGCTTTGCTCCTTCTCCTTGGCTGGAGGGCAGACCAGCATTGCACCATCATTTCTGGTGGCTCATGAGCTGTGTGGTGAGGTGTCTCTCTCTTGCTCCCACCTATTTTAACCCTTGTGTTAGTTTTTTTTCTGTTTTCTCTAGACTGCTCCTCTTTTCTCACTGCATCTCCTTAGAGCGTTTATTTTGGAGAGCTATTTTGAAAGCAGAATGAAGAGTGAATTATTCTGTGCTTTTTGGTGCTTATGATTTTCAGGGTGGACGGTCCTGTATACATGGAAAATTGACCAGGAAATTTAATGAGCTTCAATGACGGTAAAGCTAACTGAATGCTGATGGAGAAAATCTGTGAGGGTGTTCCTCCAAGCTCTGCCAGGGTTAGAGGCCACTGTATCATAGGAGAACACTTTCTCCCTTTGGAAGACCATGTCTCACCCTGTTTAGCAGATTGGATGGACCTTGACAGAGGGTGTGAGGAGCTCTGGCCTTGCTGAATTTGGAACTGGGTTCCCATTTAAAATATGAGCAAAAGCAAAGCCAAACAATAGATTTCTCACATTTTTAAAACTTAAATCTCTGCCTTGTAGARGTCTAAAATGTTTGACTGGGTTTTTTTACCTTCTGATTTTGAGCTGACCGTGAACCTCATGAGACGACTTGCTCCTGTGCATTCCAGTGGTTTAAGTAAGTAACCATTTTTTTAAAGTCTTCTGAGGTCAGAGCAAGAATTCCAAGTCTTTTGAGGTTCTACCTCTAAAAGGCAATTTTTAAAGAGGAGAGAATTCACATTTTAATTCTGTCTTCAGATTCTGCTTCAGTAAGTCTTCAGGTTCAAGGCCCAAGCCCACATGAAGGGTTTTAAATACCTTTCTTGTCTAAAAAGGGATTATGCAAAGATATTACTTCCTTACCTTCCAGATCTGGGCTCCGTACATGTTCACACTGATGACTGTTTACTTTATTAGATACAAATAAAGTGGTTTTTGTTTACTGTGTTCCCCTCCTTGTATTCTTGCTGCTCTTGACGTACCTCTAGAGGAACATGCTGGATTTCACTCTGGTTCCCATCTCATCGGCAGAATCAGTAATCAAGTTTGCACAGTTGCTTTGCAGAGTAAACCCTTGCTCTTCTCATCCTGGCTGTGGTAACTCTGCGCTGTGGTGCCCTTTGCACAGTGCATTTCTGCCTTCTTGAAGGATGTACACTACACCCAAGTAGAGGGGCGTATGGCAGAAACAGAAGATCCAAGGAATCATGCAGATAGGTATTTAACCTCAGGGGTTAATACAGTTATTTGGTACAGGTCTCTCTTTAGTTCTCTCATTCATACTGTATTAAGGGTGTAATGCAATTTGAAATAGCATCTCTGTACCTTTGACAGGCATAATGAACCATGGGTCGCTTTTGAAAACCTAATATGCCTGGGAAAATAAATGGCATAAACTATAAACAAAATACCTTTCAATGATGCATTGATAAGAAAAAACTAGTATTACGGCTCTCTGGGAAATAGGTATCATTCCCAGTAGTGATATTTTGCATATTTTAGTCAGGACTGGGAACCACAAGAGATACAGTGCTTTCCTGTCAGGACTTGATTGTAGAATTTGTACATCGTGAAAGCATGCCAAACCCTACCCTTATTAACTGTTTGACTATTCCTACAGGCCCATACATATAATCTATGTGGTTGCAAAACAGGAACAGTTGCAGGACAAAGAACATATTGTTAAATTAAAGAGTTTCACAGTTATTGCCTGCAGTATGCAGGGGAAAAAAAAGAAACTTAGCAGGAGGATTATGAAGGCATGTATATAAAGCTGAAAAAAAAGACATTGCCGAGTTCAAGGAACTCGCTGAGTTCCTGCTCCTGACGCAGAGAAAGTAAACGAACAGCTGGTTTAACCTACTTCTTTCCTAACTGAACTGTATTGTGTTTACCTTATTAGTTGGCAGTATGCTTTGATTTAGAACAAAATATCCATTGAAGAAATGTCTGACATAGTTTGATGTTGCACCTGTTTGCTTACCCCAAGCCCCAGTGTTCGAATATTCTTTCACTCCTGCTTGGTGGCTAAATGGATTCATAGATCCCATTTTGTGCCTGCTTGTGCATAGGTGTCTCTAGCTGTGTACTAGTTGTACCTGTAGAAAACAGTAAGTTAATGGTATTTCCAGCTATTTAGACAAAAGTACTGTCTGACCAAACAGTCCATTGCTTCCATGTCTGTGATTGCATCCAATTTGCGTTAGTTTTTATCTTATTTGTAGTAGTTTTTCCGTATTACTTGCTATCATTGTTATAAAGCTTTGCCTGCCTCCCTGTTTTTGGCATTAAGCAAGCAGATGATTTAGCAAGTAGGGATGAGCTTACTTCCTACCGCTATGCTGGGAGATATTTCTGCTCTGCCCCAGCCCTATGACAGAGTCAAAATTCCTGTTTCTCTTGGTTTTCAGCTCCTTCTAAATTTGTACTGCAGTGGGATTTGGGCATCAACGACCTCTGCTGGCTCTGGTGGCTCCAAGGGATTGTGATCCACTGTGCAGCTGTTAGAAAAATGGAAATCTAAAAGTCTGGCATCGGACCCCCAAAAGCAGAACACTAGCATCCATAGGGATAATACTGGCAAACATGAGTTTCATGAATGATCTGTAAAATCTACATTTGGTGTCAAGTTCAAACCTACACTTCTTAAAGATTTGGGATACACATCTAAGAGGAGAAAGCCATGTTCTCATACCATTTAATATACATTATTATTTCTACTTTGCACATAGTTTATGATCTTTATCTTAAAAAACTCTACTCCTGATGTCACCAAGGAGGATTAAATCTGACCAGGTTCTGCCACTGTAAGTTTGCTCTTGTAACTTCAAGCAAAGCAGTGCAGCTTGTACCACCAGTTTGTTATTAGGCACTTTCAGAAGACTTTGATCATCATTGATCTATTCTACATTTAGTTGCATCAGTGACATAGAGATCAAAGTCTCCTGGTCTCACTGCTGTTCTTTCAAGCTGTCTGAACCCTTACTAGCTGTACACAGCAATTACAGTTTGGCCTGCATTTAGTGGCATCTTTTGCTGGCTGCCGATAGGCATAAACTTAATCTAGCTGTGGTGGTTTACGCTGGTGGAAGAACTGGCCTGATGCACTGGCAAATGTTTCAGTGGTCAGCAGGAAGCACAGTCCAAACTAGAAACCTCATTATCCGCTGACTCTGATAATGGTCAGAAAGGCTCTTTTTTCTTTTTTTTTTTTTTTTTTTTTTTTTTTTTTTTTTTTTTTTTTTTTTTTTTTTTTCTGAGCATGGATATTTTCTCCCAAATGACCTTGTATTGCTGAAATAGGTACATGGTATTCTCCAAAGTATCAAACTTCAGGGAAGTTTGAGAAATGGTGTATTTGAATAAAACCATTGTATGTGGGTGTTAAGTTCCTCGTAGGTTCCAGCCGACTTACAAAGAATCTCAAGAATGGAAAAGCTGGTCTCCAGTGTGGCAGTAGGAAGTTTCATTTAAGGACAAACAGATTGCATGACTGCAGCATTTGTAGGAAGGAGGGACAATAATAATTAAGATAGGAATATGAATTAAAATTTTATTTCATATGATTTGATTGAGGGAAGAAATTATAGTATTCTGAGATCTCAAAGGCCCATCCTTTCCATTTCAAGGATTCTAGTAATCCCTAGAGAAAATGGGAATATGAAAGAAACCTCCATACAACTGGACAGGCCAAAGGCCCATTTTAGGTATTCAGAATTAGTAGCAAAAAGGGAAGTAAATAAAAATATTTCACTTCCAGAGAAATGAAGTGGCACAGAGCTATGATTGTGGACTTCAGTAAACATCTAAATATAGTGCCAAATGAGAACTATTTTTAATATAGAAAAGATGACAAAAAGGAATTTTAAAAGTTTCAGGATTCACAAGAAATTAGGCAAAGATAAAACAACTGTGGACATGTTGAAAAAGGATTTAATGGGCTGAGCAACCTGATCTGAATTTGATATTAGTGCTGCTTTGAACAAGGGACTAATGGACCTCTAGATGTCTCTTCCAACCTGAATTCTTCTATGAATTTATCAACTGACACTATGAGAAGAGGGTACTAACACGAAACATCAGGGATTGCTCTTGACACACATTGCCAAGTTCTTCATTAGTGACTTTTACATAAACAGGAGGAGTGTGCAAATGAAATTAGCTGTTGACACAAAGCTGAGAGGCATCATCAGTACGGCAGAGGATCAGAATATGGGAGGGAATGAAGAATTCTGATGAGTAAGGTAATAGAAATGGGTATGTGTGTAACTATATGAGGTGCAAGGTCATGTGCTTAGTGAATAATCAGAATTTCCACTATGAACCGTGGTCACGTCTATTGAAAAGGACAGAAAACAGAAAGAGTAGTGTGCACTAGTCAATCACAGGCTAATTAGGTATCACTGCTGTGATGTGGCTGTAAAAGAGCAAATGCCATATAGCAGATAAGGTATTTTGAGTAGTGATAAGAAAGTACTGATACCATTGTTCTCAATTAAAAAAACAAAAACAAAAACAGAAAAACCACAAATAGAACAAACCAGGAGTGGGATTAACAGAAAGTTCARAAAGAGACATTTCAACTAAAGGCAATTTTTGGCATGAGAACGAATGGCCATCAGTTGATAACAGGTAGAAATTCAGCTTGACAAAGCAGGTGCCTAACTTTGAGACTTTAGGACAGTTTCTCATTATGACCAACAAGAGCAAAAAATTTTAATGTTTCAAGCTGGAGCTTGCAGAGAGAATTTCTGAGTGTGGCTCATTGTGATACCAGGGATCATTTCTGATGATCCAGGTAGTCCCTGTTAGGGCTCTAATTACATTAAAAGGCCTTAATTGGCCCAGCTTCACCTGGGACTTCCAGCCATCACCCCTGCCCACTGAGCCCAGAGCTCTATTTAAATTCGGGTCTGGGCCTCCAGTACTTACTAGAGCTATATCATAGGTGTACCTAGGTGTACCTTAGGTATATGTTGCAGTTGTATTTCCTTTTGTTTCTGACTTGGCTTCTGGTTAGACTCTGAACCTGGTTTGTTCTTTGCCTTGTGTGGGACTGTTAATAGACCCTGGTGCCAGCACTTGGCTCTGCCTGCTATGTGGTGGGTGAGAGCACAACCTGTGCCAAGGTCACCCTTAGCTTCTGGCTCATCCTTCCTTATGGAGCAGTTCTACTTTTGCTGCTCCCTGACATCCCTATTGTTGTCATGTTCATGAGTTCCTTAAATAGCTTGTTATGTTCCAAAACCTTACAGGCAATATTGATATTAATGAGTCAAGCCTGCTAATGCTCCCTGAAAGGATGGCTTAGTAATTCTCTGTCACTACTTCACAGTTATCAGAGTGAATGCCAAAGGGTTGCATGAGGTTGCTGTAAGTAAAGAACTCAGAACCAAACTTAGTCCACTCTTCCAGCCACTAGACTGCATGTCTTCCCTCAAGAAAGCCTCATTGCCTGAGCAGCGGATAACATGCAGGGTATGCATGCTCATGGATAATGGAAGTATATCAGACTTTGCCTGCAGCAGTTTTCTATCTGAAATAATTACATGTCATCATAGTGTAAGCTCTCCTTTCCCCAGCTTCGTATTTTGCTGTAGCACATTTGATAGCGTCACTATGAATTATATCATGCTATGGCACATCAAGACCACATCCTGAAATAGCAGGATATAGGGAACCTGGCAGAATACAAAGAAGCTATGGAAAAGTAAAATAATTTATTTGCAGTTAATTAATAGGTTAATCTGTTTGTTGGAAACAGCCATTTCACTAACATCAAAACAGCAGGTAGCAGTAATTTAACATCTATTAACTGTCACGGGATATGGTTTTATCCTAACTGCAGTTTATTTTTAAAATTTTAAGCACATTCAAACACATACATACAGTGTTGTCAAGAGCCAGACCCTTATCTGATCCATAACTGTGATGAATAGCTATTGGCCAAAAATGTCTCTGACCCAAAGCTTCAAACAGAGATCAATCCAAGCGATCTCAGATGCAAGTGAACAGTGGAGCCATACTAACCACAGTACTGGATTTCCAGGCTCACAGTCTGTGAGAAGATTTTGGAGTCAACAATGTCTATTGTAACTTAAAAAAAATCATGTAGAACCAAACTTTGTAGGCTTGATCCATTTGCTCATTCACAGAAGTTGTCTTGTCTCAGTTTAATTGAAAATAAATGCAGATGATGTATCAGGACGTGAATCAGTAACATCCCTACCCCCAAACTTATTATTCATGAACACGTGATTTCAAAATCTGGATTTTAATTTTCATCAGGGCTGGCTTATTTGATCACAGTATTCACATTTGGTTTTCTACCATGCAGTCTGTATCATAAACTCAGATCTATTTCAAATCTAAGTCCAGATCTATTATTAGTATTATTGTGCATATTGAAATACACTGATGAATTGAGCATTAATATAGTATGAATCAGATTAATTAAGATCAATCTGAACTATGTTCACAGATGGGAATTAACGACCGATTGTTGGTGGCACAGAGTAATGCAGTCAAAGGAGTGCTGTACACCAAAATAGTACAGTCATGTGAAATCCTGTCATTGGATGGCTGAAGGGATCTAACATTCAATTTACTTTCTTCTAGGAAATACACCTGAAGTATTCAGCACTTCATGCTCAGCCCATATGCTACTGTTTACATATGGAACAGTGACCTGGGCATTTACTAAAATGAAAGATAGTGCAACTGGCCTCTCCTGTTTCAAAAACTCAAGGTGTTGCTTGTGCGACAACCTTGAGACATCAACCAGGATGACCCGTTTTAACGAATGTGGAGAAACACAACTGCTTCAGCCACTTGCCTATTCTTCTGATTACCGAAGAGGGGTCTCCTGATTTACAGAACAGAACTGCCATTTTAGATTTGTAACTATTTCCTGCATTTAGTTTGCCTCCCAGCCTGACTACAACCTTCTGTAATATCACAGCTCAAGCAGTAAGTAGGATTCCCAGCAGCGTGGATGCAAAAGTGTAAGAAACATACTGTGACTTCCTTTGTATTAAAATCTTTTCTAAACTCCATCTTTAGGAAATGTCTACTAGAGTCTGTTGTAGACAGATGAAAGCAAGTTCTGGCTTTGCTTCTAGCCAGCAGGGCATGAATCAGCTGTGATCCAGAAGATGCCTGACAGTGTTAGTATGGTGCTGAGTCCAAGCTTACCTTGGGCTTGGCCAGACACAACTGCAGCTAGTTGGCTTCTGGTGGTATTGGACAGTGGATATATAATTATACTGAACTACCCTATTGCGTCAGATTCTCCCCTCATTTACACGAGTCCAGCTTCATGGAGGTCAGTAGCTTTGAAGTGGTAAGAGAAGTATTTGGCTTAGTTCCTCAATTTTATGCAAATATCCTATGTAACATCAAAAAAGGAAATTTAGAGAGGAGGTGGAATAGCATTTCAAGCAGACCAGAAAATGTCTGCTTGCTGTTGAAGTAGGTAGTACTGCTGAACAGTAGCTATAGTTGAGCTGTCAAGGAAAGTTTTCCCTAAAAGGTAATTCAGACTCTGAGGTTCAAGGAAACCATCCCAGCTTTCATGTATTTACTTACCAAGGACTGAATGCAGAACTTCCAGTGCTTGAACAAGCTGCTACAATTTGAATAAGGGATAAAATCCATGTTCAAACTGCTTTACTGTAGAAATCAAATTTAAGTATGATAAAGTTAGCAGGTACCTGATCCATCAGGGTGATTCATGCCACCTAAGCTGGGCACCTAGGATTCCCTACACAGGCAGTGGACAATTTAGGTGCTCAACAGAGGAGCATATTGCTCTTCATTGCCAATCTAGTGAGTTTACTGAACATTTATAGGTGTGATTCATTTCTGAAAGACATTGAGTGGACATCTGGCTAACTTCTGGGAAACAGTAGGCAAAGGTATATGTCTGGACAGGCACCGGAGTCTGGTCTTTAAATGTCCTGATGTATGCAGGAGTCAGAAGAGTGAGTGTTGTTTTGATGCTGTCAGTATTAGGCATAGTCTGAGCACATCTAATAAATCTGGCCTCTCTGAGGTAGCATGTCAGAGCCTCATTATCTGCCTCTGAGCTGCAACAATTTAGACGCCTATTAGAGCAAACCTGGCTGCTCCTGAGCGCTCGTAGGAGAAAAGGTTGAAGCACCTCAGGGACTCTGAGCACAAGAAACTGAATAGATTTTTCACTACCTCCAATATCACACAGTCCTGAATACTGGACCGGGTCATCACTTTGGACCTAGAGGTTATTTTCGCAGATGGCTTAAATTCATTGCAATCCCTGCACCTACTTGGTAAGAGGTGATTCAGCAGATGTAAGCAAGGCACAAAGCAGGGAGTTGTTGACAGATGCCAATGGGAGAGTACAGGGACTTGGGTGCAAAGCAGGTGACTGAACATGGCCTTAGGCACCCAAATTCCACCAAAGACAGACATGGCCCAAATTCTCTGGCTAGCAGTGGTGGTACGTTTCTACACCCTGTGACTTGAGCCCACAGGCACTGCAATACGTATGTTAATGGGGGTGAGGGAATGAGTGTTGGACTTGCAGTGACCCTGGCTGGAGGTTAAGCACTGGTGTCTTCTTCCTGCCTGCCTACATACTGGGTGGTTTTACTTGACACCGAACATAACCAGAAAGGAACCCCCACAGTCCAGGGTGTGAGGCAATTAGCCGAGTTGTTTCTCTTAAAATTGGATTTGATTGTACAGGCCTTTTTCATTCCTTTAGAGCTCATGCTTGAGAATTAATATGGCAATTATCGATCCCTTTTGTATACTATGGAAAAGGAGGTTCTAATCCTCAGAAGTGGATTTGCTCTGATGACACATAAACAAAACCCTGGAGGGAGGAAGGTAAGGCATAAAGAGGTGTTGACAAGCTGTACACCACTTGGTTATGCAAACACAGATGCGGTAAAGGGCAAAGAGCAACAATTTTGCGAAAGTTGAAAGTGTGGGAACACTGGCGGTTGCTCTTTAATGATTATAACACAAAGGAATGCTGGCAACTTCTCTCATTGACTTTACATTATCAAGCTGAGTCAGTGATGAGTAATAAGATATACTATTGGAAACCTCCTTTAAAGTACCAGCTTTTTATTTGACACTTTAATCCCCTCACTGACACATGTAAAGCTTTCTATGAAATAGTGTGGTGGTCCTGACACCATCATAGAACTTCTGTTTGCAAATATAGTGCATTGTTGTTTGCAGATCAGGCCCATCGTGTGCTGCCTTGTGTGCTTACAAGCAAGCTGCGATTAGGAACATAAAATGGGAATAAGGTCTCTGGGAAATCTTGTCAAAAGTATGATTTATGTAGCTTTCCTTCCATGGGTGCCCAGTTTGACACATCCATCTTGCTCTTGTCTTCTAAAAATTAAGTCCTTTGAATGAGCATTTTGAAGCTGACATCCACAGTTGTGCCTGCGTACTGTAGCTGTTCAGTCTCTGCGTTAGCACAGCTTACCAGCTTAGCTCTGATGTCAGCAACTTGTGGAGTAGGGTCTATAGTACAATGTTTGTGTTTCAGGGGGAAAAAAAAAAAAAGTTTTTGTTTTTTTTTTTCCCTAAGTTTGTGCCCAGCACTTATGTGGTGGTACAGGCCCTGCTTTCACAAGCCAAAGCAGTTGTTTGTCAGGCAAAAGATAAAAGATTCCTGCAGCCACTCAAACACATTCCTCATCTATTGATTTCTACCTCTGCAGTCAGGTCACAGGCTGGCATTTGTTGCAGACCCCATCGGATTTGCACAACCTATTTTTATGGCTCTTGACCTTACATGCCCCAAAGTGCTGATGAGCTAAATACAAGTCCTGGACACAACAATATTGTTAGAAAATAACAGCGTATACGAGTACACATGGCAGAACTAACACAAGGAAAGGATCTGAGGGAATACTTGCTGTCCTTTTATGACCTAGCCAACAGGAAGAATAGATAATCTTTGCTGTAGACTTTCCTTCCACTCTGGCATGGGCTGCTAGGATGATGAAGCTGGTTAGTTTCGAAAAGCTTCTTTCAGAGAAACTGGAGTGCAGATCTACTTCTTCAGAGATTTAAGAGGACAGGATTTTTCTTCCCACTTTTTCTGTGGATATTCCCAAGTTCCAGCTCAATAATTCAAGCCAGGACATGCAAGGAGCACGTTCCTTGAGCTATGCTCACAACTACGCAGTCTGTCAGCAAGTGAAAATCATTCCATTGCTCCATCACCCAGGCAGAGATCTGACACACAAATAGGGAGGCTTCCATGCTGCTTGCTCTCCGGCTTTTTCTTTGGATTTGGCCTGAAGTTCATCTTCTCTGCTTTGCCCTGTAGTACGCAGAGACATCTAGTGGCTGAGCAATCCTGAACACAGGAGTCTTGGATCATCAATTACAAAAGGGAGTAGGGATGCCTCATCTGGTGAGCAATTTAGCATGTCCTGAGAGTTGGGCTGCCCTCCGTGGGCATCTTCTGGGAAGCAGATGGTCGCTTCTGTGGGTCAGGCCCTACATTGATAATGCTGAAGAAAGTGTGATACCATTTTCTTAAATTCAGACCAGTAAATTTGAGTGTTTCCTTCTTAGTCAGCCAGGCCTTTGAGCAAGGTCCATCACATGTACTGTTTAGAGACCAAGCATACCACTTCACAAAGGCTGGAGATAGTTTTTGGTAGCACATTCAGTGCCTTGGTTTTCATTCTTCCATTTCTCACAAGCTGTGTCTTACACAAAGGATTAACCTAAGAGTGGATTTAAATATCCTTGATCCCATGGCCTGCTCCTTTCCCTGCTCCTTTGCTGGATGCTAGCCCAGCTGCAGCCCAGGCTTGGAGCCCTCACTGTGGCTCTTGAGAAGAGCTGAGGAGAAGGTGTTTCCTTATGCACTGCTGCCCACTCTGCTTAGACCCACTGGGCTCTTCCTTTTGGCTCTTGCTCTGCTGCACTCTAGACCTTGGCTTAAGTCCATACCTGAGTGTGTACTAACCAGAGGAGCCAGAACTTGACATTAGACTCAAAACCACACTATGCTGCCTGTGTAGGTGCACCCACAGCGGGCAAATGGAGTTGGCATTTCTCAGAAGTCCCTGCCCAAAATTGTTCCAGTTAGGGTAGTGCAGAAATCAGGGAATAGTGGCTGTTCTGAGACCTTCAGTCTTCTATTGGAGTGGTTTTTGTAAAAGCAGTAGGGGAAAGCCAGGTGGTACAGTGTCCTTCCTGCTTGTTTCTTTCACACGTTGCAGGAGTGATTCTCAGTTCCTAATAAAATTATTAATATGATTGATCTTAAAGAGCTGTGAGTCTCTGTGACTGACCACAGGGCAGAGTTGAGCCAACAAAGCTTTAATAGCAAGACTCTGAAGGCTTTTGTCATGAAGATCCAGGTAAAGGGATTTTCATCAGACTATGGGTCTGTATAACGCATACATTTGAAATGCAATAGCTCAGCTAAAAAACATGAACTTCTAGAATTTCTTTGTGAGACCCTCACAAAAACTTCACCAGCATCTGTTTGCCCCTTTTTAGGGGTGGTTCTTAAGGTTTTACCCATAACATTCTTCAATAACAGATGCCAAGACATCTCCTGAGACATTTTTTGAATAGGAACCTCCATCTGGCGCTGCATCCTTAGAAGCTGTGACTTGGCTTCTTTGTCTGCAGGGTGGTTAATCTTAATGAGGCAAGCACAGCAATTTGCTGAGCAGAGATATATGCTTATCAGATCCTATTACTGAGCTGATTCTCTTTTATAATTATTTATTCTGACTTCAGTAGATGAAGCAATGTGAAAACACTTAAACCCAGAGCTTTCATCAAGAAGACACAATCTCACACTCCTGTGAACAACTGAAAGCTGCCTATGGAAATGGCTAACTATTTCTATGACTAACTGCCATAGAAATGGCTAACTATACCGGTATGGTTGTCCCAGTATATCCTGCCAGTTAAACTTTCCATGCCCTTCTTATCTCAAGATAAATGTCCTGATTTAAATCATGTTGAGATGATCTCCATAGAAAAGAAGTATTTTTGTATGGGGACAGCAGTGTCCATAGAGGGAGAATTTTATTGGCATAGCTAAGCTAGTATAATTATACTGGCATAATTACGCTGGTAATTTTCCCTGTGTATACAAGCTATGGTCTCAAATTGTGCTTCACTGGCAGAAGAGCTTCCTTTGTTGGAGAGATTCTTTAGATCTAAATCAGGTTGTTAATAAGTGCTTCAGCATGCAAGTCAATGCCTCAAACTTTATAATGAATATTACTCTCTGCCTCCCAGAGAATCCCAAACTGCTTTATGCTTGTAACAGACTCCGCACAAAACCTCATCCTCTGCTGATGGAAAGCCAGCTCAGGGGAGAAGTATAGCAGTTACTTCACATCAGCATATCAGTGGTTACATGGTCTTGTGGAGAGGGACCTTTCTGTTGGGAATCAGCAAACATCAGGATATATCAGCAGATGGCCATATGTGTGGGTTTGTTTCTTTGACTTTCCATTTCTTCTTCCATTTTATGTTTTCATAGACTGTTTTGCTCCCTGCTAATGAGATTTCTGTTCAAATGGGGACCACTCTGTGTAACTTGTAATACATACGAAAACAATTGCTGTGTGTGACAGTTTATGAGAAGAAATAAAGGCTTACACAGAATAGAATAGAATAGAATAGAATAGAATAGAATAGTTCAGTTGGAAGGGACCTAAAACGATCATTTAGTCCAACTGCCTGACCACTTCAGGGCTGACCAAAAGTTAAAGCATGTTATTAAGGGCATTGCCCAAATGCCTCTTAAACACTGACAAGCTTGGGGCATCGACCACCTCTCTAGGAAGCCTGTTCCAGTGCTTGACCACCCTCTCGGTAAAGAAATGCTTCCTAATGTCCAGTCTAAACTTCCCCTGACGCAGCTTTGAACCATTCCCACGCGTCCTATCATTGGATCCCAGGGAGAAGAGCTCAGCACCTCCCTCTCCACTTCCCCTCCTCAGGAAGCTGTAGAGAGCAATGAGGTCGCCCCTCAGCCTCCTTTTCTCCTAACTAGACAAACCCAAAGTCCTTAGCCACTCCTCATAGGACATGCCTTCCAGCCCTTTCACCAGCTTTGTTGCCCTCCTCTGGACGCATTCAAGGACCTTCACATCCTTCTTAAACTGTGGGGCYCAGAACTGTACACAGTATTCAAGGTGAGGCCGCACCAACGCTGAATACAGCGGGATAATTACCTTTCTTGACAGGCTGGTTATGCTGTATTTGATGCACCCCAGGATGCGGTTTGCCCTCTTGGCTGCCAGGGCACACTGCTGACTCGTATTGAGCCTGCTGTTGGCCAGCACCCCCAGATCCCTTTCTGCAGGGCTGCTCAGTAACCATACAGAAACCATGTGAAATGGCTTAAGTAATTTGGACAGAAATATCTTCAATGGCACTGAGTCATCAGGACCACGATGTGCTGCCTCATGTGAAAGATAACCATGTCAAGTGGATGAGGCTGTTAATGAAGTCATAGCCTTTGCTAGAGTCATGTACACTTATCAATTGAACTGGAAGTATGCAGAGCAGCAAAATAAATACCTTAAATGATCATTAGACAAAAGAAAGCTAAACAAATATAGTAATTACATTTTCTATAAATAACAATGTAAAGTCACCAATCAGTGGGTTTTCTTTATTAGTAATTATTACAGAATGAAATGAATTAGAATTTATGACAGGTTTCACAGAATCACAGAGAAACTGATTGGAGTTAATTGGGACTAGCCTCCCTCTCATACTGGACTACTGCCAACACCTGCTGTCAGCTGTGGCTTTGTCTAGCCAAGTCATGAAAATCCCCAAGGGTGGTGATTTTGCAGCATCTCTGGGTACCTGCTCCAGTGCTACCCTCCTAGTAAAGCTTTTCCTTATGTCTGATCTGAACCTCCCCAGCCACATCTTGTGACCTTTGCCAATCGTTATACCATCTACTGCTGCTGAGAAGAGTTTGGCTACATTATCTTTGTTACCTCTTTGTTACCTTTCAAATTGTTGTACGGTATAACTATTCACTCCATGGCCTCCTCTTCATCAGATAAAACAAGGCCAGTTCTCTCAACTTCTTTTATGTTACGTCCTCCATCCCCTGGACCATTTTGGTAGCTCTCTGCTGGATCAGCTCCAGTTTCTGCACATGTCTTTTGAACTTGGGGGTGGGAGGTGTCCACATTGGGACTCAGTATTCCAGGTGTGCAGAGGAGGACTATAATTTGATCTGCTGGACACACTCCTCCTAGTGTTGCCCAGTATGTGGTTTGCCTTATTTGCAGGGAGAGCTCCCTGTTGGCTCGTATTCAGTCTGGTGTCTACTTGTCCTTTTCACCGGGCTTCTTCTAGGCAGTCAGTATACTGATGCTTGGGGTTGTCCCAGCCAAGCGCAGAACATGGTACTTTTCTTTGTTCATATTCATAACATTTTTTGTTAGCCCTATCTTCAGGTTTATCAAGGTCCATCTTGGGTGAGGCTCTGCCTTTCAGTGTGTCAACTACTCCTGATTTCCTAGYGTCTTCAAAATTGCTGAGGATTCATTCTGTCTTATTATCCAGATCATTGATACTGTTTGTTACTGGCCAACAGCTGGTTGTCAAGACATTGATAGGTAGCCTTTGAGATTGACAGTCCAGGCAGCTTTCATGACATCTAGTGGACCATAAATCCTCAGTTTCCAGATAAGAGGACTGTGGAAATGGGTCAGAAGTCTAGTGAAATCAAGTATACTTTAACCACCACTCTCTCCTGATCAACATAAGAAGACATTTCATCACGGGAGGCAATCAAGTCAGTCAAGCCTGATCTGCCCTTGGTAAATCCACACTAAATGTTTGTGATTACCTTCTTGTCCTTGCTCTTGTGACTTGTACCAACAAGACCACACTTATTTTGCAATATAAGAGAAAACAGTGCATCCACTACAAAGGTGAAATTCACTCTTGGCCAGACTTCCCAGCTACTGCTTCTGACCCTACAGCTCAGGCTTAGAGCCTTCACTGTGGCACTTGAGAAGAGCTGAGAAGGTGTTTCTTGATGCACTGCTGCCCACTCTGCTCAGTGCCACTGGTCTCTTCCTCTTGGCTCTTGCTCTATTGCACTCTAGACTTTGGCTTGCATCCACATGGAGTGTGTGCCTACATACAAACAGAGCAGGAGAAGAGTCAGAACTTGAGATTAGACTCAAATCCATACTATGCTGCCTGTGTAGGTGCACCCACAGAGGGCAAATGGAGTTGACATTTCTCACAAGTCCTTGCCAGATGTGCTCCCGGTTGGGGTTGTGCAGCCTAAGCAGACTGAGCAAACAACTGTGGAGTTTGTTTCATTTGTAATTCCTCTTTGCCCTAGATGGTTAGAGGTTTAGCAGTGCTCAGGGTTAGATCCCAGCTGGGCAGGCCATGAACCACAGGCAGGTCTCTGTCTTCCTCTGCCATTAGGATCTTCCAGACACTAATTTCATGGTGTATGGACTGTACATTTCTTCCAAACTCAACAAAACCAAAGTGTATGTAGAATTTCTCAGAATTTCTATTTTGCATTAAGTGCTGCTATTTCTTTCTTTCTTTTTTTTTTTTTTGCTACTCCGATTCATTTCTTTTGTTGCTAAAATTTTAAGAAAAATATTTAACTCAAAGTCAAAAATAATTTTGGGTTCAAACATTTCATTTGGATTTCCACTTCTAGCGTTTTGTTTTATCAAATCATTATTATTAAACACTTAAAAATCTATTTGAGATGTAAAATAATAATAATAATACATTTCTTTTCAGTTCTAACTGGAATTTAATAAAAATGAAATGCTTTCGCAAACTTTTTCACTTACTAATGTAAGAATTAAACATTTTCTGAAACCTCTAATTGTATTAATAGACATTTCAGGAAAACAACTGAATAATGACTTATTTTACTGGATGTTTCTTTCCCTCTCCTCCATAYGAGTTGTCTTATTAGAAAGATCTTTTGTTTTTTTAGAAACCAAAATATTATGTCCATTTTCTAGCTTATTCTGCCCATTCCTATCAACTGAATGTGAGTTTAGGGCTTCAGTTCCATCTCCATCAGATCTTTGTGTAACAGTACTTACTCTTGAAAGTTTAAATCGTGTTTTACAGGTAATCAAAATGAACATTTTGTGGTTTACCAGTCTCAAGAGCTTTTCTTTTTCAGAAGTATTTCCCATATACCTAGATTAATGAATAATATAGCTACTGTTGCCACAGACACCTTACAGTCTCGGACAAATAATATTTGTAAGCAGTGAGTGAAAATTTCTCTTGCACTGATTTCTTCCTGGACTGGATGGGATAATCTTAGTGGAGACTGAGGAGACTATAGAAGGGTAAAGATCGGGTATGTAATCCTGGATTTTAAAACTGTTTTTTCCATGCCCTGTTTAAGGGCTGTTCCATTTGCTGTTATGTGGACCAAACAGCCAACCTCTGTGAATGTTTGCTACATTGTGAGCTGGCTCCTGTACAGGGGTTCATCCTCTACTCCTAAAAATTGTTGAGCCCCCTTRGCTGCTATTGATTTCAGTGGGGACTGAGTGAATTAAGTGCCTGGCTGCATTGCTCACCGACTGGCAGGATTGTGCCTAATTGCAGACTGTGGATAAGGGGATACAAACCCATGTAGAGACAGGCTGTTTCGCTCTGCTCTGGCCAGTGGAGTGTCTGGCTTGCTCAGGACACATCATCTGCAGCGAGGAGCTTTAGTGTCAGGCTTACTGTTTTTGCATGCCAGGATGGTTGAAGTGACACCTTGGGGACTACATGACTGAAGCTATCATGTTGTATTAGCTTTGTGTGTTGTATCTGCCCTACAGGCCTTGCTCTAGTGTGCAGCCCTAGCAGTATTTCAACAGACGGGAAGAGGATGATTTGAGCCTTCAGCAAGCATAACCAAGCCTTGTCCRCTTTCCTGGTACTGCATCAACTCACACCTCCAGAGCGTGAGGTCTTTTCAATGCTGGGGGCTGATTCAGGAGGGGAGCATAATGCTTTCCACAAACCGCTCTCTACCAGCAGCTGTGCCCTGCTGTTGGTATACTCGAAGAGATGCTGGAGTTATTCAAATGATACCTGTTACCGTACCTGTTAACACCATCCTTTGCATGCGGAGTTAATTTTGTTCAGATTGAGCCTTTGTTTCTTGYTCTTCCATTAAAATCAAGTGTTTGCTTCATGCAACTTAACAAAAGCTTATTGGTGCATGGGGTTGTTCTTCCCCAGGTGCAGGACTTTGCACTTCCCCTTGTTAAACTTCATGAGGTTCCCGTCAGCCTATTTCTCCAGCCTGTCGAGGTCCCTGTGGTGTATCAGCCACTCCTTTCAATATCCCTGCTTGCAGCCTGCAGTTACTGTGCATACCTGTAAAAACTGGTTGTGACAGATCTACATATTTGGAAGAAAATGAGAGGATGATGTAGTGATGCCCCAGTGATGCCCAGAACATGGGCATGAACCTGTGTGTACCTAGGCACTATTGCAGACTTGGCTTGGGACTTATGACTGGGGTTTTAACTTCAGCTTTGATGCTGGTGGGTTGAGGGTTTTGGGTCACTAAGTCCCTCTATTGTCCGCTCCCTTTCTAACAACTGTGTTCTCTAGTTAGAAAGTGAACTCATTGGAGCAAGGACTGTCTCTCACTGTATGTCATACAGGATGATTAGACTCAATTAGACATTGGTCTTGATTCCATAGATACTCCTGTGTTACACATAATAATATACATCTCTGTGTCCTGAATTTTTTTCCTTTTGCTTTTCCAAGAACCCCTTAAGGAGCACAGAAGGATGTTAACACGTGTTGCTAAATAGACTCCCTAAGAGTAAGACTTTTAAGTCTTACAGCCAGACTGCCCCTGCAATTCCTCAGTCATAAATTCCAGCATTGTTTTCTCAAGGAATTCAAATCCAAAAGACATCAAAACCCTTTGTGACTTTTCATGCTACTGCTTTTTCTTTGATGCCAGACTCCATACATGAAGCTGTTAAAAAAATGATCATCCAATCAAACTGTACTAAGTGACAACTTTGCCTCATTTTCCCCGTCTGCATTGAATGAGGAGAATGAATGACATCCTTTAAACATTACCTAGCAGGGAGGCATAAAGAGTTTTAATTTAGGCAATAAATTGTCTTCCAAAGTTTATTTTTTTAATGCTGTGACAAGGAAAGCCATTGCACATAGCTAAATGCTTTTTTTTTTGCTCTCCCTTTGCCCTGTTAAATCTGGCTTTCTCTAATGCTTCATGTAATACAGAAGGCTAAATAGTCTCCTCAGCTCAACTCCCACATACAAATCCCACTTGGTCTAAGAGCTGCTAGGCGTGGGAGTAATTTAGTTAATCTATCTGCCATTATCTGGGCCAAGATTTTAGCATCTGTGCTTATTAATGAAATAAGACTATGTGAAGGGCATAACAATTGATCTTTCCCAGGTTTAGGAACAGTGTTAGGACATTATGAGCCTCCATAATGACAAGAACACAGTTCCATTACCAGACCTGACTTTAAACCTTCCTAATAAAGGAGCTGTCAATTCTTCCATAATATTTAACAGTAGTTTATGCATTGGATCTCTCCTAAGGCTATTTGGGGCTTGATTGTGTTGTTACAAAAGCCAGTGTTGTGCCTTTCTTCCTCATGAGGGTTTTTCATGTCATTTTACATGACTTGCAAAATCGCATCAGTTAATTTCAGGGCTGTCCAGCTTTTGCACTTTGCAGACACATTGTGTTGGTTATGGAAGCAGTCAGCGGCAATGCAATGAGCTAGTCTGCGGGCTACCGCTGGGTAGCACTAAGGCACTACCCCAGTCATGGGCAGGAGACCAAGTATCCCACAGGCCATCACTTGGACCAGCTCAACCCTATTTTAAAAGCATCTTGCTTAGTTTTTCTGTGGAAATCTTTTTAGGAGAAACATTTTTAATTCAGATGAAGTCAGCTGAAGCTATAAAGAAAGTGAACTTGTTCTGGGCAATAAACAAAAATTTTCCAACATTGTCCTTTTATTAATCTTTTCTCCCCATCTACTCCTCCTGTAACCATGATCAAAAAGAGAGGGAAAGAAAAAAAAAAAAAAAAGAGAGAGAGAGGGAGTTAGGAAGAAACAACCCCCCCTGAAACCTCTGTGTGGTCTGTTAGCCATACACCCACATGCTTTCAAAATGCAGGAGAGAGAGCATGTGCTCATACACATGTGTAACATTTTTATTGAGTATTAAATGAGAGGAAGGAAAAATCTGGCTTTGGTGAAGCTGCTGCATATGCTTATCAAACAGTGTAAATCTCGTAATCCAGAGGTTTAAATGTTTGTTTCAAGTAACCAAAGAACAACCTCTTTCAAAAGCCACAGATTGCTTTTGAGCTCTCTTTCTCCCTGTGCATCCAAACTGACCTCTCTCCTTTTCTGTTGATGTTTGCAGGCAACTATCGAAAAAGATTGAATGGGCTAATACTGTCAGATCAGTGTAGCTGCACAGAATTTCTCTAGTCAGCTTTGCAGAATGTGTTGACTGTGAATTTGCTTTGCAGTGGTACAAGTTGGCTTGATACTCCTGTCCAGGTTAATGATGTCCTGCCAGATCCATTGTGCTGAAGGAAAAGTGTCTTTTGCTTTTCCAACACTTGTGATGGAACGAGAGTTAGGCAAAAAGAATTAGTTAATATTTGTCCAGTGGCTTATCTGCATAGAGAAGCCAGGCAAAAGGGATTTGGTGCTTCTAGGAAAAATTACCAGCCAAGAAAAGAAGGTTTCAAGTCCAGAGCTGAACAAAATGTTCTCAATGTAACAGTTGACTCTTCAAAAAAAAAAAAAAAAGTCATGGGAGCCTGTTGATTTTGATAAAAGTGAAAAGAGTAATTTCTACTTTTTCATTTTACTTCAGTATGTCTAAAACGGTTTCCTTCAATGTGACTATGTTAAACTTAGAGGTTATAACAGTTATTTAATTATATTTACATGTTTCTCTTAAAATAAGCATATAACTGCATAGAATCATATATTATATTTAACATACACATATATTAGCATTATAGGTGTTATAAATGAAAAGCTTTTATTTCTTCCATGTGTTTTGGTGGTGTTTTCAAGAAACTATTTCAGATTGAAAAGAATAAWAAAAGATTTCTAATTTTTTTTTGCAGGGCTCGAAACTGTGTCTCCTTTATAATAAGAGCATAGTATTATTTTTGATACGTTGGGATTTCCTGTGAATGGAAATTCTATTTTCCTTATCAGTTCTACTGAAGATATGTTGAACTACTGGCTTCTTGGAGTTAAATTAGCCTTTTGTGCTTAGCCTAAATAGTTTGTTCTTTGTCTGACATTTACTTTTAGAGAGGCAAGTTCTGAACTTTTGCATCTGTCTTCAAGGATATCCTTCTTTCCAATATACTCCTTCATCAGAAATTTGTTCATTTGTAAGTATTGATACCTGGAAATCAGTATGATTTACATGACTGATTGAATACAGAATTCAGATTAGGCACTACACACACATGTAATTGGAGGTACAAGYGCTCCTGGGCCAGGTATATCACAGGAATCCGTTCAAGCTTCCTGATGCCGGAGTAAAATGTTTCCTACAGKGGGGCTTCAGCATTTGTCAGATCTTTTGTTCATAAACTACCGCCTATTTGTACCACAGGAGTCCAAATAAGAGGCACAGAATAAGACAGAGCACAAGCCAGGTGGGCCACCTGACTTCTAGTGGCTTTCATGGMCATACCCCATAGCCTGTACCCCTCCCATGCCCAGACATGTCCCTGTCACATGTCAGGTAGCGGCTGCAGCATCCCAGAATGGCCAGAGAGAAGACTGCTGCGACCAGAACAATTTGCTCATCTTAAAGACTACTCCTTGCCCATTCTTGAGGAAAGTACATGGCCATCAGCAACCCACAACCCACAACGTGGGTGAATTCTCCTGGCAGGTTCCTTAGCCCTTTCCTGCCATAACATTCACAGTCTGAAGAAACAAAGAGTAGGAAGATAAGAGGGATGAAGTGACTGAGTCAGGATGGCAGATCAGTGGGACAGCCTAGGCTAAAACTCAGGTCTCTAGTAGACTGTACTGGCCTCTTAGTGATGCAGTGGTGGCTTTAATTATACCTGTTAACTAAAGCCTGAAGCCTGCCATACAGGTATGCTACTGGCAAGGAACTGCAATGTATGTACATCGTTATTTCTTTTGGAAATATTGTTAATGACCATTGCCCATTGAGTTCTAAAYTCTTCTTGATTTTGGAGGGGAAATTTTGCAGCATCAAGCCCAAAGCTTCTTAAATAAACTTGATTCTCATTTGGTTTGTTCTTCAAGAGATACTTGCACGCCTCATCCTGAAAAAGTGGGAGTTCAGGGTGACTTTAAGATGAAAAGTACCCTCACTGACAATATAATCATCATCTTGGAAGCAAATGACTGAGGTTAACCAATGTCCTTGCTGTAAGAGTGACCAGGTTAATAGTTATCCCCTGTACTTTGTTTCTTTTTTGAAGTGAAGAAGAAGGTCCCCAACAGAAGATTTTTCAAGAAGATCATGACATTAACAACTCACAGAGTACTGGGAGGGAGCCACTTAGCATGTTTCATGGATATTTTGGTCTAGATTTTAATCAATATTTTCCCTAGATAGAAACACAGTAATCCTTCAGACTGTGACATCCAATATTATGGCCCTAATTTTTAACTCACATGTCTTAAACAATGCTTGAGAGCAATGCAAATTTTTATTTTTTAGAATAATGTTGTGCTGGTTTTGGCTGGGATAGAGTTAATTTTCTTCATAGTAGCTAGTATGGGGCTATGTTTTGGATTTGTGCTGGAAACAGTGTTGATAACACAGGGATGCTTTCATTATTGCTGAGCAGTGCTTACACAGAGTCAAGGCCTTTTCTGCTCCTCACCCCACCCCACCAGTGAGGAGGCTGGGGGTGCACTAGAAGTTGGGAGGGGACACAGCTGGGACAGCTGACCCCAACTGACCAAAGGGATCATATTCCACACCATAATGACGTCATGCTCAGCATATAAAGCTGGGGAAGAAGAAGGAMGGGGGGACGTTCGGAGTGATGGCGTTTGTCTTCCCAAGTCACCGTTAGGTGTAATGGAGCCCTGCTTTCCTGGAGGTGGCTGAACACCTGCCTGCCGATGGGAAGCAGTGAATGAATTCCTTGTTTGCTTTGCTTGAGTATGCGGCTTTTGCTTTACTTATTAAACTGTCTTTATCTCAACTCACGAGTTTTCTCACTTTTACCCTTCTGATTCTCTCCCCCATCCCACCGGGGGGGAGTAAGCGAGCAGCTGTGTGGKKYTTAGTTGCTGGCTGGGGTTAAACTATGCAAAAATAAACATGGCATTTTTCAAAACGTAAACTTCAGGCTTGATGTATTTTCAGAGCCATAAATCAGAGTGGTTTAATTTACAAAACACTAAGGAGACGGAGAGCTCCAAGTATTTAATTTATCCAAATCACTCTGAGTAGTTTATCTTCACCTGTGATGTACTTTTTATTTTATTCTAAACCTACTAGCGAATTCTCAGCAAACCCTGCTAGGGTTTGGCTTCTGCAGTCAACTTTAATCTCTTCAGAGTGGCCAACCTAATGAAATCAGTCAATAGCTATTGCATACAGTAAAGGAATCTAAGACTTTGCTCTGATTTTGTGGATGTTGCTATAACTCAGAAATAACATAACTGAAATCTACAGCCCCAGCAGTAAAAGGCAACCCAACATGTTCTGAATCCAACACGGATTCAGAATTTCATTTTTACTATTTATGACTTAACATTTTCTTGTTAAAGTAGGAAAACCTTGTTGTATTGAGCACTTCCATGTTGTCTCACTGTAAATATTTCCAATACAGAGTCTGTCCAAACTAGCCTTATTAATTCCCTTCACAACCAGTGAGGAAAAACAGGCGTTAGTAGGTGATGCAGATGGATGTCTGAAAAAGATGAATCTCACACTCTGTAGTTGCCAGTTTCTTTCCAATGTCTATGAAAGGAGCTTAGGTAACTCATTCACATGTAGACATCCACATTAAAGATGGCTCACTTTAGGTGAGAGAAGTTACATTTCTTTTCAAAAGAAACCTGAGTTGGTGTTTTCTCTGCCTACTGGACAGGAGAATAAGATGTCTATTTCTTCTATAAATGATGGCTTTTGGAGATAACCGAGAAGAGAGAATGACGCTAGAGGATGGAGAGCTGCTATTGTCCTTTACAAAGGTGGCATGTAGCTGCAGAGATCCAATGTCATCTGCAACTTACAAGTTGAGGTCCAAGGAAGCTTCTCGCCACAGTGAACTAACTCCAGGACTGTTGCTACCTAGATACTTATGAAACATTTAAATGGAATTAATGTAAATGTTAAATAAAACTTCCTGTTCCTTAAAAAGGAAYGCCTTGGTAAGGGAAGTTGGCAGAGCAGATAGGCTATGTAACATTGGTATATTATCCTGGCATTTGGGGAGAATAAGTTGCTTTAGAGCCTTCACTACTTTGCTCCAGGAAAGAAAGGTAGTAGGAATTGTTTTCAACAAAATGATTTCCATAGCTTATTTAGATATGTGAGGCATTATTTCATTTATAGTTAACTTTGCTCTGTCTTTTTTTGAACAGCATACAAGTCAGTCAGTTATAAAACAGACAGTGCCCTGAAGAATTCAAAGTTTTGGGTTGAACACACAGAGAAGATGGAAGAAAGAAACGAAGAGGTAGGACAGGAAAAGGTAAGTATTTCATGATATGGTGGGATCCTGTCTTCTGTCTGCCTGACTTTTTGCTGAGTAACATGGGATCCTATGGCTGTGGCAAGCAAACGGACATGAAATCTGGCCAGATCACAGAGGAGGACAAAGTTGCTCTATGCTATAATTGTGCAAGCAGAGGTAGTGGGACACATCCAAAAAGAAATATCATGACATTTCAGCATTAATACTTTAAATAACACTTTTGTTCTGCAACATATATTGACAATTTAAAGTTTTTAATCTTTATTTCAGATAGCCACAAGTATCAGAACTTTGCAGTTTCACGTAGAATAGAAGACCTTCTTTCGTTCAGCTCTACTTGTACTGTGCAAGGTGACTTCATTATGATTTCAGATATATGATAGCTGAGGAATAACTTCCTACTAGTTTAGGTGAACATGTGTAGGAAGAGAATGTTATCGGTGTACTCCTACAGCAAGCAAAATAATTTGAACATATTAGCTTCAGCTGTAGTTGCTTTTTAAATTGCTTTTGACATCTAGAAGGCCAATGTGGAAGGATATTTTACAGAGAAGAGGAAAAAAGGGGGGATAAAAAGGATATTGAAAGCAAAGATGGAGAAAAAAAGACATCAAGGCAGTTTTGTATTGGAGGTGAAGCATCGTGAACAATTCTAGTTAAGCAAAATAGACACTCAAAGGGATTAGGAAATATAAGAGAACTGACTGTAAGCTTTAACTGTGAAGTGATGGAATGGGAGGACCAATCAATAAGATTATAAGAATGAAAAGCTGAAGCTCTTTAATGTAATATTATTTATTGCATACTTTAAYAAAGTATGCAGTAGATAACACTGGAGCTCTACAAAGCTCGGCTGCGTCCTAACTCCCACTTTTAATGCCCAAGTCCAAAATTCAGATCCTCAGGACAGCTGCTCTGTTATCAACTAAACCTAGAAATGTCTACAGTCTCTAGGTACCTAACCTGAGTTTTTGCTGTGAAAACCCAAGGAGCTAACTGAATAGAGATTTGAAGAAGGGCATCCTCAGAACCTCATAAGCTAGGGATTCTTTGCCTGATCCCCAGAAAACTCATGAAGTGTTCCCTGCAGATCTCTCTTGAAGGCCATAATCTGGTGGTCATTCTCAGCACTCAAGCCTCAGTTAATGTGACCTTAGAGTGGCTTCAGTTGCTCATGTTCTTCTTTGTACTAAATGCCTGAATGTGAATTGGAGCTGGAAAGTGAATTCACATTTCCCTTTCCCTAATTCAGTTACCTAAGCTAAACAGTGACCCAGAGAGCCATCCCTTCTCTCCACTATTTTGTCTCCTTTCTCTTCTCTTCTTTCCTCCTTCCAGTGGACAAATGACTTTTAATTACTTTCCTTTCCAACGTGTGATTGTTTCCACAGGTGTGTTTGGAATAACAGTGCTATCTAAGATCCCCATCAGCCTGGTCCTGAGAGGACCTTACATGAGCTGGGAAAGGCAAGTCCTCTCAGACAGGCGGAAGTTGCTCTCTGAGCAGTGGATGGGTGAGAAGCACCAAAGCTACTAAGGAACAGGATGCTTTTCCTGAGTAGTTTTGCGGAGGACCGTGTAGCCTGGTTTGACTTTGTTTTTGTTTTTAAAGGACAGTGTTTATTTGGGCAATCCATATGTTTGGCTTTCCAGGGACAAACAGATCATTGGAGACGTGAACGGTCTGTGTGCTCACAGCCTTTTCTAATGGGACTGTGGTGGAGTGATCTGGAAGTTTTGCCACTTTTGGGGTTCTTTGCTCTCTAGGTCACTGGCACAAAGAGTATTTCTGATGTCAACACAGAACAAAGTTCCCTGTGATCAGCTGCCTGTTTACTGCAAATTCACCTATGGCTGAAGCCTGCTTAGAAGTAGAAGAAACTCCAGTACGGCAGGACAGTGAACTCTCTGGAGCATAACTCTGTAACAAGCCTTCTCCCATGCAAAAACAATGGGCTTGTCCACATAAAATCGTCTTTCTGCCAGGCTTCTAGGCACCCTGACTACTGGATACCCAAATTTCTTGGTCAGCAAGGAGAAGCCTGTTTAGACTCTATTTTTATTGAGCAAACAAACACCATCTTCCTCACAAATATCTGCAACATCTGGCTTGGCTTCCCATATTGCACAACTCTGCACTGAGTTAACTAATTTGTGTTTCGCTAATGCATACATTGACTAGAAGAAATCAAGAAAGAGATAATCTGTCTTTTCCTTTAGGAGTGTCTCCAGTGGTTAAACTTTCCACTGTCAGGTCTTTCACTGCTCATTTTCTGTTTGAGGAAGCAGCTAAGCAAGCACAGCTCTTTCAGTGCTTCACAGCAGTGCATTTTCTGTAATTTTCACATAATTTTGCTGGCTCTTCTCTTTACCCTCCATACATTTTCTTTATATCTGTTTTTTTAAAGTGTGGGCACCAAAGCTAGATAGGGCACTCCAGCAAAATCCTTTCCACACTCCACTGCTCATGCAACAAATTTTCATTTTTTTGCTAAGCTGTGAACTTCTTCCTATTATGATACAATTTCAAACTCTTACTGTCAAATGCTGAATTGGATTCTGTCGTATAAATATAGTTCAGAAACTTTTTTTCTCTTCCTTGAAGCAGAAATTATATCCATAAGAACCAGCCAAAGTATTTATAGCAAATAATTTATTTCATTAGCTTCATTCTAACTCTGTTTGCCGTGTATTTGTTTACAACTTTGGAACTGTTTGTTGCATATTTTATGCATGAATATTTCAATCCATTTGCTGTGCACAGGCTATTTGCGCCAACTGTGTCTCTGGCTGTTCAGTTCTCTTGTTCAATCGAGTTGGCATTTTTTAATGAAAAATAGACACTGTCAGGGACTGCATACTGAATCAGACAGACCTTTGCTCTGATCTGCTGTAGTCATTCTTCTATTTGTGCATATCTATGTCTTGGAAAAAGAAAAAAAAACAGAAGTAAAACTTCATGATATTGAGTTGTTCTAAGGAATCTACAAGTTAGAGAAAAAATGTTAATATACCCTAAATTGTCATTGTCTGAATGAAACATTTCTGTTCTTTGCAACATGACAAATTTTCATTTCAAAATTTCAGTAAATGAAAATGAAATAATTATGGAAATTTTGAAGATTTTTACTTTTTGTCATGTTTTAGGGCAGGAATATGCCACACAACTCCAGTTCCATTCCAGAGACACGACTGGTTTCTGGAGTCTTGCTCCTTTGTGTGTATGGCCAAAACTATTATATACAGTAGATGAGAAACAGACTTCAGCATAGCTACATTAGCTTTTGTGTGATAATATATTTGATATCCTATGGAAGGCAAAAAATATTCCTGAGAACTTTCACAGGAAAACTGACAAGTATTAACCTATAATAATTTTCAATATTTTTATGAAAGAGGAAATGAATAATTTGAATGAATACTTATTTCTTTGAAGCATTTTCCAGTTCTAGTGTCTTTATTTATGTTAGGGAAAATCTTGAGGCCGCTGCCAGAGGTGTAAGCTTTTTTTATAATTAAGATGCTGCTTTCAAAGTGTCGTGATCAATACCTGGACCTGTCTCCTGCTCTCTGGCCTTGGGCAGGTCACCTAAGCTCTGTACCTCATACTTGTTGTGTGGGGAGGGAATTTAACAATTTCTATCTTCTGCTCTTTTCTCCCTTGTTTTTCTACTGTACTCCCTTCTATGGGAAGGAAGGCCTAGATTCATCTTACCTATCTTTCAGCACTTCAGATGTCTGAGCTATATATGTATAGGCAAGGCAGAGAACCACTTCCAGAGGGCAACTGGCTGACATATGTCTGAAGCACCCTACATAGTGCCCCACTGATTATAGGAGAAGCCTCTAGTGACTTTGGTCCTAAATTAGACTTCTCAATTAAATGTCTCAAGTTAGGTCAGATGAATCCAGGTTGGACTGTCTTTCATTAATAAACACTGCTTATCACAGAGGGTCCTAATCTCCATAGGGGCTGCAAATGAAATATGAATACTGACAGTAATAATGCTTGTATCTAGCAAATGACAAAGCTGGTTTCAAAAGTGTGCAGATGGTTTTTCCCTTTTGTTTTAGCATCTGAACAAAGACAAATCTTCTGAAGTGTACAGGTTCTTTTGCTATCAGGACTTTATCTTTAARAGTACATCAAAGTTACTTAATTAAAGCCTAAAATGTCAACTTGACTGGAATCAAAGTCAAATAGACTCAGCAAAAAGGTTATTGTCCACTTGTGTTTCTAAAATGCTCTGTTGTTGGAACTGGAAAGGAAAATTATCAGGAAGGCTTCCCTAGGTGACAACAGTTTGTCAGCTCTTTCCTGCCTTTTTTAGGGCCGTAAATCTTATCTTTTACAAATGAGGCTTTCAAAGTTCAAAGGATGGCTCTTCAAAATTCTGTGAAGTCAGGTCACCTTATCAGCACTCTCCAGTTCGAGCAGTTCTTGCATGGGTTTGCTGTAAAGGCTGAACATGCAGGTTCAGAGCACTTGACTTATTTCTCTGTCCCTGCCTGCCCTGGGCTTGCAGGACTGTACAATAAAAGAGGATGATGGCAGAACTCTTTTCCAGGAAATGTACTTTTGAGAGTGTCCCTGTTAGGAAAATGTTCTCTTGCAAATATTTACTCCACTTTTGACTGAATCCTAAAACCAAAGGTTCCAACTGTGCAGGCTGAACTGGCTGGAGGCCACCATGCGTTATCAGCATGTGTGTATTTATGGGAGACAGGACATTGCAATGATTTACCTCTGATTTCTGGCAAAGTGGGCACAATTTTACCCCTCAAAATGGGCTTGAAAACTCAGTTTCTCTCCTCRTCTTAAGAAATATATGATTTTCCTTTCTGTTTTAACCTGAGGTTAGGGCAGTTCCTTCTTGCACTATGGAAGGCAAGCACAGCTCCATTCTCATCCCAGCCTGTCTCCCAGTGGTGGATGACAAACCATGCTGGATCATCAGCTGTGGCAGAGACCTCCCCAACCCGCAGGCATTTGCATCTCTGAGATAACAAGTCACACAGCTATATGTGAACACACGTACATACATAYATAAGAAATCTTAGCAAGGCAAAGGATGTTTGAGTTCTTGTTTAAGTTTGGCCAAATATCAAAGAGTTTAAGAAAATGCAAATGAAGGAAATCCATAACCAAACCTAAGCCCCAGGCTCCTGAAGTCTTTGAGCTGAAGTTCTCAACCTTCACATAAGAACTTGGATGTTTCCTATCTAAAATCAAATTGCTCCCATCAAATCCCTCCCATCCCACCTGTCTAGACAAGGCCTGCAGAGCACAAATGCATTCTGTCCTCCACAAACTTACTGTCCTGTTCCTTCCCATACACACACCAACTTGCATCTAAGTAAGTTCTCTGCCATGATGGCCAGGTCATTTCCCCTTGCTATTTTCAATGGCTATGTGTCAACACATTGAGTCACTCATAATACAGGTGGGTAGAAGAAAGAAAATAGCATGACTGAAACAGAGGAGTTCTCCTGAGCCGTATTCAGTGCCCCCCTTTATCATAAATTGTTCTTTTGGTCATGAGTATATATCATTGTCTGGGCCTCAGAGTCCAATAGATACGAAATAACGATACTGTCTTTCTTCTTAATCTTTGTCTAACTTTTATATTCATGTTTTAAGTTTTGGGGTTTGAAGATTGTCTTGTGTCTCAGAAATGAGCCCCAGTTTTACACTGGGCTTTAGACATTACTGCAGAATTTATGGTGATGTGGATGAAATGGCATTTGGATAGGAGAAACCAAAATTTAAAGTTTTCATTCACAGAAAGGTGATATGCCAGAGCTGTTTGGATGTTTGTTCGATCTTTCTTAATTATTTTCATCTGAGGTAATGTAAGAGTAAGAGGATGCAGTTTTATGGCATCTGACTGAGGGCCTGCTGCCCTTAAAAAATGATGGCTTTATGTGCAAATTGACATAATTTCAGTCCCTACTTATCTCTCTGTTTTTCTCTGAAGCTACACATTGAGGTAGTGTTTCTGTGTATTCAGAGAATTCTGTTTCTGTTTACCGGAAACCTAAGCTACTGTTTTCCAGAAAGAAACCACTTTTAAACAAAAATAATATGTGAGAAAGAACTTGACCTCTGCACAAATATCCTTGTCTCGATCCAGCTTCCATAAAGCTAGTGGAAAAATTCTAAGGAGAGCTGGGTTGGATGCTCTTGTGTGTAAACCAAGATATATAGCCTCATAACTTTTTCTCAGCATGTCTTATTTATTCAGTGTATTCCATCGTCTCTTTCCATGGGGACCCTTGCAATCTCCTCTGTCAATAATGCCAGTCATCAAATCCCAATGGCCAAATTGCCACAATCATAATTGTCACCTCCTTTTTGCTTTGCTGTGCTTCCTCACCTGCCAGCATCAATATATTTAAGACATGGCCTATAAAAACAAGCATGCAGAGAATAACCAAGCACTCTCTCTGTTTGTCTTGTTTTCACGTCTGTTCTCTTTTTTTTATCTGACTGCTTTGCCTATATTAAACCCCAATGATGAAGCTAGGTGTTATTCCACTGGGGCAGAATCCAGCACAGATTGTGAGCCCTTCAGGCAAGGGATTGCTTTTCTGTTGAAGTGCCCAGCATATTTTGAAGGAAGAGTTTAGAATAATGACTATTGATGTTGCTACCACACAGGGGAAGACAAATTATTATCTGTGTCTTGACATTATTTTTTTCCCACATTGCAAAGATATAAACAAGAGCAGGGGATGTGTATGTATGTCGTGTGGTACGATAACTGCACAATCAATTACTTGTGCCTTGCATTTCAAATGATAGGCAATTGCTGCACACCCACTCCTTTGTGTCTGATTGCTTAATTCATTTACTTAATTCATTTAGGCAGAAGAGTCCTTGATGGTTCCAGCTGTCTGGCTTTCTAGGCTAGAGCTGTGGGCAATCAATTAGCTCCACCAGTCCGAAAAGCAGAAATGCATGCATACAGCCTTCAAATCCTACTTATAAGGTTAGCGCAAGCCATTTGTTACAGAATGCAAAGCCCTACCAGAGTGTTTCAATCTCTTTGCAAAGCCATCACTTCCTTCCAGGAGTCTGAGAACTGTTTTTCAATATTCTGTAGTACGACTGGAGAGTGGACAGGCGCCAAGGTGAAATGACATAAATGCACCGTGCAAAGGACAGAGTGCATGTGCGCAGTAGCTTAGATGAGGTGGCTGTTTATAGGCGCGTCCCACCTGACTTTTAAGGTGTAGCTAAATTACAAGATGGAGAACAGTCTTGAGAACACACTTATACACAGTGAGCCCTGATGGACTTTCCATCCTCAGTGTCACATTAGCTGGTCAAGTCTGCCCACACAAGGACCACGTTGTGCTTAGGGGGACCTTGGGTCAGGTAGAAATTTGCAACTCCTGAGTTACAGAACATGAGAAGCTTTTCTGAGCGTTATGACAAAGCTTTCTGGAGGTGTTCAGGAATGTCCCGTCCTAAAGGACCACTGTTCACAGGTTCTTCATTTCTAAGCTAACTCCAGAGCTCTGGATGAGGATCACTGTGAAAGTTCACTTGTGTGTCACCAATGCGGACGGTGAGTGTACGGGGTGTCTGTGCCCAGGTGCTGGCAGTGGGGCTGCAGGGGTGGCCTCTGTGAGGAGAGGCCAGGGCTGCCCCGTGCCGGACACAGCCGGTTCCAGCCGGTCCCAGCCGGCTCCAGCGGCCCCACCGCAGGACAGAGCTGAGCCCCTCAGCCAAGCTGGGGGCGCCGGGGGGAAAACAGGTTCCCGGAAGGGCAAAAGGCGGCACAGGCAGAGGAGGAGGAAGCCAAGGAGGGAGCAGCAGGAGAGGCAGCCCGAGGGCGGAGGAGGAGGAGGGCAGGAGGTGCTGCAGGCCCGGAGCAGGGATCCCCTGCAGCCCTGGAGAGACCCCGCTGGAGCAGAGACCCACCCTGCAGCCCGGGGAGGGCCCCAGGCCGCAGCAGGGGGATATTTCCTGCAGGAGCTGCGGCCGTGGAGAGCCCCGGCGGGAGCAGGTTGTCCCTGAAGGACTGCAGCCCGGGGAAGGGCCCGCGCTGGAGCAGGGAGACGTGTGAGGAGGGAGGAGCGGCCGAGAGGGGCTGTGATGGACCGACCGCAACCCCCATCCCCACCCCCTGCGCCCCTCACAGGGAGAGGAGTTGAGAGTGAAGGGATGAAGCTGGGCCTGGGGAAAGGGGAGCAGGGGAGAATGTATAATTTTTTTGTCTGTCCTTCTCACTACCCAAATCAATTTTAGCTGACAGTAAGTTAAATTAATTTTCCCCAAGTTGAGTCTGTTTTGCCTGTGACAGTAGTTGGTAGTTATCTTCCTGTATCTTGACCCATGAGCTTTTCCATCTTACTTTCTCCCCCTGTCCTGCTGAGAAGGGGGAGTGAGCGAGCAGCTGGGTGGGAGTTTGACCGTTAGCCAAGGTTAACGCACCACAGTAGGAAAGTGGTGGGAGAGTCTTGAGAGCAGGCTTATACCTAATACAGATTGTAGTCATTATGTCACAACCGCCTTGTGTCAGCTGTAAATCAGTGTCATAACAGATCCTGATGTTACTCTCGCTGGCAAGGAAACCCTGGTGGTATCTCCTTCAAGTTTTCTTTGCCACAGTCCAGCTGTACACATTACAGCTTTGGGAATGGGTGCTAGATTTATCCCACCCTGTTGTGAGCACATAACTGATATGCTTTCTTTAAGCACCTAGACTTACATGGTTCAGGGCTAGGTGCTTGAGGATCCCAGCATACAGTATGTGAAGACAGCCCAGGGAATTCAGGTACCTACAGAGGGCAAGTCATCGTAGGTGTGAGCTCACTCGCCCTTTGGAAATGCCTGTCTGTCTCCAATGACTATAGAGGACCTACAGTCTAACTGTCAGGTTGAATCTGGGCCTCCTCTTACTATCACTGAAAACAGGGCTGAAAGGCCACTTGGGATGTATCTATCTCTGCACCCCAAGAGTGTTCCCACAAAGAGGACACTACACCTATTTGTAGTCTAGTCTGACTCATAGCAACTTACCCCTAGCAGACATAGACTTAGGACTGTACCAAGACTGAAATATTCAAGAAAAAATGAATTTGAAACTGTCAGCATTTTTGCAGGGTTTCTGGCTGGCTGATGGCAAGGAGTCCTACAATAGCCAAGTAGTAACTGTGACTCTGCTTTGCAGACATCCATTGCATGAAATTATTCGATTTCAGCAAGTGATTTGGCATAACAGTGTCACAGCCCTCAAACATTGTTTGTGACAAGGTGAATGCCTCCTTCTTTGAAGAGAAAAGCCTCAGATTCCTTGTGATACTTATTGGAGATTTATGCTTCAGAATTTCTGTAGCAGTGGGAGACCACTATCCCATGGCAACACTTTACTTGGTCAGCCCAATATCTTTAAGTGTGTGTATTTGGTAATCTTCTTTGATTTGAGTTGGTTGCTAACAGCCCATGGCTGTGTGGAGAACACCTTAAAATTACCCAGGACCTTTCGTCTGGAAGCCTTGGGGCTTTGCAAATATTAATAGTTATATTAATAATTAATAGTGTTAATAGTAATGCCTCCTACTTTAGCAATGTGGGAATTGAGATGCAGAAAGGCTACTGAGTGCTTAAACAAGGATATCTGAAGATGGAACCTGTTTAGATGAGAGGAGTTGGTGTTGCTGTAATTACAGCATAATTGCATTGATGGAGACACCCAATGAAGACAGACTGCTCCAGTACTAAACAAGGGAGTTGTTTTACTGGACTACTATCACTAATGTCAAAACCCCACAGGTTTCTGCCTACTTTTCCCATTGGAGTATGGGCCAAAGTAGCCCAATTTTCAGAGGTTCAGATCATTCACATGCTCCGGTTATGATAAGACATAACAAATTTCATAATTATAAGCCTAAATTAGAGCTAAGTGAGGACTGTATTAAAGTGGCTGGTAATGAAAATTGGGCAGCGATTACTGATGCACAGCTATCCCTGGTTCGGTGAAGATCCACTGCATAGGCAACTGCTGGCTGCCTCCCTGCAAATCTTCTAGAAGATGTGGGACCTGAGGATGGTGGACTCTAAGTGTATTGTTCCATTGGTGAAAGCCCTTAGGCACCTCTGAGGAAAGCTCAGCAATAAAGCACTAAGCATGCATCTAAGCACCCTTTGAATAGGTTGCCATGAATGGGAGTGTAATTTGAGGGTGAAGGGGAGAGAGAGAGGTTCCAAGTACAAACCACTGCCAAGGGCAATGCAGAAAAAACAGTAAATGAGCAAGCCAGGCTGGTCTCTTTGGTGGAGTCAAGAGGGTGTTGGTGAGAGAGAAGGTCCCGGTCATATAATTAATTGCTTGATGTTGGCATGGCACTTAGAGAATGTGAAGTGTTCCTGAAGTGCTATGTATTTATTATTATTCCTACCCACTCATTATTGTATCTGACACCGGTTCAAACAGACTTCGTAGCATGTCTTTATGCTGTCTCTCCCTTTAAGAATTTCTCTGTGCATCCCCCATAATCTTCCCCTTCCCAAGCAGTCCTGTGGTGTGTGCGGCTAAGCAGCACATGATTGCTATAGGTTAAAGAGAGTAATTAACAGAGACCACATCAGAGCTCTTGCAAAACATACAATGTGTTTATTCAGCATCAGGTTGGCTAATTCCTAATGAAAGGGCACTGCACAGCAGAGTGCAGGACCCCAGTGGTCAGAAATAGTTCCACTTAAATGTTATTTACCTACAAAGAACTCAGTTCTAATTAGGGGCGTGGGAGCCAACAAGGGTGAAATCAAAACCTTGTCCCAACCATATCCTCCGTGCTGGTGCCCCAAAAAAGTCTTTTCATAGACACACAAATGCTCAGTTGCATTTGATTTGTATACTTTTCTGCTCCTCTAAACTTTCTCCTTTTGGCTGGGACTGGAAGTAGGAGTGAATGAAAGATCATGACAAGATTTGGCTTTGTGGTATTTCCAGAAACCTCACACACACACACACACAAATAAAATAAAAATTGCCTGATCTCACAAGATGCTGTAGAGCACTGATGGCTAAACAAACTTTAATTCCCTGTGCTAGGCTGAAGGCAGCAAAAGCTAAAACCTCCTTTGTTTTGCACAATATATTTGCAGTCTATTTATGGTACTTATGTGGACCTGCATCTTCTGGAATCTCACCATTTACAATGTCTTTCATAAATATTTATTCCCCCAGCATCCCAGTAAATGAGAAGAGTGTTATTATTCCCTATTAGAGATGGGGAACAGAGACTCATAAAACTGTTAAAATACTTGTAAGATGCAGAYAACCTTAAAGGCACCCTGATGCTCTTGAAAATTAGGTTTAGCTGGCTAAAGGCAAGAGCAATATATTCACATGGGGACAAGTAAAGGGTTATAGTACCTGACTACTTTCCTTGCCCCTCTGCTGGGCATGTGCACTCCCACCACTGAGGCAGCAGCACAGGATGGACAACTCCAGGGCATTCATTTCAGCTGGTGATAATATGCTTCTGCTCCAGAGATAGTCACCCTTGGAGAGAAGTATCTGGGCATGGTAGATCTCTCAGGCTGTATTATAAGAGGTGGCGAGTCAGAGAAGGGCCAGATTCTTAGAGGGTACCAGGGTAGAAAGGAAAGGAATGGGTCTTCACCCCACTGCTGGCTTCGGTCAGTTTGGTACTCCATCCTGCCTTGTATCATGTTTCTGGCTGCACTGAGCCCTCTATTTATAAGACAGACCTTCAGGGTCTAAGTGTGTGATTTCTCTGGTGGATGAGCTAATCGAAAAAGTTCCCACCTGCTACTGCAGGATTTATCCTGCGGAGGTGAATCCTCAGAGAGGGCAGGGTGATGAGACTCATCTGCCAACTGCTTGTAATCCCCAGGGTGAGAATCCTTGGGCCAGACAAAAGCAGCGGGMTCTTCCAAGCTGTCAGGAAATTTGGCAAGATGATGACAGGAATAATGAAAAAATGTACTGATTTGTGCTTGCACTTCAGACTTACACCTCTGAGCATGTTCATCAAAAGGTTCATGAACCAGGGTTTGAAGAACAGTTTTCTGTCCTGCAATCTGATAATTCCCTTTTTATAAGCTTTTTCACTGTTTTTCTTTTTGTGCTAGAGACAAGGAAGTGTGAAACCTGGCAGTTCTTCTTCCCAGGATGCTGTATGAACTTTCTCTTCAGTTAGTTATGAACAAGGCTGGTTCACCCACGGGTTTCACTTTGAGTCTGAAGTTCAAACAATCCCAAAATCTCAGCACAAATCTCAGTCACGTGTAAATGAAAGTGTAAGTTAGTGGGAGTTAACCAGTATTTTGTTATTGCAGTGACATTCATGAGCATCTGGGAGTCTGTGCAAGCATTAGCCATGCCTGTCCCAAACACTCCGTATGCAGTGAGGAGTATAGTATCTTCTTCTTTCTCCCCCAAATTCCTAATGACCATGGATAGGACTGAGTCAGTTTAAACCCAGCCCAAACTGGCTACATGAAACCCATCAAGCTGCAAACAGCAATGTGACTGCCTAACCTTGTAGGGATCTGCCAGTTTAGCCTGACAGTTCCTGAGCTGCCAGCGGAAACATCTACATGTGCCCAGGAGGGCSTTTTCCGAGGCAGATGAATGACAAGTCCCCATCCAGACCTCTGTGGTGATGCAGAATTAGGTGTTCAGCCACCTAAATTCTTCCTACAGTCTTGGAAAAGGCTGGCAAGTGAGATGGGGTGTTGGTTTGAGACCTAGAGCCACCTCTGTAACCTCATAACCAGGTAGGGAGAGATGGGCTGTGGCCCCATCTCCCCCTTCCCCTGTCTGTCTTGCAAGGCTGGATGCAGAGCAACCCAACCTCAAGGAACTCCTGAAAGATAACATTACAGCACATCAAAAAGAGTCAATGTCCATTTTTAACCTTTTCCTCTCTGTCAATTTAAGTATCTCAGGTTTCTCAGTTCTCTCAGGTAGCAACTTGACATATGTTCTTTTATCCTTGCCTCCAAAAAAGTCACCCCTGGAGCAGAGTCCCAGTACATGAGGAATTGCATTCATCTTCCCATACTTGCTAGTTCTCAGCAAAGTAGGTTTTCTTTGGTTGCAGCAATGCAACCTGAATGCAGCAACTTCAGCTGCAAATCCTCCTGGACCAGGAGRGACATAGGCAGCCTGAAGGTTAGCATCTGGCAGACCTGCACCATAGTTTACAGAGGAGCATTTCCCGCGCCACCACCCCCCAAATCTACCTGTTACATAACCGGGTGAGGAGCCCTAAGATCATCTACAACATCGCCATCTCCTGACTTACGCTAACACTGCACGTGTTATGTGCACTTAGCCTGCAAGAAATAAATAAATGGCATGCAAGACTTCTGGATTTGCTTATTTAAATAAAATTAAGCATGGAATCTTTCTCCTTTTTGCATTCTGAAATAGTTTGTATCCGATTACCAACTAGTTAACTTTTTTTTTTTTTTTTTTTTTTTTTTTTTTTTTTTTTTTTTTTTGTAGAAGACCCCATTTACTCTTACAGGGTAGGTGGACAAGTGGAAATCTCTCAGCAATGTATGGGGAAGAAGAACTTCAAGAACTTCCAAATTGTAAGCCATAGAGAGAGAGAGGTTTGTGTCACACACCAAAAACCTCTGCCAAGTTCCTCTCATCTGAAAAACACATATTTACCCAGGACAAGAGGAACCTGTAGTTAGCCTGATCAAGCCATGAATGTCTTTCTGTTGATTCCAGTGGGCTTTTGAATGTACAAAATGAGCAGTCATCTCCAGACCCTTATGATCCTGCACTGATGACATTCACTTAAATTAAACTATGAAATGATTGGCATTTAAAAGGTGTCACTTCTAAGTAAGCACACCAGCACTTCTTACACTGAATACTGCTGTACATCAGATTTTATGGTACTGCGAGTGTTGTCAAATGTTGCAGCAATACTGACATTGTTCCTATTTGTTGACTTTTATCTGAAAATTATTATCCGTGACTTGTTATTATGCCATAGAAAGAGGTTATGTTATAGGTGGAATACGCAACAATGAAGTTGAGTATTTTTTCTCCCAGGTATTTGTGCTCCCATGGCTAGCACTGCTAAGCTCATCTGCTCATTTGTTATTTCCTCTGAAAATCAATTACTCCAACACCTTTTTTCCCCCAATGTCTGTCATCAATAAGAAAAGGAAAAAAAATGAACATGCTAAAAAAATCCTCCTTTGATTTTCTTCTGAGTTAAAGCTTCATTTCCGCTCCCCGTTTACTCCCCTCTAGCTTTCAGGTGTATATCAGCACAGAGTCATTGTGAAAAGCACACCGTTTGTCCTGATGCAAAAGCCACGGAGCCAGCCAAAATGATGTTCTCTAAAGCCAAATGGAAAGAAAATGACTTTGAAGCACAGGAAGACATGAACATTCAGTGTTTCCTTCCGACCCTGTGGCTTTCAGTGAGGCACTCCCAGTGATTTCTAAGGAATTATCATTTGCTTTTTCAGCTTCTTCATTGTTTTTTTTCCATCCCTTTTGTAATGTGAAAACTAAATCCTGTCATGGACTTTTTATAAAACATATAGCAGAACAGTGGATTATGACAAAACCTTCCTGCCTTAGTCCTGAGAGCTTCTGCTTCTCCAAACAAGTGGGAGACGATTCAGCCAGCAGCGAGCAGTAAGTCATTCAGGGACACTTAGTCTCTCTGGCCCTCTKTAATCAGATTCCTTCTGTTTAACCCTTCTTCTGCACATGCTATTTGTTCTAGTAGAGGCGGTCTGCCTGAGATGTATGATAGCAACGTGACTGAGTGCCCAGTGACAGCTTTGCATTGCTAGGGCCTTCGGAGTAGTATTTCTGTAGCAAGTCCCCATAGGGGTTGCACACAGCGTTTTGAACACTAAACTCCCTGAAAGTAATTTTGAACAAAGCTGTAGCTTATAGYGTTACAGAACCTGGAGACCTCGGCTGAGGACCTCCTGGAGAYCTTATTGCCCAACTGGTCAAGAGAAAGGGTGAAAGGGCGAAAGGGCAGGAGAAAGGAAACCACATCATCTTCATTTCACAGATGCATTGCTCRTGTGAGAGTTGCACAAGGAAGGAATGGCAGAGCCAAAGTCTGAACCCACCCATTGAGAGGATGAGTCCGGCACTTGAAATAAAAAACTCCAGTTTTCATTTTTCCTTTTAGCTGGAATAAATCAAAGCAGCAATGGAAAGTACAGGTGCAAACTCAAAACCCTGTAGTGGTTCTGTTTGGAGAAGTGGGTGTAGAAGTACTTGATGTTTCAAATGCAAATACTGTTCTGCAGCTCAGCTCAAAAAGAGATAAACATCACTGTTCTGTGGAATTTAACTTTGATAGTCCAAGAAAAGAAAAGAAAAACAAGTGAAAGTGATACGTTGTCGCACCAAGGGAAAGTGATTTGAAGATGTCATGGGGCAGGATGATACAGGTACCCAGCATCTGCAGCATCACTTAAATCAGCATGTGCTATGGGTGCTCAGCACCTTCAAAAATCTGGCCCTTCAGCACCTTTTTCCTTAATCAGAGGCACTGGAGCATTGCCAACCACTAAAAGGTTGGGTTAGGCAAAAGGAAGTTAGTTTAGCTTGTTGAGTCAAGTGATTTCATGTAACTTGCTCTAGAGGGAGGCTTTTTTGTTCCAAAGGAAATCAATTGCCAGTGGTTAAAATGTGCTTTTAAAATTTATATATTTAATTAGGAATCGGAAACTTGATAAGGTAGAAGGGACAGAGGGGAACATTCAGTGCATTGCTGCTTTAAGCATGTGAGGAATGATTTGAATTTGTTGAGAAAGGAGGAAGATGGTCTGGAAAAAATGTCTTCAAGACAAAAGAAAAAGCATTTTATCTCATTGATGAGGAGGTATTGGTCTGTGGAACTGAAACTGCTCAGCTGCCTTTCTTCCACATCTAGAAAACTTAGTTGCTAACCTGGGTAAGTGCAGATTGTATCTACCATTAAGCACAAGTTTGTTTCTTTGGGCAGCAAGTCTCCCTCACCTAGAAAGTTTCCTCGTGGTGGGATGGAGGCATTCTTCATTCATCTTGAGGTCTCTTTCAACTCCATAGCCCAGGTGCTTGATCGGCAAGCTGTCTGCTTCAGAGGCAGTCTGGACTACAGGGGAGCCCCCTCTGCATGTTGGATTGCTGGGACAAGAGGTATAGAGTAAGGGAAAACATACTCCTCATGGGTTTTYGTGGCTTAGTTGTCTCCCAGGAAACTTCACACCAAGAACACCCCAAAAAATCTAGGTCCACCTGAAACTAATTTTTTTTTTAACCTTTGGTAAAACAAAGTTAGGACTGGAGAAATATTTTGCTTTTTCTGGAACAATTATTCTGGGAAGGAAGCTAATAAAAAGTCACACAAAGTACCTCTACTTTTTTCTTTAAAACCCTCACTTAGGATACTTTGAATGGGTTTAAATACCCTTTTTACCTCAAATATAGCAGGGATTTTAAATCTGATATCTCATTTTGTGGGTGAACACTGACAGTCTGTAGGTACTCTGGGCTAGTGCTTTATCATCCACTCCTATTGAAGGGCTTTCATTTTATATCAGCCTCTAAGTATTCATTTACAGTCATGTACATTTACACTTACATTCAAGACAGAGTCATAGCCTGCCATAAGGGCACTCACCTGGAAAAGAGCACCAGTGGGTTCCAGTGGCTCTTCTAGTGACTTTTTAGACATAAAAGAGTACCACTTCAGAGAGAGTGGTAAACTTCTCAGTCAGCACCTCTTCTGAGAAAGAAAAAGCCTTTGATTCAGGTAAACTCTGAGCAGAGTGAATGTGTGTCTTCTGCATTGCAGTGGGCTACCGTACCATGGAGATGCCAGAACAGGATCCATCACCGCAGGGTAGTTTTGTGAACAATGCCCATGTCTCCTTGTTTCTCCACCCCACTCTGAGCCAAAACAATCTGATTTAGCAAAGTCAAAACAAACCCTTTTGACACTTATGAAACTGTTCCTTGACTTTTCTATTTATCAGACTTCTGCATTTTATGAAAAGATCATCTGAACTGTGTGTTGGGACAAATAAACAACTGCCTGAAAAAAMCCCTGTAAATTAGAATAAACTTTGCCCATATCTATGGTAGCAGTCAGTTCCAAGGTGGTGTTTTCTTTAAACCTTCATGGCACAACATTTTTTGTTTCATACTTGTGAGATCACTAAGGCAGGGACGAGAAGGAAGTGGGTGAAGCGGTATCTTCTGCCCCAAAGCCCAGTGTAACTCTCCATAGTGAATTTTCTTTCCTTTCTCTGTCTTGGCTGTGGCAATAATTTGGGATAGCTAAGAAAAGGAAGGTGAGAAAACATACGCAAGCTGATTTTCATCTTATTCCTCAGATTCTTGACTGAGCTTATCTTTCCAGTTAATATTGCAGGATGTATTCCCGAAATAAAGAACACATATCGAAAGAAAACACGATGGAGTCAGTTAATAATTAAACAATGACAATTTGAAATACACCCATAGAGGGATCTACCTGATATCACAAGCCTTACATATTTGATAATTGCACAGGCAAGCTTTGTTTAATGAATGGTGATACTTGAAAAAAAAAAAAAATCATGTTAGGAATTGTTGTGAAAGCTTTTATTTTAATAAAAGAATGTATGATCACACAAGCTCTTATATCATATCCTTTCCCACACAGACTCTTGCATACTTCTGGCAAATGCATTAGCTGTTTACATTTTCTTTGTTTTCACTCCAGCAGCGTGTGACTAATCCTTGAATGCAAGCGCTTAGGTTGACTCTGTCAAAATTGGCTTTGGAGGGGTTTGCTGTTTGTTGACAATGATTGGGAATAAGAGAAAATCACTTCCTCTGAAATATAGCATAAATAGAAGAGCATCAGAGCAGCTGTACAGGGTCAGCCCAAAGGGCTCTCCAGCCCAGCATCCTCTCTCTGAGGTTGGGTAGGAGCAAAAAGCAAGAGTATAGGCTACACAAGAGAGTAAGAACAGGGTAAATATGCAGCGATACCTCCCTCCTATCTGCTTTCAGGGATTTTTAGCTCAGCCATTCCCTGAGTTAGAAATGGTGTCAGTGTTTASACCTGGGTAAGGAGTATTGTTCAAAGATGAAAGCTGGTATTAGCACTGAAGCAGACTCTCTTGGGTGTGTTTCCTAAAAGTTTGTCTGTTCTCCAGCCACTTGCCACTCCATTGCCATGCGGCAGTTTTCAAGCCCTTGTGGTGACCTCATGTTTGCTTAGTTTATCGGGGGGGAAAAAAAAAAAGATGTGGCTGAGTCTATGCACTAAATTCATAGCCTCTTAGCATAACATAGCCCTGGGCATGAATTAGAGTTGAGGACAAGGAAAACCCTTGCTATTTCAAAACAAAAATGTAAGTTGTGTATTTCTTACCGACTAGAAAGCTAAAAACCAAAATGACATTTTTCATGCTCTGTTTTAAAGAATTGAAATGTTTTAGTAGAAAAAAAAGCACATGTACACACATATAAGCTGAACTTCCTGATTTAATCATGCCTTTCAGGGCTTCTATGCTTCTAGTTTCCCATTAGTCCTGGAGAGTGGTCTCCTCTCTCAGGATGCCCTCAGTGTCTCTGAACAAAGTTCAACTTGTCAGGACCTCTGCTTTTCTTCAGCCGTGCTGGCGTCCAAAACCTCGGATGTCCCAGAAGAGTGTGGTCTCCCAGGGCTGCCAGGCTGGCAGCAGTCTGACAGCTCTAAGGTCCCGAAGCTGGGGAGAGCATCCACCAAAGCTGTCTCCCCACATATGCACCTTGGAAACTCCAGCTCTGTAGGAGAGAAGAGCCTCCACTTTCAGACCTGTGTTTTAACCAGTAGGTTTTTGACTAACATTTGGGTTCTGGTATCTTTCTACCAACAACACTTTTCCTCAGCCAAATCTCCACCATCTCCCTTCAGGGGTGTCCATTTTCTAAAAAGGACTCTAAATTTGAGCCTCTGGTTCTGTGAACCATTTGCAGACCCATACGTGTGTGAATGCCTGGTTGTAGGTATGTCTCCTACATGCTCTTAGCAGGACAGTATATGGAGACAGGTTTTATGTCCTTGCAATCATCTGTGGAGTGCCCAGCTTGTGCTTCAGAAGACCAGACCAGAAAACCAGAAGGCCATTCAGGTTTGAGGAATGTACATGCTGTTAAAGAACAATCTGAACAGAGATGCAGAACTGGCTCCTCTTGAATGGCAATTTGCTATTGGACAGCTCTTTTATTTCAAGCATGAAGGTAATGTCTCACGGTAGTCAGAGAAGCAAAAACTGGATTTGGGTTATTTACTAATTAGCATGTATTTTTGTTTTCTTCATTTTATGATCTTAGAAATTAAATGCATTTTTTTTTTACTATTATGAAGAGGCACAGTCAGAACAGTTAAGGCCCCTGAATACTGATTTAGGATTATATTTTACTCTGACATTGATCTTTGGCATGACTTAGCTTCTTTCTTCTGCTGTAACAGTGATCCATGGTTTTTCTTTAAACGGTGTTTTGAGAGCTAGGGCGTGGAAAAGTTTTACAGAAGAACTGAGAGTCTGACTAATCACTCACGGATGGAGCAGGCAGGATTACTGGTTTCTATTCTTGCTCTGCCTTACTGCCATGTGTGGACTTGGCTGGATCCAGCTGATCTGTTAATTTGGTTAGGTTACTAAAATTCTAATTTAATGACAAAACCAAAAATTAGACTGAAAAATATGTTGTTTATAAAAGAATCTACCTCATTCTCTCTTTTAGCTCTTTCATTAGCCTGCTTCACCCTGCACTGTTGGCCCAGGAATATCTACATGTAAACCTTTTAGCCATATGTGCTTCTCAAGTGGTGACAATGCTTTCTGTGTCTATTGTGTGTAAAGATAATTACTTGCAGAGATATTGGATTTCCTGGCCCGGAAGGTGTTTGTGGTTTTTGTAACAAAGGAATTAAAGCACAGAGGGAACAGAAGGGCTTAGAAAGCATCCCAGTAACAGCAAAAACATTCTGTACTTTGGAAAGCCTGTTTTCCCTTTTTCGTCAAAATGCAATTGTAAGTACATCCTTTCCTTGACAGCTCACCCTGCCCAGCAGCTCTTAACCATTTGGTATGGAGGTCTGTCTGATACAAATCTCATTGAAATCAGTAGAGACCACACTGAATTTGACTTTAGAGGAATGCAATGTATGCAGCTCTTTAACATCTTAGCCCACATTGCTTTGCTGCAGATGTTTGTTAGGCAAAGCAGTTAGGTCAATGCTAATAATGTTCTTTGTATCTTCTGTCTCTCTGCTTTGATGTATGAGTGAGCAGAGTAAAAATGTACTGGGCGCGGCGTCTTGAGTGGCCTTATTGCAGTAATTTACACCACTGTCAATCCTAGCTGAGCAGAGTCCAGATAGTGAGATTAAGTTAGCTATAAATGAGGAAAGGATGGGTTAGTGGCAGGGGCTTTAACTGCGGTTTGAGAGGCTTAGATTTCATTTTTGCAGCTCTCCTGTGCAATCTCAGGCAAATAATTTTGGATGGGAGCTGAAAAGTTATTTCCTTGCTCAAGTTCCAGTTGAGGCAGATTTTWGGTGCCCAAATCCCACAGTGTGATACACAGAATTATTTTTTTACCTGCTGTGGTACCCCATAGTACAGAGATGCCTAGTTTTTTTCCATATGGGCTTGCCGAAGTGCCTCAGGTCTCACATGCTCATGCTGTAGATGTCCACAGGTGCCTTGCAATGAAAGGAGAGTTGAGTTTATTCCAAGCCTCTGGAGATGCTGATGATACATAATATCAGGTAACACAAAGAAGCCTGCCTCTTCCTGAGAGAGGAGTAAGTCACCTCACCTGGACTTGAGGGCAGTATAGAATAGCAGGACAGTAGCTGAAACATGGCAACCTTTTACCTTACTGTCTTTTCATTAATCCCTCAGGGAAAAAAAACAGGGTGAAATTTCCAGGGCTGAGGCAGCTTCATCTGTCTGCCTCAATGACTGCCTTCATTTTCAGAGGTACTGAGCACTTGCAACCCGGCTGGTACCTGCAGCCTGGAGCAGGAGGATGCGTTGTCCTGCCTGGCTGATGTAGGTGCCATTTTTACTCCTTGAAATATCAGACAGGACTTGACAGTTTAACCTCTCTAACTTTGTAAGAGGCTTTTATATTTAGGCTTGTTACATTTTAGGCATTTTTCTCTCACTCGGATGTGGTTTTCTTTACTATGTACCTTTCTTAGAAGTTGGAGGTTTTTATCATCACAGCTTGCTATTTCATCTCCTCCGAAAACTCAGCTTTGAAAGGGATGGGTACTCAAGTTCATCTTAAGTTGTGCCCCTTCCTGGGTAGTCTCTCTGAAAATGGGGAGGTTGCTCTGAGAGCAGAGCACTGCCCTTTGGGCGTAGGTACAAAGCCAAAGCCACCATCAAGAGCAGTGGTTTCAGACTGCAGGGAGGGAGCTGTGGCAGGGCCATGATCCCAAAGACAATTCAAAGGTAGGAGTAGGACCTCACACCTGGGGTGGGAACATGAGTCCAAGAATTACTGGCCAAAAGGGTTCTGACATAGGTGCGGAAAGATAAATTAGTGATGTTCCAGTGCTGTCTCAGAAGTTCTGGGAATAATTTCTATGAAAGGCATTTACCCATAGGGCACAGTGTAATTGCTGATTTGGGAAATAGGGATGATTCACTTATGTAAGAGACGCCCATACTATTAGCATATAAGATGCACTGCTTATCATAGCTTTTTAGTGGCATTGTGCCTAATTAATTCATGACACCTTAATTAATAGGTATACAATGAAATAACCCCACATGACCTAAGCATTATGGAGTAGGTTGTGCCCTACAGACTCTGTCTAATGTTGGTGTAAAGGAACACTTCCCAGTTTCTATAGGAGTTCAAAGTGTGTGCAAAGTTTAATTCTAACTGTGGTTATTTTTCTCTAAGGGTGATTTTAACTACTGGAGAGAGGACCTGAAACCAAATAGTGTTCAAGGACAAAAGCATCCTCAAATACTGAAGATTACTCATTCTACACCCTAGCGTAGCAGATGGTTTCCATCACTGTAGTGGGYCACACTGAAACCCAGTGCAGAAACCTGATCTGAACATCAGCCAAGAAGTATCAAGATATTTGTGTCAGGATATCTGGATGTCCTGGCTCAAAAAAGCTAAGAAATACTAAAGAATTATTTACCTTTTCATAGCTTCATATTCATGAAAAAGAAAGTTCTATCTCATTAGACTAGAAGCTGTTAGTAAAGTTGGAGTTTAGGAAACACTTGTCTTTTTTGTGCACTTGACGTGTAGATGAGCCAGGAAAAGTCATGGGCTTGGAAGTCACAAGACCATGCAAGCTTTTTTAAGATGTCTAGTGATGAGGACAGTGGGGATGACACTCTCGTGAGTATCTAGAAGATGAAAGTTAGACATCACTGCAAACATTTCCAGGCTGTATTTGCTCTCAAACACATCTGATTTGCATCATGCCCCCCTCCAAAAGTGAGAACCATGGAATCTTGCTTTTAAATCTCAGTATCAAGTTACTGCAATACCAAAACACCCGTTTATGATTAAGATGTGCATATTCAGCTTAAGGGGTCTTAAATACATAATTTATCATTGTGTTTTAAAATGTTGACATAAATATTTTACTATTTTGTGCATTAGATGCTTAACAGCCCCGCAGCAGTGTGAGGACTGCGATGTCACCTTGAAGATCTGTAGGTTCTTCTAGCTCATGTTTCTGATTGTGCCTAGAACAAATCTCAACCTTGTTCTGGGTCACTTAAAAATCTTGCCTGAATTCTGGAGTAAATTTTGAGCAAATCTAGCCAGGGTTATGGTATAGGAGGAAAATCAGAATATTGGGTATTGAAATAAGTAAAATACAACAGTTCTGGGTAGGTTTTGACATGCATCTTTGAGTGCAATAAATTCAGAGCAAAACCTGGGAGATGTGAACCTAAGCAAACTGAAAACATAGAATCATAGAATCATAGAATCATTAAGGTTGGAAAGGACCTCTAAGATCATCGAGTCCAACTGTCAAACCAACACCTCCATGCCCACTAAACCATGTCCCTAAGCACCACATCTACACGTCTTTTAAATACTTGCAGGGATGGTGACTCCACCACTKCCCTGGGCAGCCTGTTCCAATGCTTGACCACTCTTTCAGTAGAGAAATTTTTCCTAATGTCCAATCTAAATCTCCCTTGGCGCAACTTGAGGCTGTTTTCTCTCATCCTATCACTTGCTACTTGGAGAAGAGACCGACTCTCACCTCACTCCAACCTCCTTTCAGGTAGTTGTAGAGAGTGATAAGGTCTCCCCTCAGCCTCCTTTTCTTCAGACTAAACAGTCCCAGTTCCCTCAGCTGTTCCTTGTAAGACTTGCTCTCCAGACCCTTCACCAGCTTCATTGCCCTTCTCTGGACACGCTCCAGCAACTCAATGTCCTTCTTGTAGTGAGGGGCCCAAAACTGAACACAGTABTYGAGGTGSGGCCTCACCAGTGCCGAGTACAGGGGVACRATCACYTCCCTRSTCCTGCTGGCCACACTATTTCTGATACAGGCCAGGATGCCRTTGGCCTTCTTGGCCACCTGGGCACAYYGYYGGCTCATATTCAGCCGGCTGTCAACCAGCACCCCCAGGTCCTTTTCCGCCAGGCAGCTTTCCAGCCACTCTTCCCCCAGCCTGTAGCGTTGCATGGGGTTGTTGAGGCCGAAGTGCAGGACCCGGCACTTGGCCTTGTTAAACCTCATACAATTGGCGTCAGCCCATCGATCCAGCCTGTCCAGATCCCTCTGCAGAGCCAGATGTATGCATCATGTATGCAACACTCTTTAGGTGAGATTTGCTTATTTTTCCTGCTTACAAGGCATTTGGTAAGTTTTTGCATATTTGGTCAGTGCACTCAAAGAAAGGCCAAACAAATGCAAGCCAGTGCTATTATTTTTTTCTCCAGGGATGCTCTTCAACTCTCTTGAATTCTCCAGCTAGGCCCAGGATTTTAGTTTCTATCCTTCAGGCTAAGGAAGATTGGATAGTTCATCCATGGAATGTATTAATACCATTTCTTAATCATCCAGAGCAATCACTGTAGGTTGTGCAACACAGAGCACTCCTTTTTTCTGCGGGGCCTGTGCTTACTGGCAGCCAAGGAGAGAGCAAGACTGCAAATTAAATCCTGGTCCCCTTGTATGGAAGCACTATCTCTTATCCCAAAATAAGAGCTCACCTTGGCATCTTTTATGATCACATGTGTGAGAAAATAGCTTAGAACCAGACCAACAGAAAATATTGAGGCACAAAAATTGCTTTTGTGTCTTGCATAAGAGGGTAGAAGAGAAAAGACACTTTGGATGAGCACTCAAGAAATGTGGGCTCAGTCCTGGCACCAGTACAAAATTCCTGTGCTGCCTTGGGCAAGTGACTTTGAAATTCAATTCTCTGTTTGCAAAATGGGGGTAATAAAACCTCATAGCAATGTTGGAAGGATAACTCCATTAATATTTATGATGTGCTTGGGTACTCCAGTGCCAGAAACCTTTATAGCTACCTACCCTACTAGAGGACACTCAAGTTCATGGTTATTTTGGTAAGGACACACACCAGAATGCCAGCAGGAAGTTGGCAGTGTCTTGTTTGAAATTAGTTGAAAAAATGGAATAACTGCCTTTTGAAAAATGCTGGTATATCAGCACTTGTCTTCATCCTAAAGAGAGGTAAAAAGTTGAACTAGCTGCACATTATACAACTGGCTGTTAAATGATGTACTACGCTCTTCCAAGGGAAGGGACTAGTGCCTTCTGGGAAGTGTAGTTCAATGCCAAACAAGCTTATGTGGAAGAACATGACTATAAATGACCAAGATCTATAGCTGCCACAAAGCTCTTCAATCATTCCACTGGATGTGGGCATTAAGATTAATTCCAAAGGCAATATTTTATTTTGAGTTTCTTGTTAGAAAGTTCCACCAAAATCTTTGTTTATTGGCTTGTTTGTTGTTGGTTTCCCCCCCTGTAGATCTGCTTGATTTTAAAGGTAATATCTGATGGGAAAATGACATCTTGAGAAGTTCATTTTTCAGGGTTTTTTGAGTAGCCCTCAACCCTTTCATTAAGAGATTTTTTAAACCACTGGTTGTCTTTTGGCATTGGGAACTATACTTCCATGATATCAAGGCCTGATTTGTAAAGAAGGTGAGATGAGATCAAAGGAAACTCTCTCTTCTTCACATCTGTACATTTGCATTTTAGCCCTCTGCAGCAGGTGAAGGGTACCTTTGCCCRTGCCCTATGATACCCGGAGACTTCATGAAACTATCCTGTATCTTTCCTTTAAATGTTTTATCACTGCTTGGAACAGTGCTGGGTCTTGTGTTTCAGCACGTTTATTTTCTGTGGGAACAGCGATCTGATTGCAGTGTATGTGGGTGGGTGGGTAGATTATAAATTATAGGCTCTGAGCTCAGGTGCACATCTTGGGAGTGACTTTCAAATAGTTGCATGATTAACAAACCCTTCTCCTTTGTGGAATGGAACGCAACTTCTGTCTCGAAGATCGCTGTTTTACTTCAGGAATTATCCCCCGTGGAGCCTGAATGACTTCATGCTGGAGGGGAAATATTTGTTGTGTTATGGATGTGAAGCCAGCTAACTAGCGATCTATGGAATGATTTATAGTCAACAGACTCTGGAGGTGGGAACAGGGGGAACTTTTCAGGAAACGTGTTCATTGCTATGGAGGGATGTAGCATGTAGGACCAACTGAGACAGCCTCTTGTTGCTGGAGTGGTTTAAGAAGGTCTTGTCCCTAACTCCTTGTTGTTTTCCCTTGGCTGGAAGCTGTCCTTAGCTGAGCAGCCAACGTGCCTTTGACAAACTCTCCTCTCCCTTCAGTGCAAAGCCAGTGAGGTTGTTTTAAGCAGCCAGCAGCAGTGGGCTTAGCTATGTTTTTGCAGTGGATGCAGTGTGTTCATGCAATTATTCAGGGTGGCTCAGCTAACTGCCCTGGAAGGCCAGTAATGAAGACCCAGTAATTAGGCTAAATTTAGGGCAATAATATGACCTCACTCTTGGCTACTTTAAGATAGGTACTGCAATTTTTATAGAGATGGATGCCATATAAATATCTGGGTAGATTAACGATATAATGGAGGCTTTTTTGTCATTATAACATCTTGAAACTTGCTACCACTGTTAGTCCATCTGTGTTATGGATTGCAGACCCAGGCCAAGAAATATTTAAGCAGATGCTTAACTTTAATTATAGAAGCAGGCCCATTGATTTCAAGGAGAATACTTGCATTTTTTTAAAGTAGGTATGTGTTTAAATGCTTTCCTAAACATAGACCTAATCCAGTAGTTCCCATAAAAAACAATGCCCAGCAGGCCTCAAAAGAAAAGACTAGAAAAATGAAAGCAGAATGGTTATATTACTGCAAAAAAGCAAAGCAGCATTCTGATCAATTCTCTTTTGCAAGTGATCTTGTTGCAATTTTACCGCATAATCCCACTGGATTGCTCAGATAAAAGAGTTGTAGACATATTTATCAAGTGTTTCTATTTAACGTTCCAAGTACCAGTCTAGAGCACATGTGCGTGATTCTGGAAACCTTCTGTTCACAGAACTTTAATTGGTTTTCACAGGCAATGTGTGTGCTGCCTCCTCACAGAATGGAACCAAATATTTATTAACAGTAGGAAATAGATCGTTTTATATGCGACTTTCCATTGGCAGTGTTTGTAGAGAAGGCACACATGGTAGGCACTTCTTGAAAACCTTCTTTTGATAGTTTGCTGGATCTCATTCAATTTAGAGTTGAAAAATAAAAAAATGAAAAGACCAAAACAAACTGGGCTGACTTTAAAGGATCAGCAACTCAGGGTAAATATGGCCTCAAAGGCAGAGATGGTAGGAACAATCTTGAATACAGCAGTTTGCTAATAGTAGCATTTCCAGGGGTGGTTTTCATGCAAAAAATATATCCAGGTAAATAGCTCCCCAGAGAATATAAATTCGACCAGTGCAGTGTTGACCTGATAAATAGCAAGTTTAAGGGAAAATGACTGGAAATTAAATAGGATCAGGATAAAACTGACTCATGGCTAAATTCATAGCTAAATGCTGAGAAGAACAAAAACATAGACAAGGAGAAATCGATTGATTACCAATAAATTACACACAAAAGATTTCAGACTGATTGAAGCAAATTATAGTCAATAACAGAAGAAAGATTGCTATAGGTTTTTAAAGGCATATTTTATATTCATAGTATATAGTACTCTAAGAGACAATGCATTATTCGTGTATGCCTAAAAATCTCTATATGTCTCTATACACACACCTAAAGAAATAAACATATAGATTTTAAAAAGTAATATACGCATAGGTCTAAAAGCATTACTTTCACTAGTTTAAATTTTCCTGGGCTAAGCAACATCTGTTTGGAGAAGATGGCAAAATTCCATGTAGAGAGTAATTCTTCTTTACTTCGTAATTTCTGTGAGGGAAACAAAGTCACAGAAGTTAAGGAAGGAGTTATAGCTTAGTCTAAGGTACAGGGCTCCAGAACAGTTCAGTCAGGAAGAAGTTAGAAAGAACAGAAGCTGGTACTGACAACAACTTTATGGTGCTGGCTCTTTTGCTAGAAATGTCATTGGACAGACTTTTAGGGTGTTCATAATTTTCTTATAAAATGCTTTTAGTACAGAAATATAGGGTTCTTTGAAACATTTTTTTTGCTGAGTAACATGTGGTTCTGCACACACTGTATAATATCTTGAAGTTGGAAATAACTTCCCATAGTTTTCAACTGATTTTTTTTTCTATTTGTCATTTTTTCATATTAGAATTGAAATATCCACAGAATAAAAAGAAAAAAAAAAAAGTGCTTTCAGGCCAGATCTAGCAGTTTTATATTAGATGAAGACACATGCATTTAAGTGACCAATTTTTTAAATAGCACAAATTCTACCAATATATAATTTTGATTACACAGTTTTCAAATATGAAAAAGACTGCTGCAGGGAGGGAGGATATATTTGGTTTCCTGTGTCTGTAATGGATTGGGAATGGACTGATAGGCTTTCATTGGAAGAGGAAAACTAGAAGCTGAGGGAGGCGGGGTGGAAACCAAAAGAAATAGGTAGAAGGAATGAAGTGGTGACATGAATTGCATAGGGTGAATATGAGGACCCTTAGCAACAACTAAAGATTTTGGAAGCAGTGTTGGCTTTGACATCGGAGCAGTCCGCCCTTTAGAGCAGTGGAGAACTGGTTGGTCAGTGGAGGTTCGGGTGTGACCCATGTCATCACAACGTAGGTGCCTACATCTAGCTGGACAAACTGCATCCTAAAATCTACCAGCCAAGGCTTCACCAGCTGCACTGGAACCAGATAGGTAGTTTACATACACCCAAACAGGTGGAGTGTCGTTTGCTTCCCCTAGCTTTAAACACTACCAAGTAGGTATCTGCACCTGATCATTATTTTTTGGTTCCCAGCCTGATATGTGGGAATTCAGTAAGTACAATCAGTACTCCTGACAGTGATCCGTTGCATCCTAAGGTAAACATGGGGTTTTGGGTGGACCTGTTGTTCCCTAGACTTTATTTGCCACACAGATTAGAGTTCCTAATGAGGGATCAGCTTAGATGTAGACATCTTTGTTGTACATACCGCAGCTTGGGTGAAAAATTTCATCCTTACAACCTGGGTAAAGGTGATCTTGCCCTAAGACAGGAGGACTGTTCTGATACTTGAAGTCCTTTCCAGATTAATTTTATCCTTTCCAAGAGAAACATTCAGGTAAATAACTCCTAACATAAATAAAGTTTGAAGCATGTTGTAGAGTCTGACCTCCAGGAACAAAGTTTTTCTGAAAAAAATCTCAGTTGAAAATGTGAAGCCAACACACCTGGAGATCTCAGAAGTGCTTGAGTTTTTCAGACAGTTATACTGTTGAATGAGCCCTTAATCTTGACTTTTTACCATTTGGCACTAGTAGTGCTGACATCCCTAATCTTAAGGATTTAAAACTTGGCATACAGCTATAGCACCTGAGAAACTAGAAAAAATGGATATGGGGTCTCCATGGAGGCCCAGGCTAAGGACCCAAGGGTTGCATGCAAATGACGTTCTCTTTGGAAAGCAAAAAAGAAGCCATCCTGCAACAGGGGAGCAATACCTCCTCTTCTTCCTTTGCTTCTGGTTGAAGGTGAAGGCAACTGCTGGGCTCTGCTGCTGAGATTTCTGGTGCCGTGATGTTTTAGCAATGGTATTATCCACAGGGACTAGGGTGGAGAAGGTGGGAGCATGCCTTCTGATCATGCACAGTCACAAAGCTGATGTCAGTGCTGTCGAATGCACTTGAGGACTAAGGTGGGTCTTTTTATGGGTTTGCTTTTTTGGGATTGAAGAGGGGACTCATATATTTTCCACCTAAACAGCCACTGAGGTGCCAACTGCTCTTTTGCTTCCCACTCAGATGCCTAGGACACTGCATAAAAAATAGATAATTCACAGGGTTTTGTCTGACTTTAGCACAGTAATTTTCCATTCCAAAATGTCAAGAGATTCTTTAGCATCAGTAGGAACAACCTTGTCAAAATGGGTACAAATCAGAACCCTGGAAAAGCCTGATTCAGAGAAAAATCAAGGTCCTGGCTTTCCTGATGCTGTGAGTTGAATAAACTTTCTTCTTCCCCTTCCTGAAGCTGCTTGACCACGTCAGTGCTAACCATGTTACAAATTGCCCAGGAACAGTGCCTGTATCCTGGACTCCTAAGAAAATAAAAAATATTTTACAAGGAGGGAGTGGGGAAGTTGTAGCAGTGTGTAGGAGAGGGATGGCAGGTTGGGATTAGAGATAGAAGGTCCTAGAGACAAAGGAGAAGGACATCCATGGTCACACAGGGAATGACAGAGAAGGGAAGAAGAAGTAGAGGGTTGGCGTAACTGTGCTGTGTGAGGCAAAGTCTGGCTGGAGGTGATTTGAAGTCAGACCCAGAGGCTGTAAGGGGAATATCAGATAGAAACTGAGAGGACATATGGAAGTGAGAGTAGGAGACAAGTGGGAGAGGGGACAGGAGCCCTACCATGCCTGCCTGGGGCAGGTGTAACATGGGGAACACATAAAAAAACCCCGTCACAAGGGGTGAAAGTGGGCATCAGGGAGAGCAGGAGACAGTGGCAGAGGTAAGGACGCATATGGGAAACCTGAATGGCAATGAAGGGTGAGCAGGGCCAGGTGGGGTGGAGACATGGGGTGGAAGATTGCAAAAGACGTTTCTGATACAGCAGGAAAGGTCTTGCAGGAGTCCCAGGAGGCAGTGTGGTGAGCTCAGCCAACAGCATTATCGAGTCTTAGTGTCACACATTGAACAACAGCAATTCTGATGGGAGAGTTAACAGCAGCCCTAGAGCTGGACAAGCTCCTTGAGGTTCATAAGGAGAGACCTGCACAGCCAATGTCCATATCTATTGCACCCTGCCTTGCATCTAGGCTTGGTGACATCTGCTTACACCAGCTGAGCCCACGTTCCTCACATGGAGAAAACATTGCAACTGGAAGGAGATGACTGAATGGAGGCCCAGGGTAATGAGGGTACATGAGGACAACCAGAGTTCACTGAAGGAGAGCAGATCTCGGAGCAAGGGCACCATTATACAGCAGGAGGAACAGCCAGGGGAACCAGCGAGGTGGAGGAGGATGAATTTTTCTTCAAAGGTGCTGGCTGCAAGGCATGGGAGAAGAGCCAGCGAGAGAAGCAAGAGAAAAAGGAGCAAGGCTAAGAACTTGGCATCAAGGGAGGGAGGGAAAGCTTGAGGGGAGATTTTTCTGCTGTTATGGATCCTCTGATAATAAATCAGATTCCTTCAAAAAAAAAAAAAAGGGGAGAAAATTATTGAGGAAAAGACTAGCAGTGTAAGTTGGAGAAGAAAGAAAACTCTAACAGCGGGCGAGCTCCACAGCTTGCTCAGATAAATAAGCTGTGTAACAGCACTCCTCCCTGCTGTCCAGCTGCTGCAGGCAAGCATGGATCATTTCCTCCTGTAACTTCTCCTTCTTTCTGGGGTCAGCAGTGGCTCAGATGATAGTATGTTCTTCTTTCAAAACCCACAGAAAGACCTCAGAGCATTACTCACAACCCTCCATCACCTTCCTGCCTCTTCGTTTGACTTTGAGTATAGGAAGGACAAAGGAGGGTTTATGCCTTTAGGCCTTCCAATGGTATTTCTTAGTAAAATATTTTTGCAGCTTCAAGCTTTTTTTTTGTAAAGCAACTTGTTTTAAATTTTGAATTGGAAAAAAATTGGAGGAGCAAAACCTGGAGAAAGACAGGAAAACTGAGCAACTGTAATCAGCAGGGAAGCTTCCTCTCCCATAACATTTTCTCTCCAAAAGAGAAAACAGCCACAAAAATGTAAGAAAATATTATCTCTTAACCTTCTTAATGACCAGAACATTCTTCAATGATGAGTAATGTTTCTGAGAAAACCTGAATTAGGAAATGATGAAACTTTGATGCAATTTATGGAATTGGTGGAAAACTGTGAAACAGGACTAGTCACTGTCGGGCAATGGATTTCTTGATTGAAAAAAATAATAGTTCAGTAATGGATTCATTGAAATTTCTGCATATCCTGTTGGCAGAGCAAAACAGATTTTGTCCCTGATACAGAGGAGAAGGAAGAAAAAAGGAAAATGTCAGATGGACCTTAATTATGTTATAAAGTAATAAATAAAAGTTCATGCCCAATAAACTGTAAAATGTAAACTTAAGCTAAACCAGAGTGACTAATCTAGGTTGGTCCTGCAGACTGCCTCTCCAGTGGACAGGGAGAGAGGCACCTTGAGAGGACAATTTGTCCCTCCTCTCTTCGTTGCCTGTTTGAATATGGGAAGAGTTTCTCTCCACTGACCCAGGAGACCGAGCGATAGTCCTCTTGCAGCCTCATGGTCAGTCATGCACCTGAACTCAGCTGGCTTTGCTTTGTCCTTCCATTCAATTCAGTTGTACCACATTGATTATTTAAATGAATATTTTCTGAAGACTCTTCATTTCTTGTGGTCTCATTTTCATGAGATTTCTAATGGATTCTGGAAAAGTAAACTCTCCTCCTGGTGCCTTTAACTGACTAAACATGCTACTGCCTTCGGTGCCAGTTTAGTTTCTTCCTTAAAACAAAAATGAAACGCCAAGAAACTTGCTAAGTCAGCATTGTCTAAACATTTATTCTTGGCTTCACTGAGTTAAAATCACCATACGGGAGGGCATCATGCCCCTGTGTGCTCCCACAGAGTTGCAGCAGTCAGAGCAGATTAACTGCAGTCTGTAGCCCACCAGGTCTATTGTTAGCAAAGTGGAAGAAATGACCTCTCTTTGCTGATGAGAAAAAAGCCTCTAATCTGGTGCACAAGGAAGAAGGGTTATTTTTTTTTCCAGATGCATCTTGAACTCACATGTCTCAGTGGGAAGTAAGTGCACAGATAGAGCAAGGGAACTGCGGTGGCTGCTGAATGTGATGGGATGGGATGTTTAGCACAACAGACTCAGCATCAGGGTTTTTTCCCAGCTCTGTGACACTCTTGTATAATTTCAGAGTGATTCCTCCATCTTTAGAGTGGGACAGTGGTTTTTAGGTTGTGCCCACAGGCTAAATCAAGCATAACTCTGAAGAGCACGTCTTTTCTGAGAGAAAAAAAATCTCTACCTAGAAGTCAGTGTCTCCCTGGGGAAAGGTTTGGGAGGTTTCTAAAACAAGAGGGTTGGAAAACCTTAAAGAGCATTGTAAAGTTTCCTTCTCCTCACTGAGATTTCTTTCCTGAAATCTTGGTTTGGCTTGTAACGAAGAATTTGCCAGAGACTACTCAGCTATGCTCCACAGTGGCTAATCAGCAGGTATCTCCCTGAAATCCAAAGCTGTTGTGACTGCAATTGTAAGTAGAAGCAGAACTTGGGATCTTGGTGCTGTTACATCTGGGAATATATCAGCTGGGAGAAGGCAATGCAGTGCCTGTTGGCATGTAGGTGTGAATAAGGAATACGATGGAAAGGACAAAACTTTTCATTTAATTTTTATCTGTGTGCTCTAAGTAGACGTGTCATCTCCAGGGGGCTGTTCTTTTGTTGTTGTTCTGATGTTGCCTTTGACATCTTGATTAGCTCTAAGGATGTTTTCATTCATTAAATCTTCTCACCAGGAGAAGCTTCATTGATTTAAAGTATCCAGGTGTAAATCAAATTCTGTTCTGCTTAATTTCTAGGATTGGTATATCCTAAAAAGTAAATACCTGGTATTCCTTTCCTTTCCTATATTGCGCTCTGATTCTGTTCTGCAGTGAAGCATACAGTCAGCATATGATCTCCTCACAGTTTTGTGGAAAAACCACTCAAACCAGACATATTCTTAAAAAGTAGGGTTCAACATTTACTCATTATAGAGCAACATAGTCAGGGCTGAGCAATAAATGATGTTAATCAGTTGCACTACCATTTTCCATGTATTGGTATACCCACGTAAGACCATTCCTTTGGGACAGGTATACCCTGTTTTATCAGCAGAGAACACGTGAGAATACATGGCCCCTCAAGCCAAACCATCAGGCAAGAAAAATGTCTGGCAAGTCAGGGAGGAGTATAGAAAAGGAAGAGGACTATGAAAAGATAACGTAAGAGAAGATACTTTATTTCTTCAAGGCATATTAGCTTGACCTGGGCAAGTCATGCCTTTGTCTGTATAAAGACAATAGCAATATGAAATTTCCTGCTTGTGAGCATTTATTCCTACCTTTGGGGACCACTTTAGGAAGTCAGAGATTCATGGTAACTGTAGGACTTCTATTTCTGTCCCTCTGGCTTGGGGAACTGTACCTCTCCACTCGGATTTCACAGTGCCCTTACGAGGCCTGATCTTTGAGATAAGAAGCCAGGTTTCTTAAGCTATCTAAAAGTGTSCCTCTCTTTTGTTTCCTCTGTGCAGTTCTTCAACTCTGTTTCTCAGTCCTTCAGTAAAGACAGCCAACAACTCCTGCTACCTGCTTCTGTTTTGCCTTTTCAGCCAGTGTGCAGTCACTTCTCACTCTGTTATCCCAGAAGAACAGGATTGCAGGGGTGCCTTCAGAAACGAGGTATTTTCACTGATCAAGGAGAGGTTCTTAGCACCTTGGTGCAGTCACCACCCAGAGTTACAGAAACACGTGATGGACTATTCATCCTGGGAAACAGGAACGCTACCACATCTTCTCCAGGGACCACCCATTCCCATTTCCCAAAATGAAGAAGACCTTTTAGCACAGCAGACCTTCTCTTTGGGCTGGCAGCCACTGATCTGTGCTACAATCAGACTGAAAGCATTCTTTTTTCCGTGTGCAATCTCTCACTAAATAATATATGTGAAGAATATGAACCGGCTTTTGGATTTCTGCTTTCTCTCAAGTGCCTCCTTAACACCTTTACAGCCTTAGGACTACTGTGGCACATTGCAATGTGGGTTTTTATTATGCAGMCCTTGCATCCACTGGAAGCTAGACTAAACTTACTGCCTTACAGCAAACAGCCRATTGCCCTCTTTAGTAGGACCCTGAGTTGCGTCCAAAGTAAGAAGTGAAAGTGGGAGGAAAAACTTTCTATCCACCTCCAGCATTTTTGCTGGCCAGCCCATAGGCTTGCTGTTGAACAAAACACAGCGTGCTGCTACTTGTTAATAAAGTGGCAACAGTTTATTGCTGTGGGAGTGCCCGAAAAATGCTTCCTGTCTCCCATAGCAACCTCGAGCTTGCATGGAACAAATTGCGAGCAAATCCTGCTGTACTTATTCATGCTCTTTGTGATTTGCCACTCAAGCCTACTGCAAAACCAACAGCAAAGAAATGACAACAGTGGAGCGCGCTGGCTCTGACAGATGCACATTGTTATCTCCCCAGTTGTTATTCTGTGGTTGCCTCTTCCTAACAGTTGACTTTGTGTGCTGATATCGTGTATAAATCTCTAGTTCCATTCAAGGGTGGAAGTGGTAGAGCAAGCGCTAACTGGAAAAGAACTGGTGACTCATAAGCCTAAACATTCTTCATATTTAGCAGGAATAAATATTGATGCTAGAGAGATTTACATTTAATAATGGTTAAAAATTGCAGTATGTTGATGGGGCACTCAGTTCCTTGTGCACCCATGACTCCTATTGTCTTTGGAGGTAGTTGCAGGGGTGCAGCGGAGGTAGGATTTGGCATTTCTGAATGATATTCTGTACTCCCAGGGATTTCTGGGGAAGGGAAAAAGGAGGAAGGGAACTGCCTTTGGAATTTGCATGTCATTCTTTAGCAATAACTAACAAGGGAAATATTTTTCTATGGTTATACACTTTCCTTTCCATGAAATTAACATATCCAGAGAGACTCAAATTTCCGGTGATTTCAGTCTGAGAATTTTTTTTACCATATAAAAAGAAAAAAGGGTAGATCCCTGGACATTGGTCAGTGGCATGCTGGGCCAACTTCCACTCGTACATACGTGCATCCTGACCAAAAACTATGCACTGTATCAGTGGGAGGCATTAATACTCGTCTTTGTTCATGAAGAACAAACCTAGGGTTGGCGAAGGACGGCCAAAGACCAGTGCAGCTCCCCAGCTCTTCTGGGATCTTCCTTCCGCACTCATGCCTGTCCCTGTTGTGATGCAATCTGGCAGCTTTCACATGTCCTTGCAACAAGGATGTACCACTTTGGGCTTTTTGCAAGAAAGGAAGGAAAACCTCAAATAATGAACTCAGACTTGCAAAGGAAGAAGGAAAATATCATTTTCAAATGCCTGACTTGTTTTACAAATTGCAAAGGCATTTGTGCTTTTCGAAAGGAAATCCCTCAAATCCACTGGTGTTCAAACCATGGGGTCTAGTTATTAGGTGGCAGAGATCTGCAAAACTCCCCAGAAGCTATATATGTTATGCTTAAAAATTGTGACATTTGCATCCAATTTGAAGCAGCCATTGGGAGAAAACTCATTAAGAATGAATAGAGTATTTCTAAAAACATTAAACTAGGAGATGCAGTTTGGCCCTGGATTAACTGTTGCATATAAGAATATACAGAAAACGTATAAACTCCATTCATTTAAAAGAGATGTGTCAGAGCCAAAGGGCTACTTGCAGGAGGGTTCACCATAGGAGCAGTAGGCAGTGAGTCAGCTTATTTGCAGAGCTGGACAATTCTGGCTCCCAGTCCTGTGTCCTGTCACTATCAAACATATTTTGTCTCATTCTGAAGTCTTTCAGCAGCAGTTGAGCTGCTTCAAGCATTGATCTGAAGCCCAAGGGAGTCCTAATGTAACATAAATAATAATAATAATAAAAATCCATACTAATTGCCATTTAACTTCCCTCTTATTATTAGTCATTAACAAAACACTACCATTCTCCCCTAAATCCTGCATAAACAATCCAGTGCAGCCTTGAAACATAAACATCCACTGACAGATGAAGCAGATTTCATTAGCCATTTCCTATATGATAAATATCCTGGTATTATTAATGTCCTGCTAAGTAAATATTAACAGTGGTAAAATGAATACTAAAAAAAAATCATTAAACGGTAGTGTATTAACATGAGTGACAATGCAGTTCATCTATCATAGGCAAATACTTTCCTGTGGTCAAAATCATCCTGCGATGAAAATAACTGTATAAAATATGCTGTATTTTTCCTCACTCTAATATCAGTTCTCATGTTATTGTGTCCTCCCTGAGTATTTTTGATAGTCAGAATAGTAAGTGAAGACATGAATTTTCTTTTTCATTGCAACAGACTGTAAGTAGTGTCTGCCCTGAGTAGCGTACAGTTTATATAAGACAGAGAAACAGTATTGGGAAATCCCAAAAATGGAGAAATGATTTTTTTTATTTTATTAGTGGTTTGTACTTTGTATACTACTATTTACGAAATTCTACCATATTAAGCCTCTCTAGACCCCTGAAGTCAGACTAGCCTCACTCCAACATTTGCTTACGTCTCCTGGCAGGAAAGGTTTTCCTAGAAATTCCTTTATTATTTTTGCAATCATTTACACAAAATCACCTATCCCTAAATATTTCAGACAAGAAGAACTTACATTGCRTTTATCTGTGATGGGGGTGAGTTATGAAAAGACTGTGAGTCCAGATGGTAAGGTGGAGTGCTACCAAGAACGCAGAAAGGCGCGAGCAGTGTGTGCGGCTGGGCTGCGTAACCCTGCAGCTCCTCTGGCCAGGTTGTTTAACCTCCTCCCTTTCCCCAGCCCCCACGGAGGTTGCTAGCACTTTGCCACATCCCGGGGTGCTGTGAGGATAAATTCACTGGTAATCTCTCAAATACTCTGAAGATATGTAACAACAAAGAATTGCACATACTGCTAAGTCCGCAGAGCACCCCTCAAATCTTCCCTGAGTTTGCTCTGGCAAATCTCTCATGTTCAGCAGGCTCCACCTGGTATATATGTTGTTTAGGTTAGCTATTTTTAAATATGTAGTTATATTTATATTTAGAGCTTCTGATTAGGTCAAAGGGCCTTAGCGCTGGATGTTGGGCAGTCCTGAGCAGCTGTGGCAGTAGACAGAAAAGTGCAAGAGACTTTCGGGGTCTCTCCTGCACAGAGTTCCAGAGAAATGCAGCTGAAAAGATCAAAATTACTTCTCAGCAATTCAATGCCATTAAGCAACACCAAGATGAGTTATCTGAAAGAGGAACCTCACCTAGAAATTGCAGTTTGCAGAATAATCTCCCTCGGTTTCTATAGATATTTTTGCCTGATCTATGAAACAACAATCCCACATCTAGTCCTCATTTCTAGTAAAAGCTCAGTCTGACTCCATGCAGGGAACAGAAATTTTGCCCCTGGCATTGACAGGAGATAACTGGGATCTCTAAGAACTTCATTTGTCTTTTGCAATAGATTAATTATTATGGCACTAGCCACACTTGTTACCGACTCTCCCCCTGTTGTACTTTCACCTTCCTATTAGAAACCGAACCTTTGTTTGTTCTGTGACTAAAGCATAATCAAATTGCCGTTCAATGGATAGCATTTGCCAGGACTGACCGGATGTTTGCCTTCTGTTAAACATGAATAAATATTGATAGGCTTAATCCTAAAAATCACAACTGCAATAAAAAATAAACAGTACAACCCTGTTGTTAATGAGTTATTGAAGATCAAGTACGTTTATACTCTTCAGATATAACCAGCTTCCCCTGTATACCTTTTTTTCTGCAATTGCTAGAATCTTGGTTGTCCGTTTTACTTTAAATTGTTTCCTATAAAACACAGTAAGAAGCAACGCAACGTCCAGCAAAGAAAATGCATTTAAATTATAATAATTTGCATTTAAATCTAGCAACAGCTCTGCCTTTCCTTGTCCTGGCCTTGCTGTGCCATTCACACCTGTTAATTTAATAGTCAGAATCCTCTATCAGGGTGAATTACAAGGAAGATATTGCATGCAAGGACCAGCAAGAGGCCTAAAATTGCACCCGTTTCAGCAGCAGGTGTTGTGGGGTGCATTCCCTGGCTTAACTGGGCCAGGTTGGTGTAGCTGCAGTGGAAGACTAGGAGGGTCCAGAAAGATATGTTGTGATATGAGCTGTAGAAACCTTCCCCTTAGGAGTGCGGAAGGGTGGCATGGAGAGTCATGACATGCATGCAGCAAACGCAGACTTAGTAGGAATATGCTGCCTTTCTTGGTGAGGCCATAAGAAGTGCTGAATTGCACTGTTTTGCCTCTGTGTCCCTCCTTGCAGCTTCCTGACCCACCCAAGAGCATGCTCCAGGGCTGTGCTACTCTGGAAATCTGGAAGCAGACCCAGATGCCTACAATGGAGGGCGTGCAGGAAGCTCTTGCATGACAAGCTAGGAGTTTGCAGTGGGGACATCACAAAAACAGGCAGCAAATTTCAGGTTCCGCCTGCTGTGTAGTCCTGCATCCCTGGCCTAGGCTGGGACCTGCTGCTTCATGTAGAGGCAACATGTCATGTTGACAGGACTAATTGGGTAATATCTCTTTGACGGACAATGAGTTGTTACCAACAAACTTTTATTTGGAGAGGAAAACTACATCTTGGCACAGAGACCTTGAAGGATTGCCAAGATCTGAGGGGAAGTCTGCTCCTTGGTATCCTGTGAAAACTCAGGTTGTGTGGTACAAATTACAGGATGACGTAAGTAAGCACAGAACTTTTAATAAGGATTGGCCATTACAAGAAATGACACAGATCGGTACCCTCCCTTTTGATGCATTCTCCATTAGCTCCCGTTGGTCCAACGATACCCAGCTCCATCTAGGACTGAATTTGTTCTGTTATTTTTACAAATTCAAATTCATGATTTCTCCCTGGTTGTGAGAAATGTTAGAGTTTGCCGCCTCATGCTAACCCTCTTGTATCAGCACTGAAGTTAAGTAATATCTGCACGTAATTACATGCAAAAACCCTTTCATATAAATTGCTTAAACTGAATGTGATATATGCCATTTCAGAATCTGGTCATAACGGACTCTCTTGTTTTGATATTATTTAAGCAAAGTATTAATAAATTAGTCTATGATGGGAAAGGATTCTTTTTCTCTTCATCGTAAGTTTCTGTTTTCTATGAAAATGTACTGAAAATACTTAGTAGTACATGCTGCTTAAACAATGCAAATGAGTACATTTGCCTTTTGAAACTAACAGAGTGTTTCTATTCTCAAATGGAAAAAAAAAAAAATTAATGAGAATATCAGGTTGTTTGAAAAACCATGAGGTTTGACACCTACAGACTTCTGTGGTTGATCTAAAAAAGAGAATAAGAATGTTCTTGCTTCACCCTTTTCCGCTCCTTATTTGTGTGCACGGGCCCCAGCTGACTGAGGCTGAGGTAAAGTTTTATCACATGTGTGTCACTTCCATTACGTTCCTGGTACATGTAGAATATCAGAACGTACAGAAACTAATTGGGCTGAATTCCAGGTAATTACTCTATTTTCCCGTCACTGCACCTGTTTCATAGTAACTACTTCTTACTTGTGGGAGGGGCTTCGCTGAATTGGGGCCAAAACCAACCGGCTCTTCCTTCAGTGTGTACATACATCTTGGCTTTTGCATTGTTCACATAACCACCTGTTTGGGAATTCATCCCAATCGCTTTCTTTGTTGTAGATAAGGCATACATCAATTTATCTATTCTGCTGGCTTTGCATGAGTCATAAATTTTGGCAGAAGAAAAGCTATCTTTTAAACTTACATGGTCCAGCAATAATCCATGAACTAGAATTTATTTAAGTCTAGCTTCTACTGATTAAAGATACTATTCAGCTATACATCACACTGAACACCATTTTTAATATTACTGAGGTGTTTTAGTCATATACATGAAAGTAAAAGATTAAGTACAGAAGCTGATTCTTTATTTCTCAGAGAAATGTTCCCTTGACCTCCACTTGTCCTTGGGTTTCTTTTAATTTCTTCTCCAGGTTGCCTCAGATCCCAGTACTTGTGACTGTGACTTCTTCGTGACACCAAGACCAGGCTTCCCAAGTCATAAYCATCCGCATTACTGCGGGTGGTAGGTTGGAAATCCTACCATTTGGCAGTTAGACTTGGATTTACTCCACATCTAACAGCCCATCCTGGATCAATTCCACTTTAGTCAAGGTTAGCCCACTGTGGGAACATCCTGATTGGGTTGGGGTCAATTTAAACTCCAAGTGTGGTCAGGAACATGCTGCCACCCACCTTAAATCCCATCCCAGACTGGGCTGGTCAGGAGTCTCTGAACACCCAAACCTGTCAACTTAGCCTAGCAATTACTGTCTCTTGTAAAATCCAGAGAAAACACAAACAGTAGTTAATACGCATCTTCATGTCTTTCCACATAACCGCAATAGCACCAAAGCAGTGAAGAATCAGATCAATGCAAAGAGTGAGTTTCTAGAATACCTTTTATCAAGATCTTAAATAGTATTGTCTCAGTAAGTGAAACAATCCATGAGCTAAAGTCACACAGATGCTTTGGTACTTGTTTCACCTAAGCAAATGCAAAGCGTTAAGCACTCAAGTAGTTCTGTTGCTTCCACATGTGTAACTGCTTATTTGAGCAACGATCTCCTTCATCTGTTCATCACCATGTACCATAACCATCTGTGGAGCTCAGGTTTATGGGTCAGTTGTTAAGGGCAGAAGCATCAGTGAGTATCTTCATTAAAAAAAACCAACCAACCAACCAAGCAAAAGACCCCCCCCGAATTATGTTAAACGGTAGCATACAGTTACATTATCCAGGAGAAGCTCCATTAGCTTCTAGTAATGAGAACAACCTAATGTCTAGCACTTCTCAAAATCGTGCCTAAAACACACACTAGCAATGACAGAGAGAGGTTTACATGATAATCTTTATGGGTCTCTTGAATTGCAAGTGAAGACATCAGGCACTCTGAACTACATTGCCCAAGAACAGGTAAAAGATGGTTTCTGACTTTACAGGGAAAGTTTTTAGACCCAAATATTGTTCCTGTCCAACATAAAACATGTATTGCTGTCAGCAGGAGCATGACTGATGCAATGAATCTAGCTATTTTTTTCTTCCCCATGTTAATTAACTTATAAGACAGAAAAATGAACCTCTCAAATACACAGTAGTTGGTTAGACTGTGTAAGCAAATATTGATCCATATGCTTATTTTTCTTTCAATTCCTGTGTCCCAGTGTCAGACTAAGTTTAGTCAAAGTAAATTAATGAAATGCACTTTTCAAAAGACTCTATCATCTGTGTAAAGACCCTCATTTTTCAGTGCTCAGCAGCCAGTTGCAGAAGGATCAGATTTCCAAATATTAAGTGTGGCACTAATGTTGGGTACTAACCCCTTCATGACTGGAGGTTTGGTGTTTTGAGAGGATTGGGACTTGCATTTAGCATATGCCCAGCTCCGTCTCCTTCCCCAGACATTGCTGGGGTTGCAAGGAAAGCCTGTGGGTAGGAGAACCAGAAGCAAACAGAGAAGATGCCTTCAAATCACTTTTTTGTGCTCGACCAGGGAGTGAGCCCTGCTCCAAGGCAATTTGGTGTGAGCTGGCTTGAATTTATTCTACCTGTATGGAGCAAACACTGGAGAGACCACCTCAGCTTTCCTTAGATCCTAGGGTTTCTGTACATAGGGAATTGGTTCATTAATTCTCCATGATTAGCTCATCAAAGAGCGACCTGACATATGAATTGGGGACAAGGGGGTAAAGCAGTCCTGATGTGAATCTAGGAATGATCCCTCTTGACAAGATGAGATGCTCAGAGAGAAGGTGTGGGGTGATGAAGATCATGGGTCGTACTTAAAGAGGTTTGGGTTTGGGAGTAATGCAGCAGACTCCTGAAGCTAAAAGGCTGAAACTGTGGGACTGCTGAGAAACTTTTCAGTGAGGAGCTCTGGCAAGTAAGCAAATATTGGCTCACACCTTTGCATCAATAACACCAGCACCACTTCCTCCTTCCCTGCCACAACTAAACTCTGAGAAGATGAGCGTGGGACCTAGTTTTTGTTGTAGTGTGCTTTTTACTTGTCTTGTATTTACTATCCACATCACTCATAGGCACACTGCAAAGATCCCGCCTCAGTGCACACCTCCACAAATGTACAGATTAAGCGGAAGGGGTTTGTTTCACGTGAGACACTTGGAGCTGACCTTGCAGCATCACCTGCAGCCACTGTAAGGCTAGTAAATAAGGCAGATACTGTTCCTCTTTCGACATCCTGTGGGTGCATCCTGCTCCCCTGCACCGCCAGCAGCCACCTGTGTGGCTGCAGAGCTCTCCTTTGTTCAGTCCTTGGCCCTCCCAAATCTGATGTGTGCCTAGACCTCTGTTGAACAGTTATACTACAGAAACACTGAACAGTATGACCCTTCTGTGATAGGTGTATGAACAAATGGCATACATAATGGCATGAAATTTAACAAATTTCATTTAACAACTGCAAAATTCTGCACCTGGGATGGAGTAACGCCAGGTACAAGTATAGATTGGGAGAGGAGTGGCTGGAGAGCAGCCCTGCAGAAAGGGACCTGGAGGTGCTGGCCGACAGCAGGCTCAATACGAGTCAGCAGTGTGCCCTGGTAGCCAAGAGGGCAAACCGCATCCTGGGGTGCATCAAACACAGCATAACCAGCCGGTCAAGAGAGGTGATTATCCCGCTGTATTCAGCGTTGGTGCAGCCTCACCTTGAATACTGTGTGCAGTTCTGGGCCCCACAGTTTAAGAAGGATGTGAAGGTCCTTGAATGCGTCCAGAGGAGGGCAACAAAGCTGGTGAAAGGGCTKGAAGGCATGTCCTATGAGGAGTGGCTAAGGACTTTGGGTTTGTCTAGTTAGGAGAAAAGGAGGCTGAGGGGCGACCTCATTGCTCTCTACAGCTTCCTGAGGAGGGGAAGTGGAGAGGGAGGTGCTGAGCTCTTCTCCCTGTGTATTGGGTTTGCATGGCAAGGTTTTGGTAGTGGGGGCAGCTGCGGGGGTGGCTTCTGTGAGAAGCTGCTAGAAGCTTCCCTTATGTCTGACAGAGCCAATGCCAGCTGGCTCCAAGACAGACCCGCCGCTGGCCGAGGCCAAACCCRTCAGCGACAGTGGTAGCACCTCTGTGATAACGTATTTAAGAAGGGGGAAAAAAAAACCTGCGCAACTGCAGCCGAAAAGAGGAGTGGGAATATGTGAGAGAAACAGCCCTGCGGACACCAAGGTCAGTGAAGAAGGAGGGGGAGGAGGTGCTCCAGGCGCTGGAGCAGAGATTCCCCTGCAGCCCATGGTAAAGACCATGGTGAGGCAGGCTGTCCCCMTGCAGCCCATGGAGGTTAACAGTGGATCAGATATCCACCTGCAGCCCATGGAGAACCCAATGCCGGAGCAGGTGGATGCCCGAAGGAGGCTGTGATCTTGTGGGAAGCCCGCGCTGGAGCAGGATCCTGGCAGGACCTGTGGACGCATGGAGAGATGAGCCCACGCTGGAGCAGGTTTGCTGGCAGGACTTGTGACCCCGTGGAGGGCCCATGCTGGAGCAGGTTTGCTGGCAGGGCTTGTGACCCTGTGGAGGACCCATGCTGGAGCAGTCTGTTCCTGCAGGACTGCACCCCGTGGAAGGGACCCACGCTGGAGCAGTTCATGAAGAACTGTAGCCCATGGGAAGGACCCACGTTGGAGAAGTTCGTGGAGGACTGTCTCCCATGGGAGGGACCCCATGCTGGAGCAGGGGTAGAGTGTGAGGAGTCCTCCCCCTGAGGAGGAAGGAGCGGCAGAGACAATGTGTGAGGAACTGACCGCAACCCCCATTCCCCATCCCCCTGCACCGCTCAGGGGAGGAGGCAGAGAAAATCGGGAGTGAAGTTGAGCCTGGGAAGAAGGGAGGGGTGGGGGGAAGGTGTTCTAAGATTTGGTTTTATTTCTCATTACCCTACTCTGATTTGATTGGTAATAAATTAAATTAATTTCCCCAAGTCGAGTCTGTTTTGCCCATGATGGTAATTGCTGAGTGATCTCCTTGTCCTTATCTCGACCCATGAGCCTTTTGTTATATTTTCTCTCCCCTGTCCAGCTGAGGAGGGGAGTGATAGAGCAGCTTTGGTGGGCACCTGGCGTCCAGCCAGGGTCAACCCACCACACCCTGGTATCCAGTGATAGGACGCATGGGAATGGTTCAAAGCTGTGCCAGGAGAGGTTCAGACTGGACATTAGGAAGCATTTCATTACCGAGAGGGTGGTCAAGCACTGGAACAGGCTTCCTAGAGAGGTGGTCGATGCCCCAAGCCTGTCAGTGTTTAAGAGGCATTTGGACAATGCCCTTAATAACATGCTTTAACTTTTGGTCAGCCCTGAAGTGGTCAGGCAGTTGGACTAGATGATCGTTGTAGGTCCTTCCAACTGAACCATTCTATTCTGACAAAGAGATATAATCCCTACTTAAAAAAATCTGAGAAGTTAAATAGCCTAAAACTGCAAGAAAAGTAGTATCTGTATCACAGTTGGGAAGCCTAAGAGGCAAAGGTATTTATCTAATGCCGTGAAGGAAATCTATGTCAAGGCCTAGAAAAGAACATGCACTATTTCAATCATTGCTCTACGTTACTTCCTGAGCAACTGCTCCTTGATAACATGCAACAATAATTGCATGTCAATCATCGTAGTTCAAATCAGTGCAGACAGTGAAAATGATTTTATTGCAAAAGATGCTCAGAATCTAATCAGGATTGTATTTTTATTTTTTAAATGAAGACCAGACTCTGATGCATTCATTTGGACTTTTGTCTGCCATTGAGCTATCACCTAAATCCCACTGATTTCCATTGGAGATTAAAAAAACAAAACAAAACAGCTCAGCAACTGAGCTGTTATCCCTAAAACCACTAGGGGTAACATATAACACACAGTATCTCTTGACACCCCCACACCATTCTCTGTTGCTAAGGAGTATCTGCCATGCGATCTTTGACACTTCCCTTTTTTTTTTTTTTTTGTCTTTATTTTTGCAACCTCTGCTCTGAGGAGACTTTGTGAAAATTTGCTCAGCTTGCAGGAAGAAATTGCATGAGTTGATAAAAGCTAAAAATAACTCAGCAGAGGGCTGTCCAATAAGTTAGCTTTAGGATGAGTCATGGAAAAGCCTGGGAGTATTGTCAGCATACAAGTTATATGGCTTTCTACTTCATTTGGATATATTTGTGAAGTGTGTGAAACAGTCTCATGAATAGCACTCATTGAGTGTATCGATATTGCTGTACATCTTTCAAGCAATTTGGGGACACTTATACTTCCTTTCGGGAATTAACTGTGCTGTATCTTGCAGGAACTGAAAGGGAAATAAAACTGGACAAAACCTATCAAACCCTTTTGAATTTCTTYCGTCTCAAAGTAAGATACTTTGGGAATAAGGGCGAAGCAGTAAATATTCTAATTTTCTAGTAAGGTTTTTTATTCTGACTCATATGCCTTTTCTATAAATGAAGGAGGACAAGATAATAGAAGATAGATAGTATATAGATCAAGATAGAACTATCGTAATGTGTAAACAAAACTATCTGGAAAACTTCAGAAAACGGTTGTGATTCACTTCTAAATGGAAGGCTGTACTAAGTGTGGTTCTACAAGGGGCTATTCTCAATCTTGTACTGTTGACATGTATATCTTCTGCAATAAAATATACTTACTAAATCTCCAATCACAGTAGCTAGAAGAGGCTACAGGTGTGATGGAGAACAAGAATAAAATTCAAAAGGATCTTGCCAAAGTAAATAGGGTGCTACTTAAAATGCAGAAGTGCTGAGTTTTGCACTTTGGAGTCATCCCTCAAGTCTACTGCATAGATATAGAAATATGTACATACATTGAGGGGAATAACTAATCAGGCAGCAATTCTGCAAAAAAATATCTTGGAGCTAGACTGCATCCTCAACTGCACAGGAGATGACAATGTCCTGTTGTTGGGGAAAAAAAGGAAAGATAAGGTTCATAGTTCTCATTAGGATCTACGATAACTCTGCTATGTACTGAACCTTCAGGTAACTGCAGAAGTGTTGTGTCCATCCTGACAGCACACTCAGAAAGTGGTAGACTAATTCACAAGCTTCCAGAAAAAAGCTGTRAAAAAAATTCATTGTTCACAGCCAAAGACCTAGAAAACATGAACTTGCAAGAGAAGTTTGAGACAATTGGGACTTTAACCCTAAAGAAGAGAAAACTGAGGTGAAACGTAACAGTCTTCAGTTACGTAGACACTGTTACAAGGAGGAAAGGAATTATATTTTCCACGTCTGTGGAAGACAGGACAAGAAGCAATGGGCATAAATTCAGCAACAGAAAATTAAGCTGAACATTAGGCACACTGGATGTTGGGACAGTCTCATGATCAGAAGAGCGAAGGCTTGGAATGGATGAGTAGGAGAGGCTATGGCGACTTCATCTCTAAACATATTTAAACAACCAGGTGAGGAAAAGCTATGCCTAGACTAACACAAGCTTTGGAGAAAGGGTGTGGAGAGGACACTTTGCCATGTAACTTCCTTTCTGGGATTTGATTTTTCATGTTAAATTAGTAAACCATGGGATACCAAGCATATCAGTTGGAATCGACCATTCTTGCTTCAAAGAGTTTACAGTCGTAAAAAAAGACAATGAGGAGACAGCGTGGGTTAAATCAGGCAAGGCTGTGCAACTCTTTGGTCCTTTAGGGCAAATTACAGTCAAGAGAGATCAACACTGGCTTTTTTTGGGAGCTCTGTGGTAGAAAATGGTTTTAAGGGGAAGTTGAAAGGGAAGAAATGAGAGGACTGAAGAACCAATTTAAAACGATTATTCCACAAATTCTACCAAGATAGAAATCCCAGGAAAGTCCCCATCTCTGAGCCTACAAAGTCAGCCTTTCACTAAATGCATGTATGTAAACAGTGTGCTGACCTTAGCACGCTGTAATCTAGGACGAGCATCTATCACAGACATGCTGAAGCTGCGGTTTCCTAAAGAGCTGAGCCGAATTACTGGTTTCTCATAACCAAAAGGGAGAGATTTTGTGGCCATCCATCTCTGGCCTCCAGCCGCATGGTCCTACCCTAGCCCTGTGTTGGTTCTGATGGTCAGTGCCACCTCCGTGGGCTGACCCAGCAGAAAGCTTCTGGGTTTTATGCTGGGATAATTTTGAGCAGACTAGTGAGTTAATGAGGTCACAGAGGGGAGGTCTGGTGAATGCCAGCCTCAAAGTAAGCAGTATGAGCATGCAGCCAAGCTGAGAGAATGGGGCAGCTGCTGCGGGACCCCTCTTTCCAAATCAGTGAGTGATTAGGTTGGCTCAGCATGTCTTGTGAAAACTATGGCTTTTCTTCCATGTAGAGAAGCTCTCATTCCAGCTTGTAAGAAAATCAGAGGAATAATGCAAAAAAAAGGAAAGTCACTAAGAAAGCTTTTGTTGTTATAAAATAATTAATGCAAGGGGAAGGGAAAAAAAAAGAAGATTGGGAGTTAGCTGGACAGGAAGATGGAAATATGCTCTTGATTTGAGGTTCTTTGTTGCACTCCCTTAACTGAATGGTCATGGCTTGGCAGCCGTTCAGACTTCAGGAGGCATTGTGCAAGCCTCTGATAGGAGGGGTTTCCTTTGATGAGCTGGCCATTGTGACTTTACAAGAAATTGTACAGTACTTCCTCTCACACATTACAAACCACAGTTTTCTGAATGAATTTTCTCCTCTTTTGTTTTTAACAGTTTAACCCTTAACCTTTCTGACTCATGTTTTCTATTCTAGTGCAGCATGCAACCCAAGGTGAAAACGGGGACAGCCTACACAAACGAGACTCCACTGCCTGCGGTCTGACAGGGAAACTGAGCGTTGCATGGAGCAGTGTTTGTACTGAAGAGCAGTTTGCAGGTCTGGTAATGTGGTAGGAGGAAAAAAAAGCCTCCCTTGCAAGTCAAACGAAGAAAGTCAGGCAGCTATTGAACCTGTTGGTGATTCATCTGTACTCTCCAGTTTGTACTAATTGCTAAACTCTGGAGGTGTGGTGTAGGCAACAAGGTAAAATGGTATAATTAGGGAAATGACCCTTTCACAATTAGTGGAATGAATTCATCTGAAGGTGAGAAAGAGGACCAAGCAGTTAATACAGTGGTCAGATATACCGGCCTAAATTCAGCGGTGACATAAAAAAAAGTATCACATTAGAGTACCTGCTGGAGAAGAAACTCCTGCTGCTCAAGACAAACACAAGATTTTTTGAAATACATGTGGCATAAAGAAAGCTAAGTAGGGACAGAAAGGGAATGTTCAAAGGCGGAGTCCCTCTTGGGATCACTACTGAGTATTCTGAAATTAGACTGGAAAGTAAGGAATCAAAGCCACGGTGTCTTAGCAAGGGTCTACCTTGGGTTATGAAAGGCCTTTGAGTCCTTCCTTGTGCAATCAGCATAAAAGTCACAGTGTGTGAAGAGCACTGGCTTTTACCTTCCCTCATACCTATGTCCAAAGGGGAATAAAAAGGACATAGGGATATTTTTCATTCAACCATGATAATGCATGGTGCTAAGAGTCCCGAGCAATGGCTGAAGAGATGGCACCTTCCCAAGACCCTCTCAGGAGGTATTAGGACCCAGCAAGATCCCTAGGGTCATGTTCCAAGCAGTTTACTGCTAAAAGGACGAATCAATATTTGACAGAAAGGCCAAGGGAATGTTTGCTTCCCAAATCAGGTGATGGGATCAGTACTCTTTCTCCAAACATGGAAAAGATCTTTTTTTCCATAAATAAAAATAAAATAAATTTTATCTAAATGAAAAATAAAAGTAATAATAAAACCCCATACATTTTCCATATAAATATGGAAAAGACTCAGAAAGTCTGTGACCTCCCTCACTGTTGTCCTGCAAGGTTGATAAAGCTCTGTAGTGATCTGGGTTCTTGGGACAAAGACATATTTGATAGGAAGAGAGAACCACCTATGAAAGATATTGTGGGAAACAGGGATAAGACACTTAAGTGAACTGATGGCTGAATCTAGCCTAGGAGGCTGGTGGATGGAGCTGGCAGGTAGCAGGAAGGTAGCTCCTTCTGCTAAAACATGTCCTGTTGCTCTGAGAAAGGGATTACAGCTTTGAGTCCCTCTCTTTAAAATGTCACACAACAGCCAGTATGAAAAGACAGCATAAAATCTCCCCTGTAACACCTACAAAACTTTCAAAAGCAATTTGATATGTGATATACTGCTACTTTTGCTTGTCAGGCTGATATCACTTTGGTCCTGCTCAGTCCATCCATCTGAACTGACTTCTTGTCTCTCATCAGGAAATGATTCATTCAGTGCCTGTGAAGTGCCCGTGTTGGGAGGTTGCAGTCGTGGGGCTCATGAAGGTTACTTCTGTCTAAATTGCATTGCTATCGGACTGGGTGGCTGCAGTACCTTCAGTATGGTGGGAAGAAAGGGGAGGAAGAGGCATATTTTAGTAGATGGTGTGGAACATATCAACATCTTTCAAGCAAATCAAATACCTTAACAGGTTTTTTTGTTTCCTGTCTTAGAATTTTTTAGGTTACGTTTATAATCTAATTTTGCCTTTTGTTCTGTTTCTCTTCCTTATTTGGCTACTGTCACTTGTGAGCAAGGCACAGTGATGCTGCACCTGTCTACCATCATAATAAGGCCTAAAATGTTCACCTTCTTCTAGGTTATATTCTGCACAGGAGGGGAACATAGACTGCAAAAAGTAGGGACATTTATATTAGCACATTAAGTCCTTCAGCTGCTACTGTGGTTTTAATTTTGAACAGTTCTATAAGCACTTTAGACAGTGAAGTGTAGCTATCATTTATGAGAAGGGAAAAGAAATCCTGAGAAAGAGAAAGCATCTTTTCACTCAGTTTAGCATTTGACATGTGTATTTGAGTCATAGCTTGTCAAAGACTGATGAACAAGGTACACTCATGTCATTTGCTCCATACAGAGCATCTTTCCTCTGTGACTCTCAAAGCTCTTCACCAATTGTCCTTCAGTCAGCAAGTAAAGTACAGATGGTCAAGCTGTGCTCCATTACTAGTTTAATGCCTCTGTAAAATCAAGTAGACCTGGGCTACTAGTGAATAAAAAATGGCTAGGGAAGGGACAGCATGGGACAGTTGATCAGTAATGTTTAAGTGCTGGCATGCTGTGTGGCATGATCTGGAAATGTGCCAAATGGCACTACCTCAGGCGATGCCTGGGGTGTAGAATATGCTCCAAATTTTCTAATAGGCAGCACAGACAAGATTGCCATGAGTTTGGCCCCTTATACCCTTGAGGACTATCATAGCTGACTTTGCACCTGCAAACCCTCATGTTGCACTGAAGGAAGGTAACACATGTTCTTCGTTTCATGTTATGAAAATGTTACATTTGTTCATGCACTGTGAGCTGGGGAAAAAAACCCAAAAAATAACATTTACATTTTAGGCCCACACAGGGCAAAGTGCTGTATAGTACAGCTGTGACTGCTCTGTGCTGCTTGGCCACACAATGACAGAATGCTCCCTGGTCATCTTTTATTTAAGAAATAAATAGCCAGAGAAGTGCAGGGCAATACTATGCCTCATTACGACTGTTTTGTATGACTCCATCGGTGCAAAGGAAAAAGTGTAAAAATCCATTTAAATATGGCTGAGTGTTGTCTCCTTGTGAGATGATCCCCTGTTGCCTTACGGGACTTTCATTGCCCTACTGTGTTAAAAGAAAAAGCACTTGGCCATGTAATGATACCCCACCGGCCTTACAGAAGTTGATCCTGGTTTATAGGACTCCCTGTGACATGAGACTCAATCCCCATGACTCAGGTCAAGATGAAAATGAATAGATGTTAATGGAACATATTGCCTAGGCTTCTCCCAGTGGGCAAAAGAGAAAATGCAGCTTCTGCTTTTCATCCAAGCAACTAGCTGTTACACAGTAGTAAAGAGGACTCTAGTAAGATGATGGATGTGGGACTAGATCCAAGAGGTTTCAGAGCCAAACATTGGCTACACCTCCTTTGAGATCGTTTGCAGACAGCGAGGAGGTAAAGTTTTATTTCAGTAGATTAGATGAGTCCTTGAAAGGGTGTGAGATACCCTAGTTTGCACACAGCTGGCAAATACTCATCCTGAGCATTGTGGTGTGCATTCTAGCAATGCCTGCTTTGATGGAGAAGGAATCTGGCTGCCATGTCCAGCTCTGTTTAGTGCAGGTATAAACTGGGAAGTGCTTTGCACTGACTAGAGGACCCTGATAATGCAGGAGGGTTTTGAACCTTGTATCGTCCTCCTACTCCATCTTCCTCCCCAGCTTCTCTGAGTGCTGCTAAACTACAACCCAGGACCGTGGAGTCAAATCCCACAGCGAGGCAGGCACTTTGGGGGAACTATGCACAGCATTGCAGAACAGGAAAGGGAAGTCTGAAAGGGCAGAAGACCAGCAATTTTGAAGCTGCAATGTACAGCAGAAACTAGGAAGAAACGTAATAGAAAGCAGTGAAGAAAGCAAGCAGTTTCTCTTTTAAAGCCATTGTGGCTTAATTGAAAGGTCTAATGATTGTAATAACATGGTGCACATGGTGTTGTTACCAAGTGCTGTTATGCTACAGGCAAGACACAAAAGGCTAGAAAACCAGGCTCCATAAGGCTGGTAAAGTGAGGAAAACCGAAACAACCCCTTCACTGTGCAGTTCYAGGCAGGAAAATTGCATTCCCTTGATCGGGTTTTTTAAACGTGATTTGGATGGATAACACTGGGTTGTGTCTTCTTTTTTTTTTCTGCTTTGTAAAATTTTAAGAGTACTTGAACAATTTGATAACGTTTCCCCAAATTTTATTAAGTTAAACTTAATGAAGGATTAATAATAAATTAATAAAAATCCTTAATTAAGGATTGTGAAGTTCAGTTTCCTCTTAGCTTTGCTTGACTTTGTTTGGGATGTGTTTGGTTTTCTGTGTGATTTTCTTTGTGTGACATTAGATGATATGTTGGCTACTTCGGAAAAGTCAGATTAAGAGGCTGGCTGCTGGCTGCTTGTTTGACACCATGTCACTTGTGCCAACAAAACTGATTGCAGGGAGGTCACACAATAATGTGCCTCACTGGAATAATGCTCAAAAAAAAACCCCAAAGTTAAGCCTCTCCCATGTTTCAGGTAATCACACCCTCAGAGTATTGCCACTCTAACACCTTAATGAAGGAGCTGAGCTTTTTAAAAAAGGCCTCCTTTCTCTCTAGGGTGTAAAATAGCCATTGACAGTAAGTAGCTGCTGAGTAACATTTAGTGTTTGACTAAATTTCCCTGTTCTTCTCAGAAATGCATACCTCCCTTTTGCTCAGGACGGTGTAGGATCTTCTCTCATGCACACATCTTCCCAACACATGAAGGAATAGTGCCTATGAATCTTCCAGCTACCAGTCAAAACCTGCGAGCTCAGACCATAAAACATCCTTCTCAGACCATGGAAGGTTAAACCCTGGCCATAACTAACATGAAATGTAGGATGGCTGCATGTTGAGGGCATGAACCAGATTCATTTCCCTCCTCTCTTATGGTCTCTGAGTGAAGTTATTGACTTGTTACAGCTGAGCTGATCCAGCAGCTCACTGTTGCCAAAAAATGGAAGACCCATTCCCTCTTTTCTTAACTCCACTTCCTGCACATGGGGCTTTCCTCCTTTCTTTATATGATTTGGTGCTCAGCTGACATTTGGCTGAGCCAGTTCAACTCACAAAACCAGCAGAAAAGTATTCACACTTATTTTTTCCAGGTTAGTTCTCTGCTGGTTTCGTGAGCTGAATTGGTTCAGGAAAGGGTCTGAAGATCATCAGATTTGGCAAGGGAAAGGGAGGTGGTTTTGGGAGAGAGAAGAGCAAGACCTATAGCATACAGCTTCACCCTCTCTGAAAGGGAGTCACTTCTCCTTCTGTGCATGAACAAAATCAGGAATAGTCTTTCTTTTCTTCCTCATAGGGTGGCTGTGTAACAACATTAAAGACTGCCAGACTACAGCAGTGAGGGGGAAATGGATGCAAGTTTTTGCCTTGAGTCTGTCCCTTGTTAACTATTAATAAAGACTTTATTATATTCTTTAGTATTTTTCAATAGTTTTCTTTAAATAACATTTATCTAGGGAAGTTTCTTTTCTCTTAAGAAATGCAAAATTAGTTACTGTATGCACCATCCCATATGTATTTCTAATAGACGAGTTCACCCATCTGCCTTCTGGCAGGAAAGAAACACGTTGAAAACTGCAACCACAGATCCTGTTGCTTGAATCCATCTATCAAAGTTTAACATCCTTTTCAATTACCTTTAACATGTGGTGTTGGATATTTTTTTTTTTTCTCCATTCTGATCTCTATTTCTGTGAGTTTTGAATTAAAATATCTCCTCTTTGGTTCCAGATTGATACCTTTTGACTGTGCGACATTCAATCAATTCTTTCAAGGCTTCTGCTGGTTGCAGACTGACAGCAAATTGAAAAGCAAACCAGACTAATGCAGTTACAGAGGGCTCTGCCAGTGACAAGCAGAGATCATCAGGAGTCCCCACAGGAACCGACAGAGCTTCTCCATATTAAATAAAGTTGCAAAACTTCCCCAAAAAAACAGAGCCTGCACTGAGCACATTAGGCAAGTTACTGGATGTGGAGCATTTAAAATACTAAGTAGTGAACCTCTGACTATAATTCAGCTCCGTTCTCAGTTATGATCTGATGACTAAAGCTCTACTAATAATGACTATGTTGCAACATGCATTTGGAAGGATGAAATGGACTTAAAAGACCAAATGTTGCAGCTGGTTGCACTAAGCTATCTCTTTTGGGGCAGTTGTATAAACACAGTCCAGTTCTTCAGTTAGGAAGGGAATGGTGTATGCAGTCATCCAGAGCTGGTGAGCTGCTGTGCCTGAGTGCACCACGTCCTGCACAGCACATGTGCTTTTGGGCACTCGACTGGGTGAGAGCTACAGCTGCACAAGGCCTTTTCGTTGCACCGAGGATGCTGTAGTCCAGGACCAGGTATCTGACCAGATGAGCTCTCTTTGGGGATCTTGTAGCAGATACTTGAGCCCCCATTTGGAAAGCACTGCCAGCCTTTGACTTCAGGAGCCCTTCTCTCCACATAGCATGTAAAACAACATACCTGAGTCTTTAGAGTCAACAGTCTTTTCTGTGCAGGACTGCTTCCTTGACACAAGAAGGAAAAGGCATGCCCCAAGCATCTCCCAGAGTGCAGTGCCTGTTATCCCTGACTCAGTGGAAAGGTAGCCGGTGAAATCCTATGGAAAAAAGCTCTGTTTCACAGCTGGTTGGTTGAGTCATGGCATGGACCTCAGCAGAACTGCATTAATAGAAAGGCAGTAAATCAGCTGAGAAACAAACCCTATGGCTCAGAGCTACCCTGTGCTCTTCCCACCAGAGACAATAGGTCAAACTGTCATCTAAGATACCCTGTTAGCACAACCTCTGAGCGCCTCACAAGGTTCCTGTAAAGTAAGGAAATCCTACTGGTCCCTGCTATCGACGAGGAAGTGACATCTTGACTTCTAATGATGCAGAGAAACACACAGTGTGATTTTCATAGCTGTCTGCTATGCTGGTTTGTTTAGGCCAGTAAATACCCTTAAATATATTCTTCCCCCATGTAGGAAATGGGGCTGCAAGCTCTTCCTTCCTTACAGCCTTTTGGTCTGTAACCGAGGATAGGGCTGAGCCCCAGGCAGTGGGGTCACAGTGGAAGTGAAGTGAACATACAGGAGCAAAGCTGCAGATGCCTGGTCAGAAAGCAGCAATATTACAACTTTGGGGTACTATAACTGAGACATGTGATTGGCCAGCAGATTCAAGAGGTCTCAGATTTTTTTTTCCTTAGTTTTGTTCTTTCAAGTTTTTCACCTTGAATATTTCCAGCACTGGAGTGCTTAGCTTTCAGTGCCCAGGTTACAGAGGGGGGGTGTGTGTGTTTGTGGAGCAGGGTGAAGATACAATTAAGTCCTTGGCGACTGTCAATCATTTCTAATGTCCATGTGGCACAACGTCTTTCTGTGTGGAGCTACCTGTCTTAGCTCTGCAGCATATGCTAAGGGCAGAGTGCGGTGCTGCCCTTGAGTACAGGACAAGCACTCAAGCGAGTCCTGAATGCTTACTGCAGTGAGCATGTGTGCACAGGGGATGAATGAAGTCACGGTTTGGTCCCAGCTATACTCTGTGAGTTGGACTATTCAGGGTACTGGTCTCTAGCGTATGGCTGCCAATTCCAAGGACTAACTGTCAGATACTTAAAACCCAGCTCACAATACATCACATCGTGCCAAAAATCAGAGTACTCCAAGCCTTCCTGCTGGTGCATAGTTGGCTTTCTGCTTGCTCACGTTACACAACACATCACTGAAACAAAGACAGAGCAAACACGAACTAATGTGTCGAAGAAACTGGCAGCAACACAAGTATAGGTCAAAGTTATCTATCTCCTGCCTTCCCCAGAAATCAGGAGTGGAGTGTGGGAAAGAGCAAAACCTTTTTTTTTTTTTCTTGTAAAGGTTTTAATTCTTTTGCTGGAACATGTCCAGTAAAGGAGTTCTTGGCATTCAATGCCTAGCTTACAGGTGTGGATATTTGCTTGAGCATGTGGAGCAGAGGGAAACAGCGCTCTCAGTAAGGGTGGCTATAGAACAGACTCCCATTTCACAAAACAAATCCAAAATATGGAGGATTTTGTGGAGTGATTTCCCTATACACACACCAAGTTGTTGGTTTCTGTCAGTCCACTGGTTAGGGCCATTCAACAGCTGACAATTGGGCAAGCACAGCTGTTTTCTGCCTGCTTTGCATTCCTTGTGTTAGCTGCTTGCAAAGTGGCAAATTCAGTCTAAATTAACCTGGCTTTCCAGAATTTATGGAAAGGGAACCAGCCCTGTTTGTATGCAAGCCCTCCTATTTGTGTCTCCATATGATGGGTTTTGTGTTCATGTGTTTTTCCGAGTTTAAAATCACTTTCCTCCTGCTTGAAGATGGAAGGCATTAAGGCATTATTTATACAGGTCATAATGTTGTGGTTGTTATTCCATCACAAAAACTCTGAACCATCTCTCCCTTTTGCAAATCAGTTTTATGCTATGATGGGGTTGTTCATACAACTGAACTTTAAGTAATGGGGACATTTCCTTTTACAAGTCAATGTACACACCTTTTATCATCAGTGGAGGAGACGGGCAGCCCCCAAGGGCTCCCCCCCCTGCAGCTCCATCCCTCTTGTCTTGGCAAAGCTCTCCGGTTCTGTTGGCTAGAGGACACGCAGGGAAAATCCAGTCCTCTGAGCACACATAGTGCCAACACACACACACACACACACACACACACACTTGCACTACGACAGTAGTTTGTTTCTTCCAATTAATCTGTTTGCAATCCTGTTGAGGCTAGGATACCTATGTTTAGCTCCATAGGAATTACTTTTATGGTTGCATAAAATATGCTGCACACATTTTGGGAGGAGGGGAGGAGAAGGCAGGGATGCTATGAGTTTATCATCCTTACCTCTATGGGGGTGTGTCCTTTTCAACCCTCTTTGTTTCTCTTAGGAGAGACCCAGAGCCAAGATATAGGTCTCCCCCAACAGAAATCGGTATTCCATGAGGTTGTGGTTGATTTCAGCCATTTTCAGTAAAAATCCCCCACATTTCAATGTAATAGCAATCAGTCCATTCAAACTTTTCCCTCCCTAGGTCTAATGGTAACAAGCTCATAGGAATAATAATCCCAAATTCAAATTAATTATCTATTTCTAGTATTTTCCTCCTAGAATCTGAATGTGCTGTATAAGGAAGCACTGCTTTCTCTCAAGGTATAGAGTGGGAAATTGAGGTGAAAGGGGGAAATGATTTCTCCACACATTGTGCAAAGGGAGTTGCCTGGCAGTATTAAGTGTGTGATAGAGCATCACCGAAATCACAAGAAGTTCTGCTATTGACTTCATCAGGCAGTATGACCCTTCCTCTAACACATGGTCATCTTGCTTCGTGGAGAGAATCTGAAAAAACAGAACAGTAAAAATGTAATTCTGTCCACTTAAACATACCCAAGCCTCAGGAGATAAGGGGAAAGTATCTATAGGGAAGAATGCTGGTCTTGTGGGTGAGACACGAGTCTCTGACTCAGGAAATTGGTAGAGTTTTCTGTTCTGTCACAAGCTTCTGGTATGAACTGATGCTGGTCCCTTAAACTCTGCTGTTTCTGTTTCTCTACATTGGTAACACAGGATTGGCACACTCCTAGTATTGCTTTCCCATTAATTCTCTTTTGAAACTCTTTGATACTTTGGTCTTCTAAGACTTTAGACTCCTGGGGCAGCAGTAGCAGGCTGAAGTAAAAATTAGAATTCTTAATGGAGTTTTCATAGGGCTTTCTCTTCGTTATTAAACAAAAGTGTTTTTCACTTTTTATGATCAATGTTTGTGGTGTAAGCACAACTGAAGACAAATAAGTTTCATTATATCCTGCAATGATTTAAATAAAAGTCAGTTCTACAGTTCTTCAGCTGGCTGCACCCAGTTCATTTTTAATAACAGAAGTTTTGTCTTCATTTGTGAAGTATTTATAAGTACCTGACTTGTGAGTACTTTGGAAAATGTCATTCTTTCTTAGTTATCTGCAAAAGCCTGAATGGTCCTTGAGCCTTCCAGCTCCTCCTCTGGGTGACAACATTTTTGTAATGAATGGAGCTTAGGGATCCCCTGCTTTTGCAAAGCTGGAAAGCTTGAAGCCTGAGAACTGGCATGAAACTTGCATGAACTGATAGGAAAACAATGCAAATATTTCTGGAAATACTTTCTCAAAGCATTTTACCTTCAACGAATCAGTGCTTTTGGCAACAGCAACGCTGAGCCTTGCAAGCAAACTTTGAAGTGTTTCCAAGCTTTCAGTATGGCTCCATTCTCAGGCTTCCTTTAGGACCAATGTCTCAGACCTTTCATGGTTGACCTGTTACTCGCATTTGACTTTTTGTTTGATTTTTCTCCATGAATAAACCAGCTTTTACTACCTGATTTGGAGACCCCAATGGTTAGGCTCTCTACGCTCTCGTGGACTCAATAGCCATAAAGATGACTCAGTAGACCTCATCCTGAATCCACTGAGACAGAGGGCAAAAGCTGCTTTGACCACAAATATGAAGGATAAGGCTGGAGAGATTCCTCTGTAATGCCCTTGCCCACTGCAAATAAAAAGGAAATACTTTTGTCGGAAGAGTCAGTGCTGAGTATTTATCTTGCTATCAACTTTGATGAATGAAGTGCATTGAGCTTTCCACTGTCATGCCCAATCTATGTGAAAGGTTAGCTTTTTAAATGTTCCTGCTCTCTTCCTTGTTACATATTATATCCCTCATCTCTTTTATATTGTTAGTCATGCATGCCTTAACTGTGAGAGAAGCTCGGGATAGTTTCGAGGCAAAGAAACCATTCGTTTTACTCCTCATCATCTACTCTTCACTCCTTTCCAAGAGCTGGAACATGATGACTCAAAGTTAAACCATTTTCAGAATGTTACCTCCTGTATCTTTGGAAATTTTAGAGTAGTGTGCTCTGGAGTCCAGTGACCTCTATTTTCTCCACACCCAATGCATATTTCCTGACTCAAATATGGTCTGAGTGATTGACCACATTTCTTGTTCCCTCTCATTTTAAGGATCACCAGTTTTCTCCCTCTCTATCTCTCTCCCTGTGTGCAATCCTCTTGCAGAAACCAGTTGATTAACCCGAGACTGATGAAAAATCTTTTTGAGGTCAATGGAAATATGCCCACAGTATTCAACAGACTGTGTGGATCAGGCACATACTAGAATTGACTGGAAACCTTCCAAGGAAGTGGTGGGGTTTTTTTCCTTTTTTTTTAATTTCCCTGTAGAATGTGATGATTCATTGTGGCTGAACCTTTTCTATGACTTTCATTGGGAAACAGCATGTACCCCCTAAACCTGCAGTCCAGTCCAACTTCCTGCTCTACCCACTTCAAAACAGAATGTAAACTTGCTTTTTTTCTGTCTTAGATGTGTACACAAACCATAAGGCTTTTCTGAGATGTGTCTTTCTCAGGCCTCTTTTCAGGACTTTTCCAACTTTATTTAAATAAACATTTGTTGCACTAGAGAAATTATTCAGTGGTTAGAGCGCTCACCTGTAGTGGATAAGAGTGAAATTTAAGTTCCTACTCTGAACTCAGTAGAGTAAGGCCTTGAACCTGGAATTTCCACATCACAGGCAGGTGTTCTCACCACTGAAATGCTGTGGGGTCATTTACTATTTTACCTATGTGTGAAAAATTTTTAAGTGTCCTGTGTCTCACTGCAGAGCAGGACAACTTATAAAAGCACACCCATTTGCATGGGTTAGATAAACTCTTTTCTCTGTAGTTCTGGTCCCTGTCTGGTGCATTCTGTTAATGAAGCTTCCTTCTACAAAGACACTGGGGACAAACCAGTAGATACCATTTAAGAATGAACTTCCCCTTCACTGTCAGCAGAACAAAGGTCCCAAAACTTTCTGGTGGAAGTCTAGCTGCAGTGACTGCCAATAATGACATAATTTTTGAAAGATGAGAGAATCTGTTGAATCCCATTAGCATCAACTGCATCTATAGGTGTATCTATATAACATATCCAACTAAGCAGTTCCAACAACATCCTGCATCCAAGCACTCAAGCAAGCATTGAAACGCAAATACCACAGCAGAGTGACATCCTTGCTCAGCCTTCCCACAGCTCACATCTGGTACCACATCACTGCTCTTTGCGTGTGCGGTAGAGAGCATTTCTGTGCATGATAGGACCTATTTATGTAAGCTTTCCAAATGCCTTGAACAACAGGCATTAAACTTTTTCATGAGCAATGTCTGCTCACCTGTCCTTCACCACCATTAAATAAAAAGTTAAAAATCCCTAATGATATTCTACCTGCTCTTTTACAAAGATCACTTACTGCAGGTGAGTAGGCATACAAAATGTAATCAGTGCTTAATTTTTCCTGTTGCTCAGGAAAGTGTGCTGGAAGATTTAATTTTAGTATTTCACACTTTAATGAGATTATAATTCTTTTGAAAGAACCATGGTAGATATAGATATACTGGAATACTATCTAGCATTTTCCAGCTGATTTTCCAGTATATAATCCCTCTGTTCACAACCCGGTACATGAGCTGGGTCTGGCCTTCTCTGTCTCTGTCAGTACTGGCTTTTGGTCCAGTTTCAACCTCACTGAACTTTTAGCTTCTGATGTCTTTTTGTTTTGTTTATTACAGGGGAATACAAGAGGAAAGATGTTGGAATTTTTGTGGGTTTTGTACAGATTTCAGTGTTTAACTGAGCCATCTTGCTTTAGTTTTGTTTGGTTATTTCCTGATCTTCAATTACATCTTGCTAAGAGCCCCTCTGGGCACATGCTATCATAATTACAAATTGCTCTCTATGGGTAGACAGTGGTCACCAAAGAGCCCTGCCTCTGTCCTCACCAAAGCTGGGATTTAGCCTGTGCAGAAGGCCACCATAATTCCCATGTCGCCCAACTAAGCCCTGGGTTAAAGCTGGGAAAATAAATAGAGTTTAGGACAAGGGTTATTTGTTCCCCAAAAAGGCTCGTGTCTCAGTGCTGACACCTACTGCACACTGCCAGATTTGTTGAAATTCAGGTGAAAATGCCACCTTCCCAGCAGTGTGCACAGCATGGTGTGTAACTGGGTCACAGCAGGACTCAAGGGTTGGGGTCCAGAGCTGCACCATCCCATGTCACCCTGAGCAAACCTGTCCCACAAGCAAGTGATGGAGGTAGGAGAGTGGGAAGAGGAGGTCGTGGTCTGGCTTCCTCCTCCTTGAACCATGTATCTCCGGTCGCAAACTGGCTCTCATACTGAAGTGCCATAGCTCTACTAAAGCAAGCAGAGCTATGCCGCTTTACACCCATGAAGGTTGTATCTCCAAAGTAAACATCTGCAGTTGGTGAGATCTTGTTTATCTCTGTGCATCGGGTGGGTGGTGGCCTCAATCAGACCAAGCACTGATCACTGCTGTTGTCACGTAATCTCCCATAGACCAACCTGACACCGTAAATCCCATTACATGTGCAGTAGGAAGACACAGAGGAAACATTTTCCACCTCCAGCCCCAGTTCATTCAGGACGGTTGTGTAATTCAGCTTTCTTTTTGTGTGGAACCAGCCTTGAAACAATTCTCATGAGTTGGAGCACCTTTTGGTAAATTCACAGCTGAAGGGGAAAAATCGGTCATAGCAATAAACTTAAAATAATACTCCTCCAACAGGGACGTCATGCTGCTTACTTATCTCCTCACCCCAAACCACATCACATGCATTCAGATGTGTGTCGGAAGTAAGAATAGCTATAAACAGCATAATTTATGTAGGCTGGTTCACCTGAGGTCTTTAGGCCTGACTCTCATGCTAATTACTCTGGTAAAACTCAACAGTATCTGAAAAATAATAGCGTGATAGATCTGGTGCGAGGGAGAGGAGAATTAGGCCATTAGAGGTCTGATCACTCAAATTATGTAAAAGCTTATATTCACATCTTAATGACAGGAAACTGAATGTGTAGGCACTTCTGCGGTTCAGGAAGTACAAAGCTCAGAAGAAGCATCAGAAAATATACACAGGAAGGAGGATTGAAGTGGGTTCAAAGTCTGTTGGTAGAAAACAGAACTACTTCTTTTATTTTTTACCACTCTTTTTACTAGTGAATTGGGGGGGAGCATGGGACACGGTGGGGGAGGGGACACCAACCTCATTAACTCTCTTGTTTTTCATAATTTAAAACAAGGGGATCTCCTTGTCACGCTGGCTGATTTTCCAGTGCTGAAGACGTCAATCCCTGTCAAGACTCATCAGTCTGCCATTACTATTTGGGGACTCTGGGAAATTCTGCCTGTTTACTGGAAATAAATATTTATGGAAGAAACAGAAAAGCCAAGCTGTGGGTTTTTAATATAGCACCCACAGACTCCTAAAAGCATACCACTCTTTAAGAAAATGGACTGTTTTTCTACAAGAAGAAAACACGCACTGTAGAAGGGAAGTGACACCGTATTGTGGTCAAAGAGATACTGATTTATTAACTCCATATTTTCAGATGTTTTTATCATGCCACCAAAAACATTCTTTGGAGTGATATTGCTTGGGCATACTGTCAGCCCCAAGGTGAATTTTGTTCCTGTAAAAGGTTTTGTGACATGCTGTTGGATATTTACATCAACCTGAGAGGGCAAGAGGTTGCAAGAAGGTAGAACTGCTTTAAAAAAAACATGAACAGATACTTTTTTAAAAGTACATTTTTTTTTATAAAAATACGGTTTTCAGTAATTTCTGTGCTAAAGACAAATATGAGCATTGTATAGCTGAGTAAAAATTTCAGTTGTTCAAATGTTTTAAATAGGGTGGGATTTTTTTCATTATGTCTAACTTTCAGACATTGAGCTGTATAATATATGCTTATACAGTACTTAGCACAATGTGTCTTGATCTCACCATGAACACCCAACCACCGGTGTGATAAAATAATATAGATTTTCTCTAAAGTCCTGCAATAGAATTTAATAGAGAAGTTTATCTCTGCTGTGGAGCTTAATGAGCAAACTCATAAAATGTGGAGACATGTTATAATTCTCTATTACAGTCCCTTAGATTTTATGTCATTTTTACCAGGGACTGTTTTATATCTTAACTATTAATTTAACTATAGGTAAAGTCTATTGGACTTCTCTGTGAGGTGGATCATTTGACATTTCAGCAGTAACATCAAAAGACTTGCAGGGAAATTCACCAACGTGAATTTACCAGTCTCAGCAAATTTCAGCCAACCAAACAATGAGTTTCAAAGCTACCACTGGGTTAAGTGCAGCCAATACTTTACCCTGGTTTTGATACCTGAATGTGTAATTTCTTTGAATATGAAACTCTAGAGAAGCTTTCTAAATGTGACCCCATGCAAATCAAAATCTAAGAATGTTTTCATTACGTTCTGTGAACTGAAACTGCTGAGTTTCACATCTCTCTAGATTTTAAGCTAATAAACCGGGGAATTTTCCTGTGTAGGTAATTAAGAAAACTTGATATTTCAACTTCAGAATTACTTTTTGACACTGTCCATTCTATTCTGTGCCAGTTATCAAGCCTCAAGACTTGTATTTATTTGGCACTGATTTTAGGACAAAAAGCTGGGAGAACTTTTATAGAATTGAGAAGTCCCAAAAAACATTGGAAAAAAATGGTCTTTTTCTCCCTCAGATCAGACATGGCCAGGATGTCCTGAGCTTTAATAATGGTCTTATGCACTGGAAACCCTTCTGTAGTGTTTTGTCTTCAACGAGTATTTGGCAGAAATTTCATTTGACTGAAAATGTTCCAGTGTCTTTTAGTGTCACAGTGAAGCGTGTTCATATCACTGACCTTAGGCATTTAATTACATTATTTGGCTACTCTCCTTTTTTATTTTTGAGGGGCACAGGGTAGAAGTAAAGTGTGAGTAAATCTGTCAGGATTGCCCAGATTGTGGCAAAGGCAGTTCTCCTGGGGCCTCATCTGCTACCTTGAACTCATGACCTTCTTTCCCCTCAAATCGCTACTTTTACTGGAATTCTTAGCCACTAGGCATGACCATTAAGAGGTAGTTAAGAACAAGTCAAATTCCTGTTTACAACCTGAGCAATTCTGATAGAAGCTCAGAAATTCTGCTTTCTGGGAATTCTAATACGTCAATATTTATTTTTGTTCCAAATTAGGGTAAAAAAAACCAGCAAATGGAATGAAGTATGGTGAAACATCACTTCAGTACCACTCAGACATTTATATGACCATAAAAGCTTTGTTGGAGGGGACTCTGGAAGTCATCTGTCCAAACTTCTGCTTGAAGTAGGACAGTCACCAGCATGAGAGCAGGTCAGCTGTGGCTTTGTAGCTAAGACTGGAAAAACACTGTTGACAGAAGTATGATTTGGTCTGAGATGATCAATAAGAAATCTAGTTTGTGTACATTGTACTTTAGTTTTCCTTTCTCGGGCAGGCTTGATCTTCCATGACTGAGGACTCCTGAACAGTGGAAAGATTCCATCCAGCAAGAATGACCATCCTACATGGGGTGATGGGAACTCGGACTCAAACGATTGATCTCAAGCGCAGCAGCAAGAAGAAAAATTGTGTCCTGGCCCAAATGTTTCAATTTGCTTGACAAACAGATGTCCATCACAGATTTTTTTTAAGAATGATGTTTTCTAATGAAACTATTTTCCATGCAAAATTCTGCACTGCACTCACTAAAAGGCCAGTGCCGAACAATGCTTCTTCAAAATTAAAATGTTAAGAAACATTAATCTTAACACAGATTAAGTAAAAAAAAACTGGGGAGGGAAATGTTAAAAAAATAAATCAAATAAATCGGGTGAGCAATTAACATATTGAAAGTCAGTGAACAGTCAAGGACAAAGGAGTTTTGACTCCTACTCACAAACATTCAGCTGACCACCAAGACCGTTTGCTATTTTCATATGTACTTAATGTGGGAAACTTCCTTGGAAGTATGTGGGTGTTGGCAGGGCCTTGTTGGGCCAGGTAGCTCAAGTTTACCTTCCTTTCCACTTCTACTTGCTACCCTGACTGTGGTGTCCCACAATTTCCCATGCAAAGAGTTGTTTCAGATCCCTGTCATATAATCTGAGAAGTGAAACCCCCATCACCTGACCCAAATACTTTGTGTGAGTTCTGCTGTTCAGGTTGAGAAATAAGGCCAGGAGGAGCACGCGGTGACACTCTGTTGTGGTATGTGTGCACTAGAACAGCTCTCCTCACTGTTCTTTGCTCTACTCCCCCACTCTCCCCTTTCATGATATATTAGTCATCAAATCATGAGTGAAAGAAATTTCCATGTCGTAGTATTTCAGTCATCTAGCACCAAGGGGAATGTGAAAATGACTCCAGTTTGCAGCACCTGTTGCTTCAAACACACATTGCAAGTTGTCGAATAGCACTCTCTCCCTCTCTCTCTCTATCTCATTTTGGCCAAGGTTACAAACTAATGAGCACAAGACGGCCAGCAAAAGTGCTGACATAATCTTCACATTTCATGGGCTAATGAGGTAGAAAATAATTGTTTGATGACATAAATTAATTAGTAGTCACAGAATTTTGAAAACAGACACTGTATATTCCTGTGATTTAATCAGGCTAGGGTGACCTCCAAGCATTTATTTTTGAAATGAAGGGGTGCAAAGCACGGGAAAGCAAAAGAACTGGCAGAACTTTGATGCAATTTTTCCATTAGTGTAATTGACTGAGTTCATCATGGCAGTCAGAGAAGGAGCTGACAGACAGGGCTGCCTCTCTGCATGCAGCCAGCTCTTCATGTTACGGAGCATCACTGTGTTGCACTAGAAGTTGCTGCTTCTCAGCRTGGCAGATAGCGAGCTGCATGTCACCTTCCTTGCCACCCTAGCAGTATCACTGTGCAGCTGAGTCTGCAAACACATCTGTGATGTTTTGATAGGGACGGCTCAGGCTGCGGCTCTGACTCTGCTTGTGGAAGAAGCAAGGAGTAGAGGGAAGGACAGCACAAGGACCTGCAGGAAGCCTAGGCCCACACATATTTTATGTTCCTGTACTCGGGTCACTTACTGCGTATCTAATATAGTTATTTGCCATCTGGGAGAGGAAACTGAATACTGCTTGCCCTAGAGAGATGTAATGGAGATAAAATTCATAATGAGGTCCAAGTAATTGCTTAGGTATCTAGAAACAGCTTTGGAATTGGGAACGTCATACAGAAAACTATACCTTGGTCCAAATTCTCAGTCAGCTTCCACCCTTTCTGTTTTCCCTAATCACCTATTTTACTCCATGTACAATGCATTCCTGCCAGTGCAAGTCAGGTACAACTCACTGTGAATACAGGATGACTTCAGCCTTATGCAATTTACGCTTTTCTACCAACTGGCTAACTTTGAATCCTGTACCTGCCATCTGATTGTTTTCCTGTATTTGGGGGTGAACGCACTATCCACATCCAAAGCTGGCTAAAGTATCTGTGCATGACAACCGTAATTTTCCTCTGCTACAGAAGCACATGGGATATTCATGTGGGAATCCTTCTACAATRTACAGCAGGACCAGTGGGTTTGAGYGCATGCTTAGTTCCAGAAAAAACTCCAGACAGAAGCATCTTGTAGGGAAAAAAGAGCTGAAGCATCATTTCTTTGCCTGTGGGTGCAACCCTTCTGTTATGGCTCCAGGATGGGCCCAGGGTTCCTGTAAGAATGAACAAGAAAGAACTACGTTTGAAGTGCCAAAGTTAATGTCAGGTGGAGAGTGAGTTCACCTGGTAGAGTTTTTTAGGTGAAAAACCCTTCTAGTATTAAAAGATATGTTAAAAGCATATAGATGCTTACAGCTTTGCTATATTGGTCTGCACCATCAGGTTTCAGCATACCTTAAATACTCCAGCACACGATAAGGATGAAAATGCTGGTAGATGCAAGATCCTGGAATATTTATTTGTCTGTGAGAGGAATCACAAAAGCTGAAATTCAGTGGATCAGAAGCTGCAAGGAGCAGCACAACTAACCATCCTGCTTTCAGCCTGGCCAATACATACACAAAATGGTTGAAGACGAGCTTACTTTAACCATTTTCCTGAACAACTGTCTTGGAGCTTTTTTAAGGCATTGATATCACTGTTGCTTTCTTGAACAAAAAATTTCTTTCAGGCCCAGCGTGTGCAATGAGTGTGTTCTGCAGGGAACAAATCTGACCTTCATGTGTCATCGAACACTCCCTCAGCAAGTGACTTCTACTTCTCCAAACCCTTCTCTCGCTCACCACAGTAGGACTTTTCACTGAGTATCTCCATGCTGGAACTGGGCACTGGTCTGCGTATTGTCACACCCAGCGGAAGAACGGGGACTCTCACAGGTATTTCAGTGCACGTATGGGCATGTTGAACATTTCAGATAATTTCTAATTAAAAATTGGTGCCTGTGAGCATTGCTAGGAACTTGGAGAAGAAACTGTAGCTGCCTTCATGCCGATTTGCATAACAATGCTTACAACAGCCTTGGGCTGTAATTTTGCTTTTCAAACTCTGCATTCCCCATTCCTTCCACAATTACATGGAAASCCATTTTCCTTTTTGCTCTTTTGTGGTCCTGCCACCCTGTGAAATGAGTAAAACTCCTTGTTGGCTGAAGAGCTCTGAAGAGTAGTTGAAATCAATAGTTTTGAGCATCACCAGTGGCAGCCCTGATGCTGGGGGGGGAAACACTGTGTTCTGCCACACGTGCTCAAGGAAAGGGATGAAAGATAAAGGGGCTGCTGGTAGGAACTGACGGAAGCCCGTGGGCACGTTGCAGAAGGGAAGGGTGTTGTTCTGCAGCTCTGTTGTTCATGCCCTTGAGCATGAAATGCCATTTCCAAGAGCAGTTCTGTGAAGCTGTGTATCTTTTCTCCTCCACTTGGGAGGGACCAGTGCCCTTCTGACCTTGACAAGGTACAGGAAACCACTGGAGCCAGGGGTCTGACTGTCACTCCTTCCTCTCCTCCCTCTCTTGTTTTGGAACATAGACAAATGGCAAAAGATTGTGCAGCACCCACTACRTTCCTGCCATTGGTGCTGACAATCAATATATAGGTAGCTCAGGCAGATATCTGAGAGACTTGTATCCTCTTATCTTAAGAAATTGATGCAAGGTTATAAGCCAGCCTCAAGAGAAGTAATAAAGCAGTTTCCCCAGGTCAGCCTTTTGAAAGAGACAATGCAAGATTTTGAAAGAGACAGTTAGCAGAGTGAGATTCTGGAGCACCATTCAGCTCGGTCTTTCCCCTTCTGATTAGTCCTTGCTGGTTTATGCTCACACCTCTTTAGCATTGTTTCATACATTCCCTTATGGCCTTTGCTTCCCTAAGGAATAAAAAGGGACTAAGTGATGCTACTGGGAACACACTTACCAGCTCAGCCCTAAAACTGCAAACATAACCATATCCATGTCAGTACAGATGTGCAGTGTTTCCCTGATTAGGCAGAGTGAATGAGGTTGAAAGAGGGAGGATAATGTTTGGTGTCATACACCATAACAAGCTGGGGTGGATGCAGCCCTGTCCCCATAGTTGTCTGCACAGCCGAAAGGATGCAACGCATTGCATGGTATAAAAGCATGGTCTGCCTAGTGAGTGCTGCTGAATGCTCTGGCTCCCAGCTGTAAATGCACATTGGACAGTGCCAATATGCTGTTAGCATACACTGATATCCCTTGCTACTCAGTTATGCTGCTGGCTGGGTTTCTGCCTTATATTACTATCACCAGCAGAGGATGAGAAAATTTTCAAGAGTAATTCAAGATTTCATGCACCTCTCTATTAGGCCTGATATAAGCTGCAAATCTCATCTGGGAACCTGTTATTCCTGTAACATAAAGACACGCTTTATTTCTGGAGGAATCCTGTTTAAGAATCAAAAAGATGCTTTGTTCACTGCTTTCAGAAATGAAGATGTGATGGTAAACCATGACAGATTCCTGGCAAGTCTTTATTCTTTCTAGCTAGATCTGTACTCCTATGCATTTATGTGGCTTACAGTTCTGCTACTGCTGAGAACAGACAAATCTCACAACTTACAGATGAGGTTCACTGAGCTTCTCCCCTCCCCAGCACCATCACTGCAGCAGCTACGCACTCAACAGCAGGACACGGAGACACCTCTTCTGTGTAAGACCCACCTGCCACACRCAGCTGATGACACAGCCCTTCAGCTTCATCTCAAAGGTTTGTGGTGGTGTTCTCTACACCAGCTGAGGACTGCAATATTAGACAGATTTTGGGATGGCAACTTCTCACCCCTTCTTCTCTGCAGCACGTGACCCTATGTGCCATGAGTGTACCCTCCAGTGCATGCCTCGTTATGTGACTCAGTACTAGAAACCTTGTAATTTGGGGCTGGTGGACAATGGGGGATCTGCTCCTGTGACGCTAAAAATTAACCTTGGTTAAATAACACCCCTGGTTTTAACCTCTGGATGGAGGCTCAGGAGTCCTGTAGTCCAACTGCTACTCCTGGCACGGCCCTGGACTTCCTGCGTGACTTTCACAGCTCATGTAGTCTCTCTCTTTCTCAGTTTCCTCATCTAGCGAACAGGAATACTATCACTTCTCCATCTCTGAGCGGCATTGAGAGACAAAATGTGCTCTGAATGTAGGCTGGGACAAAATAACTGCAGTTATCATCCTAGGGGAACTTGTAATGGGATGATGGTAAAATTTTCTTTGAAAATACTGGCTCAAACTCTTCTCTAATTTGGATCGCTGCTTGAAAGGTGCCACTTTCTCTATCTTCTCCATGGTTTTGAAGCCAGTTTTATCAACAAGTGCCCTCTCTACAATAGCTCTGTTAATCTCGCCCTTGCCTGTTCATGGGATTGACGTTTCAGAATCTCATGTGTGCGATTCACAATTACTTTTCACGGAGGAGGGGGAAACCCCTTTCAGTCTCAAGAAGTGTGTATGCAAACTCCATTGAGATGGTCGAGAATTTACTATCTCCCACCTGTGCAAGGCCCAGACATGAATTTAAAAGGATATCACCTTTATTAACCTTTTGGCTAATGAAGATTTCRTTGATATAAATACTTCATTCTTGTCTGTTTCTGCCTGAGAACATGAAGCTGATTCTTTCTCTGGGCAGAAAGGAAGGTTTTTACTTGAAGGCTTTCTTTTTTTCTTCAGTAAAAATGTCTCCAAATTATTTTTCTTTGGAACATATTTCTTTTCCATCTCTCAGTAAAATCCTCCTCAGTTTTCCAATAACCTTCATGAAGTTCTTTTTTCCAGTCACCCGTTTAACCATGTGTTTATTTTTCTCATGATGCCCCATTGTCTTTTCACAGCTACTGTCTTGGCATGCAAGGTCTAACATAAAGATTTTTATTGATCTGCTTCTCTCAGTGTATCATGTGACATCTTAATCTAACCAGATTTCTCCTATTTTGCATTTCATCTGTGTCAGCAAAAAACAAAACCAACCTTCCTACCAACACACGCAGTTGTACTCCCAGCTGTGTTCCTTGCTAATGCACATTTTCCATCTCACGTGTAATTATTACATCTAGTGTGTTGGAAAAACTATCACTGAGCCATAGGAAGGAGGGAGAAGGTCTTTTGGTTAATGGACTGGATTGAGGATACAGGAGATTTGGGTTCTGTCCTTTGCCTGTAATTTCTTGCGTGACCTTTTTCAAGTCACTGTTTGGGACAGAAAACATGTAATTTGCAATCTGTTTGTATGGTGCCTGTTTCAATAGACCTGTGGCCTCAGCTAAGGCCCATTATGGTAGAATAACCAACAAAACAGTCCAGGGGTGCAGCTAATTTGAGGCCTGGGCAATAGCAATGCCGCAAGAAAATACGTAATGGTGGTTTTTTAGGTAGGGATCAGATGCTACTAAGTGGTAATCTGAGGCTTCACTTCCTTCAAGGACAGTGCTGTTTCACTCAGCAGGGAGGAAAGGGAAGTTTGAGAAAGAAGTGGCCTTTATCACACAGAGGATCAACCCCCTGGATCCTGTAAGCAGGAGCAGACTAGTGTGTCTGTGCAATGCTGCTTTCTATGGGATGCAATCAGTTCCACTCCAACGCAAGTCAAATGGTCTATGGTGTTAACTGGAGTTAACTGGAGGTGGGATTGGCCCCAAACCAAGAATTCTTTTTCACAAAATAGAGAGGAAAAAGGAAAAAAAAAATTAAAAAAGGACAAGGCTTCAAAAGCAGTTTTCATTCTGCACTGAAGGTAGGAAGAAGAAACAAAAACCCACCATTTTTTTCCCCAAAATATTCATGAGGACAAGAACCAAGGCTAGGCATAAACATTCATTGGGGCATTCAGCTATGATAGCAGAGTCAGAGATTCAGGTGTCAGCTTAGCTTGATTTGAAGAAGGGATGTGAACTGTGGTCTTCTCCTGCTGAAGTGAGCGCCCTAAGCACTGGCCTGTCACTTAATATCAGTCTCTCTCTTCCTTTCTCACTTTTCCTCCTCCACCTGAACTTAACTTGTGAAACAGCTTGGCCTTAACCCCAGAAGGTGTTGAGGCCAAGTCTGTCTGGCTGTATTCCTTCAGGGTGAAGAAGGCCTCTGTTCTTGGCACAGGGATGTCCATGTTTTGACTCACTCTTCATTGAGTCCTGGTCAGTCCCTGTGCCAGATGGTGACAACTGTGAACCCCTCTTGCTGTAAATATACTGTCAATGTGGAGGGCCAGTGCAGACTGCATGGGCATGTAAAAACCTCTTAGGCTAATTAAAGAGAATGAGACATTTCACTCTTTAATTAGGGGTTGTCATGATGAAGTTCATGTATGTTTTTATCAGATCTGCAGTACCTCATCTCCCTGACTCCAAAGGTATGTTTTCTGATATAGGAACATAAAATGCGCAGTTCTTACCCTGAAACACCCGTCCAAATTAAATATGACACAGTAAGGCAATAACTGGAAATACACAGTTTTGAGAGGCAGATTTTGATGCTCCTGCTATATTTCACTTTCAGTCAAAAAAGTACTCAAAATGGAGGCCTACAATGGAAACAGTCTGAAAAAGGAAAGCGAGTTTGAGGAACAGGAGGCATCTGAGGAAAATGCCAGCCACTGGCAGAGGCATCAAAAAAAGTACAACATGGTGGAGCTGTAACAAGACTAGCTGATGGGTGATAGAAATTGATGGGGATAGAAATGTAATTGTGAAGCCACAGGCATCAGTAGTGAGAGGTGAAGTTTAGTACCATACAGAAGGTGGCTACAGTCCATTAAGGCACTTCATGTTCAGTGCTGTGGTAGAAGGCAATGATCCTGGCCAGATATTTTGCCTAGAAAGGAACTGTCTATAGCCAGGGAGATAAGAGTCTGAGATGCCAGGTAAAAGGATCTACCAATCCCCCATCTGTCCTTAGTGGCCTGTTTCATTAATAGGTCACTATTATCTCATTGAACAGAGTTCTCTTCTGGGCTCACCTGTGGTTAAGACCCAACACTACAGTGCATCTGCGGAAGGCAGAGCCCCTAGTAGAGGTTTGACGTGGTCAACCTGGGAGAGTTCCTTCTGCCCATACTGCTGTGCGTAAAACTGTACCTCTGATTCTAAAATGTACTAATTCATCTAAAGTAATTTTCCAAGCACACCTTTCAGTGATTCTTTTGTGGTTGTCATGGTGATGGGCCATTTGTCCACAGAGAAAGGAACCCATTTGACCTCAACCGAAGAAGTGTTTTCCTGTAGCTCTGGCCTACAGTCAAGTCAGTTCCTGAGTTATTAACAGGTGTTCTGCAGTACTTGTTTGAGAGGGGTCTAATTTCTCAGTATCAATCACAGCTGAAAAAGAAGCAGGCCATATCAGCGGGATAAGTGCTCTGGCACTACCAACACAGAGGTGACACTACAGGTTTTAGTCTTTTACTTCCTGTGCTGCGAGTAAATCACTTTGGTTATCAGTGTGCTCCTCTTTCAGAAAGGAAGAGCAGCTCTGCATTGCTCAACAGTGACACCATCTGACTGGTGAAGGGCAGCAGTAATGGAATAAATGGATGATGGGAGGGTGAGAGGGGAACAGACTTTGATGAAAAGGAGGACAGGTTCTCCTAGAGGAGGCAAGGATCAAAACTGCAAAAAGTGTAAATGTGCCAGTAGGACAATACAGTTTTATACATATTTTAGTTGTGCTAGGGAAGACTAGTACATCCCCCTCAGCATTTTCCCACTGAGTCTTCCAAGAAGGAGTAGCACGTCTCCCAAAACAAAAACTAGTTTTGCTCTTAAGACTTCTGAAATCTTCAAAGAAGTCACTGGTGCATTTTAAGTCACTGCTACCATTGACATAAGTCTGAATTGATCTGCTCTCATGGACGAGGCCTCACATGAGAAGGTTACAAGACAGTGGAAAGAGGGTTGGTTAGCCAAATACCTGAGTTAGTTGAGTGACAAATGACTGTTGTGTGGGGCACAGCAGGCAGGGCACATAAATACAATTAGTCACTGAGAGGATCAGTCAAGTGAATTTAAGCAGGTATTTGATAAATAAGTTAGCAGGCTTTAAGCCTATATAATTCTCTTAGTGCACTAGGATTTCCATGCTGTCTAAAGTGGGTTTCATCTGACCAAGAATAGCTACCTCCGAGCCTGTTGTCTAGATTCAGTGGAGAGAAATGAGTGCTTCTGTAGCATAATTCATTTAATATGTAAATGTGAGATGACAAAAAAATCAGGTCAGATGGCTCATGTCCTAGAAGTTCCTATTCCTTTCTTTGACTACCAAGAGAGATTAGTGGGACCACTGCAGACTCAGATGAGATTCAGCAGATCTGTAGAGCGAAACATTGGGTGCTGAGTTCCCGAAGCCTGCATTCATATATACTTCACAGGTCTTATATCAAACTAACCCTTTTCTTGCCCTGTCGGTTGAACAACCATTTGCAATTGGAGAACATGAGAGACACTTGCAGACTGAATCTTCTGGTTTTGTTTTGGCCAAAAGAAATGCAGATCATGTGTTCTGAGACCACTCTGCAACGCTAAACCAAAGTGCATCAACTGGAAACAATTGGAAGATTCATTTTGAAAGTGCATTGCTACTGTAAACTAAAATGCTGAGGTCTCTAAGCACAAAATTTATCTTGTGCTACAGACGCCATATCACCTTGTCTTGTGGCTAGCGCTTATTTCTGGACCTGCCGTCTGACTGATTGACTATGTTGCTCCCTGATCTGACTGCGCTTTGGACAAGGTATTTCTTTGTTTGCTCACTAAATGCTCATTGATCGGAAGAAGGAAGAGCAATGCCATAGGAATACTTCAAGCAAACACATGAAGGAAATCAACGTCAAGAAAAGTGTGGTGTGTTTCACCATTTTTTTGTTATGGTGACTGCTCTGAAAACAATAAGAAAGGGAATTCAGGTAGAACAAAACATTTCAGGAAGGAAAACATTTTGTTTATTTTTGGGGGTTCTTTAACCTGTCAAAGCTTTCTAGGTAGAATTGAAGTAATCATACCAATGAAATATTTATATTTTGGAGGATCCATTTCTTTTTCTCTTTATCTTTTAGTCTGCACTGTTAATTCACCAGTCTGACAAAATAGTAAATTGATGCAACTTTGTCCCTTTCAACAGCTCTTGGCTTTACGATTAAGTAGAGCACAGATGTACATTTCATTTCTTTCCTAACAAATTTGGTGACCTTTTTTAATACATGGATATGAATCAAGCCCTGTGCACAGTCCAAAACCAAGAGTTCATTAAAAGGTCCTTCACTTTCACACAGTCCTGTTGCAAYTGTTTTGCCCTCACATGGCTGGAGGCCTTATAGGAAGACATCAGTGTTGCTACCAAAGAAGTTTTCCAACTGGGGCAGATCTGCTCTTGCTTTTTTAGGAATACGAAACAGGTCAGTGCCCTTTGGGTTATGAGTCCAGTCTCTTGCTATTGCAAACAGCCACACCGTATGTCTTTCCTAAAGTATTTTCCAAAGTCCTCAGGTCAAGATCAAGCATAAGTTCTTTGTACTCCCTGTCATATAACATTTCTCTGAGGTCATTGTGGTAGAGAAGTGGCCAATGGAGTTGACCGTTAGCACTCAGYGCTTAGCACGCTAGAAAAAGACTAATTAATGGCTGTTACATTCCAGTTCTTCTCAGCTCATCAGAAAATAAGAATGAGTCTTGGAGAAGACTGCCTGATAGTAACAGGATTCTCTACAAAGACAATTCAACTTGGAGAAAAGGAGCAGAGATTAAAATAACACAGGAATTTCACTTCACATTATATCTTGATCCTGACTGAAGGGTCAGCTGTGCCAGAAAAATAGGAAACATGTGGACCGCAGTGTCCAACAGGACAAATTTGAAGATTCGGTTGCTTTTACTGTCCCAACTCTGCCAGTGCATGCCATAATCACTCAACGAGTGTTCCCAAGTACAAAGAGGTGCAGGAAACTTAGGTAGCTTTCTTATCTCTCTGATAAGCTCTGGCACTCTCCCCATTGCAGATGATTTCCTTGCAGACTTCTGAAAATATTAAACAAAAGAGAAACCCAGCTGGTCTAACTCCAGCAAATGCACTGACACAGGATCTTCCTCTCACTCATTGGGATATCCTGTTAGTAGTAGCCGTCAGTCAGATGTTACTAAATTCAGGTCACAGTCCACTGAAAAACAATTACAAATGTTTAATACATGATACTTCACTCAGTGTCTTCCAACATTACAGCTGTGCACACATTCAAACAGAGACTGATAGTGTTTTTGGAGAAGACCAATGTCCTGGCAGAAAGACGAAGCGCCAACTGTTTAGGCTTCTGAAGTCAACTATACATTACAGTCAATTCAGCCTTTAAGGCTGCATAGTGCAATCATTCTTTTAGCAATGTCATATTTTCCCCTTACAAGGAAAGGGAAAAAAAAGCCCTTCAATATTAGCAGAGCTTCCCTATAAACCACTGTGGCAATTTTTGACTGTGCTGCACACTGCAATACAGAATTAGACCCAGAGCTGAACAAACTGTTCTGAGCAGACAGCATATTCACCAGATTTATGACATATCTGGACTCAGTGCTACAAGCCTCGGTGAAAACCCGGGAGCTATTTTGCAGGGGATAAGGATGAAGGTGGGGAAGGAAGTTTTATCCCCAAATTTGCCCCAAACCTTGAAGAACATACAGTCTAATTGTAGTCTTTTTTTCTGTTAAAAATAACAATTAATCTTTACATCAAGTGGTTCATTGTAGGTGTACAGAGGGTTTATCTCTAGCTTGCTCAGTGTATGGAGTTAGAGAGAGGAGCTGTAGGACCGATTGTTTCAATCACCTGCCACAGTCCCTTTTTTCTGTTGATGTTACTTTTTGGGAGTGTTGCTGTATTAAACAGGAAAGAGTCCGCCTAAGTTTCTGGATGTATTTGTTTTTCTTTAGAAATAAGGTTGAAGCTCTGAAAAAGGTTTATTTGGAGATAAGACCCCCTCTAGGGAATGGCAGAACAATCAAAACCTTTTCCATCCTCTCTTCCACTAAAACACCACATTTGAGCTAGTTGCATTAACTTCAGGTTTAAAAAAAAAAAACAAGTTCCTTCCTGACTAAGGTAGAAACACATAAAACACTGGGAGCAAGATTTATTGGCTATTTACAGACTACTTTACATTCCATTTTCTCCTGGCAAATCCAAGCAAAGTAATTGTGTTGGCAGGTACATGCATGGCCTTGTTTGCAAAGGGTATGGCCACATATCCCTGTGCATCTCGTTTGATCATTTGGTTTATTGGCACACCCTGGCTGTACATTTCCCCTTGTTGTACTAGAGTTGACTAATGAAAAAAATCCCAAGACATCTCTGGAGCCTCAGTTCACTGTTGTCCTGATTCAGGTGGAGAGTGTTTCGGGAACTTTTCCCAAAATTAAATGTTCTGAAACTATTTCACTGCAATGTTCTGACTGTTTAGATTTATCACTACCATCCTAAAAGCTAAAACCTATGACTGAAAAGGAGGTTAAAAAGTTGAAACACTGCATTTTTATGATTTCCTATCACATTTGAATTAAGTCGATGTTTTCCCAGAAGCTTCTGATCTTGTGGATCATTTTCCCATGGAAATCTCTTCTTTCTGAAAGTTTTCCGTTAGCCCCAATAGCAGTAAGTTCAGTGTCCAGCTCATGTACAGCAATATTTCCTTTGTATGTACACTCATATTTGCCTCTATCTCTCTGCCTCTATGTCTAGATCTGTCCGTTTGATAGGCATCCTAAACAAGTGGGTTAGTCATTGGATAGGCAGTCAGGAAACAAAAGTTTTGGTTTTGTCACTGACTTGCCATATAATTTTGGCTGTCACACTTTTCCCTTTGAACCATTGCACAAGCTGTTTATTTAGACCTCAAGCTCTTCAGCACGGGGCCTTTCCTTTGTTGCCCAATAGGTTCCTGGCCTATACATGGGGACTACAGTCTTGTTTTGGCCTCTCACTGCCATTGTCCTACAAATAGCTATGTGTATTTTGACTGATCTCTTCCCAGTGTTCTGTTCCTAGCAGCACTTGTCTTGAGACTTACTATGCTTTAAGCTTCTCATGATATTATTTAGATGATAACTTAAATGTTTTCTTCATTTTTTCCCATTTTGACCTGTAAGTACATCAGTCTGGTGAGTCTGTATTGGTGTCTGTGGGGTACAGACTTCTCGCACAGGTATCCCCTCTGTGCAAACAGCAGCTCCCACATGCAGCAAGCGCTGGAGAACTACAAGGAGAGGGAGTGCTCTCGGGACCGATGGGACAACAGGGGCGTCCTCATTCCCTGAGAAGTCACAGGTTTTTGTCCCTTTTGTGGCATCCCTGCCAACCCACTATTTTCTCAGCTTCTAACCAGGCCCTTCATTCAGCTTTTTCTGTAGATATATGTTTGACTACTTTGCTGCCACTCTCTGCATAGCGCTCCAGGAACAGGCACTTTCAGGTGCTCTGTAGCAGTCATTGAAAAAGAAGCCATGGCATCCGAACGACCCAGATGTCTGTGCTGCCAACTTCCAGGCAGCCTCTGCACAGAGAAGGGGATCCTGTTATCCCTGGGAAATCACAAGCCATTTCAGCCTGAGCGCTTCTCAGAGCCCATCTGACAACCTCTCTCAACCTTGATTGTATGCCTTCCCTGCAGCAAATGCAGTGCCTTGTTTTATGAAGGAACGAGCAGGTCTGTGAGCCGTGGAACTAATACAGCACAGTTTCCCACCGATTTGTGCCACCTAGTTGTCTCCTCTGACATCTAGCAAAGTCTGAGCTCAGATCCTAGCTGTTCCCCACTGCTGGGGCACTCACAACATCACTCTTCTGGGCATAATCTGGTGTCTAATAAAGCCTGAATTAACAGAACAGCCTGCTTCTCAGTTGGGTGCACACATAAGCTGCATCTATACTAATAAATTAAACAATACTAGGGAATGTTCCCAAGCACTGGAACTTGACCAACTATGCTGTTAAATTGTGAGAATATTGGCTGGCATAGTTTTGACCAGAGAAAACTAGCATTCTTTTAAACAATTCCCAGGAACTGCTTAGGAGTTAGAAAAGGCCATGGTCCACCAAAATAGGCACTTGGACATGGTCACCTTTTTGGGAGGGTAAGAGAGTTTAACAGTATGGAAACCGTTTGTTCTGTGCCAGTTGGCTTCAGGAGCAGAGGAGAGTATGAGGCATGTTTAATTCACTGCTGTAGATGTAGCCATAGTCTATTTTTGCTCTACCCAGTTTCTGATTTTCATAACACTTGTGAGAATATAATGTCTTTGAAATGACCCTGTTTTYGTTATATTGAGTTGAACTGACTGGTAGTAAGATGTGCACCCACATCCCTAAGCACCAGCACATGCACACACCCATACACACTTACATATGTAACCTGTGCATGCATATACACCTATACATGCACATATTAAACACAGACATGCATTTAAAGAATTGGAACATGTAAATGTCATTTATTTACTATAAAGTCTTGCAAAAACATACAAAATCTTATCACAGCTCCCTGTACAAATGTGGTTGAGAAAGAATTTCCCAAGTCACAAGGGCAGTGATTGACAGTATTTCAGGGGAAGTTTTGTCCTTTTTTAAAGTAGGAGATGAGGTTTATTTCCTAGGATCAGCTGGACTTTTCTATTTAACAARTTTTTAAATCATCCCAGACATTGCTGGGACACACTGAAACTCTTGGTTCCTTGACTGGTGTAGGATGTCAGAGTCTTGTCTTGTGCTGTTTGGAGCTAGAGGAGCCATGGCTGTGAATGCTTGTCAGCTAAGCACCTGTGTCAGGGTCCCTGATGGATCTGAGTGCCTGGTCTGGGTGGTGCAGAGAGCCCCGYCTAGCCCTGTACATCCCTGGGCAGAGAGCTCTACGCTGTCAAGTGATTCACCAGCAGCCAGGAGGAGCCCAGGGCAATGTCATATGCCTCATTTAGGCTATGCAAGTTCATACAGGGCTGTCAAAAAAACAGGATAAGATTTACAGACCCCAAACCAGGCATGGATGCCATGCCTGTAGAAAAAGCAGAAACTTAATATCCCAGAGTGCTTCCAATGAGATAAGTGAGCTAAACCAGTTGAAACTCGGTTGGTCCATTTCCCATGACTAGAATCTTCCTCTGTATTAGCTGTATCAGGAATTGTTCTGAGAATCCTGTGCTGATTTGGTTTGGAGGTCACCAGTTTTACAAGCTCACACTCGGTTATGTTAGGCTCACTGAAGTCAAAGACCACTCAGTCAGCTTGTGTGCATATAATCACTCTGCAAAACCCAGGTCTTTCTGTGGCTTTTGGTGTTCCTCAGAGCCCGCATTGAGGATAAACCTGAACCAAAATGGAAGGAAAGATTTCTTGGATTTGGTTTGGATTGCTCAAACTCATCAGGCTGCAGTGAGAATTTTGTCCCTGAGCCCTTTTTGTTAAAACGAGGAGTAATAACCTGCACTGTGAAGAGAATACAATGAATTTCCCCACTTACTGTTTTTGTAAGCAAATCAAGTTTTTTAAGGCAAGTTAATGATAACCTTTCCTCTACAGGACTCAGCCCTGAAGACACCAAGTTGGAACAGATGGGTAGTACGCTGGTATTTCGCAATATGTTCAGAGAAAAAGCTGCACCCAGAAATTAAAATAAGGCTTTAGGTGCCAAATAACAGAGAAGGGTGGTTTTTTTTTTTTTAAGCATATGTTCTCCTAAGCAAGCAGAAGAATTCCGGCAGCAGCCTGGGGGGGAGAAACGCCGGCTGTCAGGCAATTCCTCTGACATGCAAAAGCCAGTGATTTACCACGTGAGCAGCACCGAGTGAACTTCCGAAGGCCTGCAGCCCCTGAGATGTTTTGCATATCTCTCACAGTGCCAAGCTGCAGCTCCAAACTCTGGGTAAAACATCTGTACCCTGCCCACACAAGAGGAATGCTGGAGGTGACCCGGAAAGAGGCAAATGAAGACAATTGCTCTTTTTCACTTCATTACCAGGAGGCCTAAAAGTCACCATTCTCCATTTGTTCCCTTTAAAAAGTCTTGTGTTTGGGGGAGGTTTTTTCTTTCTTTTGATTTGTCTATGATATCAAGTCTTATCTATGCAATGGATGGTGATTTCTGAGCTTTTAGTTGCTAAGCTGGGGATGTGACTGTTTCACAGAATTCCCTTTTCCCAGTCCTTGGTCAGGTGTCTGAATTAAACATGTATACTCTTATGTGAATTAATAAACACTGGAACAGGTCTTTATTATTTGTTTTTCTGTTCTTGAATCTTTTACRAAATGCTGTGTAGACAAGTTTATAATCTTTGTTATCCAGACAAGATATGTAATTTAAAGTGAAGCAGGTGTGTTCTAAGAGAAGAACAACATTTTCAGTTGTTTTCATATATAGGTTTTTGTAAGAAAGTAGAATACAAATTGAAGCTATTTATGTTCCTTCAGAGGTCACTATTTTTAAAAGTTGATCAAAAAATGACTGGAAAATGAACGGGTTGAGACAAAAATGAAAAATTGGWTTTCAAGCACCTGCATGAACTTCATATGATCTAGATTAATACAAGCAGTTTCTGCAAAAGGAAATAGTGACAGGTACATCTTTGGAATGTATCAGCTAAAGAGTGGATAAAGGAACAGTAGTAGTTACAATTTTTCAGACTTTCTAAAGGTCTCAGAAGAATCTTTGCAGGAGACTTTTTAAAACATTGAAATAGTCATGCATGAGATGTCAGGCTCCTTCATGCATTTGGACTGTCAAAAAAGTTGGAAACAAAGAATAAAGACTTCCAGTATAGCATAAAATTAAGCACTAGATAGCCTAAAGGACTATATCACACTCACGGTATTTGTTAGGTGTATTGGAAATTTGAAAGAAGAAGCTGGTAGTGATCAGTGAAGTAGCAAATCTGGAAGGTTATGCAAGTATTTACATAAGTTGTGTTACTAGCTGGCACCAAAGAGCTTTATAGGGATGTAATAAAACYGAGTGAGTGGTCATTACGATGGCCAAAGAGTTTCTGTGCTTTAGCAAATGCAAAGTTAATGTACTCTGGAAGAAATAATTTGAACTGCATGCTCTGAGGTTCTTACACATTCAGGAATGAGATTTTTATGACCTTAGACTCTAGATATGATTGTGAGAATGACTGCAGAATCTCTGCCTTTGCAGATATTTAAGATCATATATGAGAAATATCTCTTGAAGATTACTTGATCCCAATTCAAAGCTTGGGGAGGGACTAAGTGATCTGCCTAGGTCTCTTCTTAATAAAATATGATTAGGCAGGTCAATGTAAATATTTGCTGTATAAATGGCAGCATTCAGAAGAGTAATTCAGTATGTTAAGAGTTCTCTATATATTTGAATATACACATACATGCATATATACTTACCTGGAAAGACACACAGGCACACATCTCAGCACACTACTGGTTTGTTGTAATCAAATCCTTGTAGCTCACATGCAAAGGAACTTTGTCCAGAACTACCATTTCTGGGAAACGTAACYAGCAAGTCTCCTAACCTGCCCAAAATGTGGCAAAACTTTAACTCAAGCTCATTTCTGGCCAAAGTGTGCTCTGCGGTGTCTGTCCTTACTCACAGTAAACTCTCTGGATTACATCAACCTCAACACAGTTGTCCTCTGCTGAAATGCCTCTGCAGAGCATCAGCAGAGCATGGGGCAAAGAAACAACTGGTTCATTTTAGCCTGCCTTTACTGTTGGGGGTTTTCACAGGAGGAAAATTCTGAAATATGATTTGCATGAGAGTAACAACGTTACTTGTAACATTATAAACAAAACAAAATTGATGAAGTTGTCTCTCAGGGTCTTACCTGGACTTTTTTTCATACTACAAATAGGGGTCAAATTGTTAAGTCTCTATCTATATCCGTAATCTTGCATGTTATAGATGTGATATACACATTCATGTGTGCATATTTGTAGGGATTTCTGTTCTAGCTACATTAGAAGTGCCAATGTGCAATGAGAGAGACAGTTCTTGCATTACTTCAGAAAGCAAGACAAGCAAACACTAATATATGCATATAAATAGTTAAACACTATTCCAAGATTATCAATATTTTCAGATTTTATTAAGAAATAAGCCCGCTCATCAGTCAAAGTTGGTGGTATCGGTCAGCTTTTCCACTTCTGTTAACTCTGATGTAGCTCTGCCAACACTAGCCAAGTTGCACCGGTGTGTACCAGCTGAGCAGTTGGCTTTTAGAAATGTATTTGTTTTCCTATCTTGACCTCAAGCTGTTAGGAAAAGGACTAATCCTAGAAATAGCTGTTCCTATTGTGGAGTGGGTATTTTTCCATACTCCATTTGCTTTGTCCATCAGTTACATGCATTTTATTCTTTGTAAGGAGAAAGCTTCAGGCTTTTATAGAAACCTCATTACTAAGTTATTAAGTGTGTGAAACCTCATTCCTAAAGCAGCACTGAGTTTATAAAAACATAGATGAACTCCATCAGCTAAAGGAAAAAAAAAAAGGCTAGGAAAACATAAAGGACATTGAGCAAGACTTCCATAACTTTCCTTAAATGCATGAAATGCTCCAAATTATTTTGAATGTTGGTAGAAAGATATCAAAAGTATTTTGTTGCCGTCTGTGTTTTTTAGCATTTTGATGGATACCTCTGCTATGACGTCTGGTGTATACTGTGGATTATTATTGCAGACTGTGATGGAAGTGGACTGGAGTGGCAGCAGTAGACAGCACTCAGGTGCAGCACTCTGGCTCATAGTCACTTGAAGCAGGCAAAATTAGGAGAGAGAGAGGCTGATTCTTCACTAGGTTGAGGATCCCTTTCTCCAGTCTTTTCATGAGGGTAAGTCATGAGGTGTTCACTGTTTTTTACTTGTGGAACAAAGACTGAAGAAAAACCCCATGATTCTTGCTGTGTTCTGCTGGCATCATGCCCTCCTTTCTATTTTCTTCCCAGTGTTTTTATTTCTTATCTTGTTGTAGCTACTGACCAGTTCAAGAATACTGGAGCATGCTCAGAGCAGCTTTCAAAGGCTACAGGTGAGTGAGTGCAGAAAAATCTCCCACAGAAATCATGGGGTTAGGAAGGGTGAGGACTGTGGCATGGATTTATGGTTTTGAAAAGCACAGAATAATCTGATTTTCATGGTGTATAGCCTTACCCTTAAATTCAGTGCTCAAGGGTGTTTTCTGGCCATTAGAACTTTATTGTTGTTACTGTCAAATTGTTAGAATGGTCCCTAGCATGATTTGCCCCAAAACTGCTAACTTCCAAACAGGTCTTACACACAATTTGGATGTTAGCACAGGCCAGAGGTCATTCCCAACAGACTGCATGTAGCCACCATATATTGGTACAGAAGGGAATTGAACGGTATGGACACAGACTCCCCAATATCAGGAGGGCTTGGTGCTCAAGCATGGTCCTAGACGTAGCTGTGGAGTGCAGAGACTTACGTCCAACCTACATGATCATCCAATATCTTTGCTATGCTGATTATTTCACACAGAACTTAATTAACTTTGAGTGAGGCTTACCCAGCTGCATGTCTATCCAGACAAACCAAAAGCCGCTAGAAACTCACTGGGTATCCTATATAATCTCTTTCTCAGCGTCATGCCTGCCTTCATAACCTCCATCAGTGTCTCTCAGAATTTCCTTCTGAAGCAGTGGGCAGGGGCTGATAGCAGAAAAGAGTTGCTGAGCAGATCTTAGACAAAGCACCACAGGGCTGTTTCCTCTTGATTTTCATAGGGGAACTTGTGTCCCGGCTCAGAGGCAGCTCAGCTCTTCAGCTCCATGCTCTTAATTTCAATTTTTCCCTTCTAGTTGATTTGAAATGAGAGCTCCTTGATGGCTATTCACCCAGACCACTGCTTTTTTCTTTAAGCTGAACTGAACTACCCCTTTTTTTTTAATTTCTCAGGAGTTTAGCAGAGGGTATACAACCTAGGAATGTGATTTTTTTTCCCAGAAGTTTTGTTTTTAAGGCAAAACCCCACAACTGTATGTGTCCTCTCTTTTTTTTTTTTTTTTTNATGCTACAAAACGGGAGGATAACCAGTCCTTAAATAAGAAAATCACCAGTCTGCAATATGTTGTCATTTTATATTCACTAGGAATGAGTTACTACTTTCTAATAACTTACTTCTCAAAGAGACAACAAAAGAAATAACAAACGACCTACTCAATACCTGCTTATACCTAAAATCCACAGGTCCTCCCTAGAGACAGTAATCCATTTTGTTACAATTTATGAATGATAAAATAATGCTAACTCCCTCTTTATAATCTCCTTCCATTGGGAAAATAAATCATTGTTTCTCATTGCTTCAGACTCCTGTTTTATTTATGGTAATTTTGCCTGTTTGGAGGTGCCAAACAATCTTCAGACGCAAACCTGTAGAACATTTGATTAAACATCTTTGTTTATTTGGATAGGAAAGTAATTGCACAAGGCACATTGGTCAGATGATGTAAATAAGGGTCCTTCTATTCACTTGAGCAGTATCTTCACAGTCCAGCACACTGTCGCCTTGGCTCTTACACAGCTTAAGGACAAAATTACAAAGCAAGTGCATATAGCATATTTATGAATGTTAAATCTCAGGTTGCTGGTCCCACAGTACAACTCTAGTTCCAAATCACATCTGTTTACTTACAATGCTCCAGCCCTGAACTGCGACAGGACAGTCTGGAAAATAATTTGTGCAACTCCAAATGTTTTAGATTTACTGTGGTCTGCCAGAAAACTGACAGGACAAGTTAAAGATAAAGAATGGTAACTTAACACAGACATCGTTGCTGTCCTTGAAGAGATGTCTGCCAAACTATTTCCACTGAAAAACAAAGTCACAATATATAATGCTTCACTTTTCCATAGGGCAAAGGAGCCTGCACTACAAACCTTGAAGAACAGAGTCTCACGACATACAGACAAGGTAAGGAAGTTATGGCAAGGTGAGTCCAGGTGTGGTGGAGATGACAGAGATGCAGCCAGAAGTTCATCCCAAGCTGGGAAAGGAACTGCAAGTCCTAACTCTCCGTTTCTACCTCTAGGCATTCCTCTTTCAGTTGGGTAACCTGAGGAGAGTTTTGTTATTCACCACATCTCTGATGAGATCAGAGGAGCCATCCAATTCAGCTGCGAAAATGAACTGTGAGGAATCCTGGAAAGACCCTTCCAAAGAAGTGCAAAATAACCCCTCCCCATTTGTTTCTCCAAACTGACCTTTTTCGTTGAAAAACATTGCTTTGTAAATGGCATAATGCTTCACAGGGAAGTATTAGACTCGGCATAAATGTCATTTATAGGAGTTTTTAGGTCCACCATGAAGTTTCAGGTATGGATGAGATGAAGGGAGAGGACAGACTTCCATCCCTGATAGTTAGGCAGATGTAAATTTGTGTCAGGGCTTTGAACCCAGATTTCCTATTTAAGGAGGAGCTTGACTATCCCAAGGATCCTATTGCTTGGGCTCCTTCTCTTCCATAAATTCTTTCTCTTGAACTCTTTCTTTCACATAATCATTTCAAAAGTCTCATGCCACATCACAAAAGAAAGGCTAAAACTGTAAAAACAAAAAGTCTAAGAGAGGCATTTTTTCTTAACACTAATATTAACCAAGGATGGAACCATGGTTCCACCTCTACTGACTGGACCACATAAAAGGTTTTGACTTTGTTTCTGCCTCCCAGCTAGCAGACCTTTTAATGTAAGCAGGAATGCTTTTTATTTACTGCTTCAAAAGGTCTTATGCAAAGACATAAGGGGTCTAAACAAACAACAGAGTTATTTCCTACATGCAGTGAAAATGCTCTGTTTCAGACTCACAGCAGCATCAATACACACTCCTGGTCATTCCCCTACTGCTTCTTAGTTATCTTTTAGATTGTCTGCTCTTATTATGCTTTCGGCAGTTTTGCCAGACATCTCTCCTCTTAGTGGTTTCACAGGCCCCATCGGGTTGCTGTATTTGTGAATAAGCAACTAAATAGTGAGATGTGCTAATGGAACATGGGTTTAAAGAGTGTGTTCACCCTCCCTGTACCAGATGTCATAGAAGCAGCTGGTATGTGGGCAGAAAGATGCACCAGTCATAAAGACTTCTTACAATTTCTTTTCTCAGACAGCCAGAGAATCACAGTTTTCAAATAAAAATCACATTAGTACTGAAATCATCACATACCTATGCATTTTTGATGATCTGTTAATTCATATCATATAGTCTAAACTCTTCCTTATTAGCTAAATTGTTCATTTCACATTCCATAACATTTCTCAGCCCAGCATTTAATAAATTAACCACAGGTTATGATGTCAGTGAAATTCTTGTTTCCAAAAGACTTTCAGAGGTGTTTTAAAAAATGCACTCAAGTCCTGGCAGGAATTCATAGATTTTAAATAATGTCACACAGACTTGATAGGGGAGTGTGAGTAAGTGATCTTTTGGGTGAACAGATGTGAAGCTCAGTCAAGTAAGGCAACCGTATGAGTTCCAACTGTATGAGGTCCAGACTCCAAAGGATCTCTCCACTCCTGGACCATGGTACTATGTTGTGGCTTCTGCTTTGCCATGTTACACCTGTTTTTTTAGTTCTGCTTACTAAGCAGAACTTTAGTTCTGCTCCTAGCTTCCAGGAACAAGTATCTAGGTGAGCTGTTTCTTCAGATTAGAACAAAGAAGTGCAACTTATTATTTCCAACTTTCAATGAACTGCATGTCATATCTGCAACTGTTGGAGTCATCTTTGAATTCTGGCAAGCAAGACCCTGAGGAAGGCAGGAGCCTTGAGAAGTTATTCTATTCTCACTTGGATTTCCATAAAGGGAAAAATTACCTTTCCTCGCTCTCCACATAGTTCTTCTTATAATCTGTCCTTGTCTTGTCATATTTAAGTGTTTCAAAATCACTTCTCACTTAAGGTAATCTAACTTTATCTTCTGTAAGCATCTGCCTCTCTCCTTTGTTTGAAAGGGGCTGATAGAAACACAAACGATGAGCTTAGACCAGATGGTCTTCTTTTAGATGGTTAAAATGTGGTGAAATCAATCCTTCTTTTATTGTCTAAATTCAAGTTTCTGTCCATTTCTTCCTCTTTACAGAGTTCACCTCCTGAGCCATTTAGAGACAATTTAATTAATGATATTCATTTTTAGCACTTAGTCTAGTATTACAGTGGGAGGAATTTTGTGCCAGACTTGAAGGAGAAAGGTTTATGTAAGGGTTTTATATGTTGTTGATTTTGCTTAGCAACTGATGGGGCTGTGCTTCGTGGAGATGGTGCATAATCAAAATTGTCCCTAAGATCATGGAGCTTATGTATATGTTTCTGCTTCCCTTTAAGTTGGCCAGCAGTGTCGAGGTGACTTCCCCTGTTCTTTTGTGTTGCAATGTAACTTGATAGGGGACAGGACTTCTTCCCATATTGGCTTGTTCCATGGTTGATTAAGTCATTATTCAGTCTGTAATTGACAGTGGACAATGATGGGAAATGGTGGAATAAATAATTCCATCATCCAAGGATCTAACATTTGGGAATCTTCCACCAGGGAGGAGTTTTAAACATCCCTGCCCATCAGGCATGTGGTGGCATTGCACATTAAATGTTCTGTGATGCCTTTGCACCTCAGCTCCTACCCTTTGTAGTGACTGGGGCCTGGGAAGTACAGGGGATGGACACCTAGACAAGAAGTTCCCAGGCTCTGTTATTCCACAAAGATSTCCTGCCAGGCTCCTGAGAAATAGTGCTAGAGAGAGGCAGAACAGAGTGTACTGTACTAACAAAGAAGTTTCTCTATTTCAGGCTTCATTTACCTCTGGAGCTATGAGCAGTTCTAAATTTTCTCAAGTGTCTCCCTTATTGATTATTGCTACTTGGCAAAATGGCAATGTGCCTGTTCCTGATTAGGCAAGGAATGCATGCCTGTAATCATCACAGATCTGTCACAAATATCCACAGAAAGCACGTTGTGCATATTCTCAGCAAGTGTGAGCGCTCCAACTCCAAGTCAGCTTTCTAGATACATTCCGACTATTAAGATGAAGTGCATGATCACTGACTGTAAGTGGAAATACAAAAGCAGGAGAGAATGTGAAATTAAAGGAGTACAAATTCTGAAAACAGTTGCAAGAGTTCTCCCAGTTATTTGCCAGTGTCTAGGCAATATGTAGGTTGGCTAGGGTTTGTTTTAATGCATGTTTATGACAGTAGCTATTTTTCCAGAGCCTTGAATTAGAATCATAGAATCATAGAACCATTTAGGTTGGAAAAGACCTTTAAGATCATCGAGTCCAACCATAAATCTAACACTGCCAAGTCCACCACTAAACCTTGTCCCTAAACATCACATCTATGTGTCTTTTAAATACCTCCAGGGATGGTGACTCCACCACTTCCCTGGGCAGCCTGTTCCAATGCTTGACAACCCTTTCAGTGAATTAGACTGTTTCTGAGCAGAATATAGAATCATAGAATCATTAAGGTTGGAAAAGACCTCTAAGATCATCAAGTCCAACCGTCAACCCAACACCACCAAGCCCCACTACACCATGTCCCTAAGTGCCTCATCTACACGTCTTTTAAATACCTCTAGGGATGGTGACTCCACCACTTCCCTGGGCAGCCTCTTCCAATGTTTAACCACTCTTTCAGTAAATAAATTCTTCCTAATGTCCAATCTAAACCTCCCCTGGCGCAACTTGAGGCCATYTCCTCTCGTCCTATCGCTAGTTGCTTGGCAGAAGAGACCAACACCCACCTTGCTGCAACCTCCTTTCAGGTAGTTGTAGAGGGCAATAAGGTCTCCCTGAGCCTCCTCTTCTCCAGACTRAACAGTCCCAGTTCCCTCAGCCGTTCCTCGTAAGACTTGCTCTCCAGATCCTTCACCAGCTTCGTTGCCCTCCTCTGGACACGCTCCAGCACCTCAATGTCCTTCTTGTAGTGAGGGGCCCAAAACTGAACACAGTATTCAAGGTGGGACCTCACCAGTGCCGAGTACAGGGGCACAATCACTTCCCTGGTCCTGCTGGCCACACTATTTCTGATACAGGCCAGGATGCCATTGGCCTTCTTGGCCAATATAAGATAAAAAATCCTGTGCCACGTAATGCGCACCCTTAGAGTGCCATTCTCCAAAGCTGTAGTCTTATGAGTAAAGCCTGCACACAGAAATTGCTCCCTTGGGCCATAAACAGGGCATAAATGGACAACAGATTGGTAGCAGATGTAAAAACCTGTGTGAAGCCAGTATCAGTTTGATGTTTCATTGGATCCTGTCCTGGTGATTGCATTAGTAGGCATTTTAGGATGATGGRATATGCATTTTTCAGTGGCAGAGCTGTTTTCTTCAGAGCAATTTGCCTGTCTGTGTCTCTTCCAGCCCAGCTAGCAGTGCAAACAGAGTGAGACAGGTTTACTGAATGAATCGGTTTCGCAGGTTTCAAGTGGATGCAGTAAATATGCTTTAATTGCATATTGTGTTTCAATTATTGCTATAAAGCCATTTAGAGCAAATATAGTATTGCTGTGCTGAAAGCCTCCAATCTGTGTTTGCCCAATGGCGGTGGCAGCCAACTGTATTTCATTAACTACTAACACTCAGCACATTTGCTCACTGTTTTGACTGTGCTGTTTGTTCCTGCCTTGATCGCTTGCTTGCTATGATCTTTGGGATCAAACTGGGAACTAGATCCAAACTTCACAGCTTTGTCCTTTGCTACTGACAGTAGCACAGCAGATAACATCATTAGGGTATTGGCTGAGGAAAAGCAAATACCTTTGGGATCATTCCTTTCCAGGTGTGCAGGGAAACAAATGTAGGGAATGGACACTTTACTCACTGAATACCTCCCACTGCATTTTATGGGGATGCTGAACCAGAGATGTAAATCCAAACCAGTACGTGATACAGCTGCATTGTCACCCACAAGCAGGAAGGACCTTTGCACTGAGCTATGCAAATAGGGGAAGGCAGGAGGAAAAATGGGCGGTTGGCTCTTCCAAGTGCCCCAATTCATCCTGTATATCGCAATTTTTACCAATCCCAAATACTGAACTTACTGACCAGCTGGTCATACTGGCCAGCTTACTGACCATGAATTGATGGGGCAGAAAAGAATCGAGACAGTATTACATTCCCCTCTGCTTTGGAGCACTCAGAGCACAATAAAATCAGTAGTTCCGCTCAAATGCTTAATCTCATACATTGGCTGGTAGCCCAAAAAGGGCTTCTTTAAGTGCCTGTCTTGACACCATAGTAATTTCCATGCACAGCATGGATGTCCCCTCTGCCTCTGTGTCACTTCTCACCCAAGGTGACACTATCCAGTGAGTCTACACCATGGTCAGTTGGGAGGCATGCCTGGAGAGGCAATGAAGTGGAGTCAGAATGGCTCTCAACAATGCATAACTTCTCACAGCCTTTCTCAAGTTCTGTCTAAGGCATGGCTTTACATCTAAAAAATGTGTGTATGAGTGGCTCAATTATATATAAACCAGATGGCTTATATTTTTATAGCCTAAAATTATACCACTCCCCAAAAGAGTCTGAGAAATGGAAAGAAATAGATTATGAGGAGCTGTACTAGTAATTCTTTTGTCACTAAAAATAAAAGAAATTAGAGACAAGGACTGCTATTACATTTGAAATGAAGTAGAGAATTTTTGCCAAAGCTTTCACTGAGGATTTGCTTATTTTCTTGTCATTCCTATAACTCGATTGAGTTTCCAGAGCATCACTGATGTAATTTTTTATTGAAGATGTGCCAACTAGCTCTACAGTCATTGGGACAGTGGGGAATTCTGAGCATTCACCAGCAGCCTGGAGTCTAAACACTCTTGTTTTCTGTGTGTGTTCGCCTGATAAATTCAAAGCAGACACAGTCTGTCTGATTTTCCCAAGCAGGCCTCTGTATATGAGAACCAGAAAGCAAAACGAACCCCAAGCAGGGAGCAGACCTTGTCTGGAGAACTTTCATATGCCTCCAGATTAGAGGCTTGTTTATCTGGGTTTTTTTTTTTTGGTTGGAACAGCTGTCTGATGTGGAACTTGCCCCTCCTACAGCAGAGATCATGCCGTGATACGGAATAAAACCAAACAAAAGCAAATAATAAAAGAGAGAAAGAAAAATCCTTGGAAACCAGGGTAAGGGATAAAGGGAATTAAGTTCAAAGCTATGTAAAGTGATTTGCATGGGCTACAATTCGGTTAAACATGTTTGCTGGTTCCACAGAGAGTTCAGCTCCACTAACTGATAGCTCTAACTGATAGCTCTGTGTGATAGCATGGCTAGCTTTCAACATTGCATTTAAGGTATTTATTTATTCAGAGAATCCAGACCCTTCTGTTTTCACCCAGTTTTTATTCCACCTTCATTCAGAGAATGCTCCTGCTGGTGATCTCTTTTAGCTTGATCTCTTTTAACAGTGTTACACTAGATTAAGAATCCAACCAAATTCAGAATTTAGACATTGGGAATTCATATGTTTGCAAAAATCCAGCCATGAAAACAAAGAAAAATAAAATCAGTGCACAACCACACTTCCAAAAGTGAGAAATGGGGAAAACTAAGAGGTCAAAGATTGACTGTCAGATACCAACAGACGCTTAGTGTTGCAGTCCACCTTCAAAAAGTCTGACTACACTTGACCTGCTCCCAGAACATAGGACACCAGACCCTGCACCATGAATGCCCTCACCCAAATCAGCTTAGCTGGAACCTCATCTCTGAGGGGAGCATAAGAAAAAGTGAACAGGGATGAGTACAATTAGCTTGGGCCTCTCCAGAGCACAGGCAGGGAAGCTGAAGGTCAATAAAAATGATGAGCTCCTCTTCTCTGTGCCTGCAGTAGAGCAAAAATGTTTCCGTCTGAATGTTTCTAAGGGATTTGAAAAATCTCATTTCAAATCATGTAGGTGACAGGACTTTTCCCAGTTCCTTGAAAATGGGTATAATTTAATTCTGTGAAGCACCTTGAGGCTTGTGAGGGGTATGTGTAGGTATTAATAATGATAATAATGCTAGATTTATGTAAATTTTAACCTTTCAGGCAGTACCTTTTCAAAGCCTTTTTTCTTCTTCTGCAAAGTGACCTCTTTGGAAATTTTAATGAAATAAGCATATGTCACAGCTAAAATAATTTGGTTTAGAGTTTTGGATTAATCTGGAATTCCTGGAGGGAGAGTTAYGGGCCAAATTCAGTAGTCCATGTACGAACAAAACTCCTATAGACTCAAGGGACCTTGGGGTAAAGAGCCGAACAGTGCTAGTTAAAGTTCACTTTAGCATCAGAGAGTTCACTCAGACAGTGACTATGACCACTTCTGTTTTCTTTTTGTGAATATTTGCTGCAGTGAGGTTTCATTCATAGAAATATTCATGGAAAGAAAGCATGAAAGATATTTGCAGGTGTGTGTGTGGGGATGTGTTTGTGTGTGCCTAGAATATTTACACTAGAAGTTTTCACATGGCCACCTTGAAGGTGTAGGGTAGGTAAGAAGAAATCCACCTAGGGAATGCATGCAACGTCACGGTGCTTATACGCCCGAGCCAGTAGCTGCTGGAGATTTTGTCTATGCAGCGGGAGCTGGGAAAACTTTCCAGATCCTGGATGAAAAAGTGTTTTTCAATACTCCATGTTGGGATGAGACCTAGATATTTGCAAACTTGTCATCCCTCTTCCAAAAGTTGGTTCCCATGGGAAGGGAATCATGCAGGCTGGAAGGGGCACACAGCACATCTGTTAGCTCCTAACCTGGGAAGCAGAGCCCATCGTGGGCTCCTGTTACTACACATCACATGCCTTTAGCTAACCCAGGCTCTATCTTCCCCAGGTAAATGTTCCTAGCACTAGTAGTGGAGAACAATTCCCAGGGATTCTCTAGAGTAAAAAGATGTTACTTCAAACTTTTCATTGGAGGTGCACATTCATAAAAATTAAAAGGATTATTTTAAAAAAAAAAAAAAAATCCATCATGCTAAAATAATTAATTCATTGTTTTTCCAGCTGCAATACAGAATGAGCCTTGAACCACCTCTGCTGTAAGGAAGATGGATGCAAAGTCTCTGAGTTTTCTCTCTCAGGATCCTCTCATGGGTTTGCCTTTGATTCACCCACAGAGGACTGTTTTTTCCCCACAGTCTCTATGGAAAAGCCTGTGATGCCCAAGCATAAACCTGGCAGATTTCCCAGGAATCATCAGGAGTAAACACCAAGCAGAACAGCTGGGCTTTTACCTGTGCTCTGACCCCATGAGCCCTGAGCCCCGCACCTGCGCACGGCTCTGCTCCCAGCCAGAGCGGCACGGCAGAGAGGGTGGCTCTTCTCTGTGTCTGGGTAAGAGCACTGGGGCATGCATAAAGCGGGCAACGCTGCAGAAAAAATACTTCCTCCCGTTGACAGAGTAGTTTCAGTATCCAACAATGCCAATAAAAGTCACGTTAAAGAAAGAATCTAATTCAACACAGTTTATAACAATTTTTCACAATTTTTCAGTAGCTGGACTGTGCTCTCTATATACATCCCAAATAAATTTTATTGCCTTATTTCTTACATATTACATACTTCATTGTTAAGTTTCTGAAAATTTTGTCTGTCTCCAGTGACAACCAGCGTTTTGTTCTGAGTCTCAGCAGCTAAAAGGTGGTTTCAGGGACTCTAATTCACAGAGTAAAACCAATAACTTTAGTGAATTGACAATGAGCAATATGTGCATACATATACAACCAATACATTTGCACAAACACACTGCTTATAGGTTTTTTCTATCAGACTCTCCTACCCACACTCAACAGCAGAGCACAATCCTTCGTCAAATAGGCAATTTTCTGAAAGTATGCACTAAAAGAAGCAGATTGTAAATGTGATTAAAGTAATCAGACTAATTCATTAAGAACACCTTTTTTTCTCTCCTTGAATATTTATTTTTTGCTGGTAATGAAGCAAATATCTCAAAAGAATTCACCAGAAAACAGACACATTATGTAAAAGAGATAACTCTCATGGGCTTTTAATTATGTTGTGTTGTATTATTGTTTTTAATGTTGATGCCTTGGAAGCCACAGCCCTGTTCTTTATGTGCAACCCAATACAGCTAATACTGGATATGCCCCCGCTCTTGGACTCATTCTTCCAAATATGTAACTATCAGGGGCATTGAGATTCAATTCAATATCTTTTCTGATGCTAGACTCCAGATTTCCTCTTTCTCAGCAACTGTGAAGTGTCAATCCATCAACTCCCACAGACTCCTGTTACGCACACTATAGCCTCTGTACAGTGACTTCCTATAGCAGTTCCTTCTATTCTTCCCACTCTGTTACAGCCCTGGCTTAGCTCAGATATTCCTTCACTGTTCTAATTTCTCTTTCAGAGATCTTGATGTTGTCTGCATCATGGGTTAGGATTTCACCTCTAATTTTACTCAGTCAGTTCACCTCCTACCTGTATCTTTAGACAAACACCCATCTTACTTGCTTTTAGGCTTCTTCCACCTTTAATACTTAGTGAAATAGATGCATTTTGGAGTCTCTCATCCAGGTTGTTTCCTGCATTGGTGTGACTGCACAATTTTGGGGTAGGAAGCACACTCTGTATTGGATAATTCTGCCTGGTGTTGAGGTGTCTCTGTGTGCATTTGAGATGATCCTGACTTGGGACTTCATCTGTCTTTTCTGGGATGTAGAATGATTCAAAGCAGAGATGAAGAAGKAAGGCATGGCCAGGGATGTAGTCCATCACAGCAGGTGGGGTTACAAAGCCTGGTCCTGTTTCTAGTTATCTAACCATTTGCTAATTGCCTCACCCAATCACCTGTTTCTGGTGCTGTATTCTCCTCTCCTTTGTCTTCTGCAGGAACTTCTTCATGGTCACTTCTTTCTCCCTTTCTCACACCACCTCTCCTTCTCTGTTTGCTTTTCTCTTTGGACATTTTGATTGTTGGCTTAACATCTCTTAATTCAAAAGTTACCCCAAGTTTGGGCCAAATGCTCAGCCTGTGTAAGTCAGAGTGAGTCTGTAGTCAGTAGCGCTGCTGCTGTTGTCAGCAAAGGACCTGTCTTTTTATATTTTATTCCCCTTGAAGGATATATCTGTCTCTCAGTTTACTCACACAGTTACTAACCTTTAACTCAGGACAAATATGCCTAAGATCCTGAGGAAATGGAATATCCTAATCTGTTCACTGGCTTTAAAATGCTTGGAGAATATCACAACCTGAAAATTCTGATTTCCTTATTTATTTGCCATTTCATCCATCTTGCTTTGGGTTACTATCAGCTCTGCTGGTGAAGGTCAAACTTTTAGCTAGTCAGCTACTACATTTATGGAATGCCTTTAGCCTGAATGCTTAGCAATGGTTTCAGCCTTTTCAGATCCCCTAAAAATATCCTTTCTCTTTCAAGTCCCTATACCATTCTTTGCCTATATTGGTGTAGGTGTCATAGTCATTGCCTCATCCCTGCATGCTGCAGTTCCTAAAAGCCCATAGGAAGCAGAATAAATAAAACTGGTGGAATAAAAATACTGCACAATGACATCCGCCAGATGCTATAAAGAGGTGTTGGGAAAAATTGACTATATAAGTAAAAATGAAAAAAAAAACGATAATAATAATATTGTTGCATGAAGTCTTTTCTAAAAAGGGTCAGACTTTATTTTAGCTTTAATGATTGTTAATACCAAAAACTTCTAAAGGAACTGATAATGGTTTTCTGCAACACTTCATAAAATTCATACAAAATTAATAGCTAGATACCATATAATTCTGCRTGTCCCACATGTACCCTTTAGTTAGCTAGAAGTTCTAGCTTTGGAAGTAGTAAATGATAATAACAATACACATGTATTTCAGGCAAACAAGATAATTGTGACATATATCTTATCCTGATATTTATAAAAAAATGTTGTTCTGCTCTCGCTAATGGAGGAACTTTCACATATTTTTTTTATATATATATATTTGGATATGTGCGTAAGGGTGGCATCTGGCAGAAGTAGTGTAGTGAATTACCTCGTTTTTAAGCTATTTGTGACTCAGACTTTTGCTATTAAAGTTGTTTTATTTTGTTCTTTTTGTTTCTTGTATAGCTGTTACTCCTTGTCTGGGGCTCTTAAGAGTGACTGCAGTATAAATACATAATAATAATAAAATAACAATAATAATAATAATAATTTTCTTTAGTGCCCAATGAGGTTTTTGTTGGTTTATAAATCATGGGAGACCTTTAATCAAAGGCCCTAACAAATGAAGCCCATTATGTCATTTAAAGACATGCTGCCTTGCTTCTGCAAATATAAACACCGGCATGTTTGGATTTTTTTTCTCAAACCCATTAAGCTGTCATATGTGTTTTCTGCCTTTCTGTGTTGCTTGTCAAGCTTTTTGTGTATCTATATCTTGGGGACCAGCAACAATGAGAACGGAAACACAGGAAAAAGGCCTGGCATTTTAATGAGGCCTGGATAACATATGCCTCGCCAAGGGGATCTCATGCATTTTCATCTGAGTCCGTCCTTCCCCTGCCTGCCCCCAAGGCCAGAGGCACGATGTGAGCACACTTCAGACGTGAACACGTCGTCAAGGGAAGAATGGGCCCAAAAGGTGGCATAAGTGGGGCAAGAAATGGATATACCTATATACCTATATACTACCCCCTGTAAGGCAGGGTTGGAGACATTTGTAAGTTGGAAGGAGCCAAACCTTGCCAATTCTTGTCTTTCCCACCTCTGAAGAGTAGTGCTGGGATTGAACTTTTCACTACACAYGAGAGATTTATTCTGGAGGGAACGAGTTAGTTTACTCAAGAATGAACTAATGTATGTTTAGTGTAGGTGGTGAGGATGCCAAGACCTAAGATTGAACCAGTCAGATAAAATATTTGACAGAAATAGACACACCCTGTGAACCATGTGTTTTCCATCTGCATTGGTGCTTTAGTCTGGCTATGGAGATACTCCTCCAATACAAAAGATCTGCTTCAAACCTGTCAGTAGTAATCTTCCAGTTAAATCCAGTGATCACTGTGTTTGGGCCCAGGCATTGGGCTGTAGCTGTAGCTTAACTTCCAGATTAAGAAACACAAGTCCCARTCCAGGTGCTTGTGTGATTCATTCACTGACTACACAAGGAATCCTTAAAAATGGCTTGCAGAATATTTCAGTCCCTGGGCCTGAAGTTGCAGACATAAAATGGATGGATGGTTAGATAAGATAGTCATTGAAATGCATTAAAATTACACAAAAGTAAGATGGTCATTTTTTTCTTGAGTATATTGTGCTACATAAAATCCATGCACGTGATCACTGTTATAGCTCTAGTAATGTGGTTTATTTTGCCACCTGAAGCCTTGTGTTAAAATGCTGCAGAGCAGCACATCATACAGCTACATCTGCTTATTCTGCATGTTAAATAAATGGTCTTTCAGCTCCAGGGTGTTTGATGCCTGTAATTATATTTGATAACAGTGAATAATCTCTTCTATTATTAATAGGCTTTCAATGGGTGAGGCTCCRCAGGCTCTTCACTTGAGTTTCCTGACCTTCTAGTTTGCAGACAAGTGTATCCTGTGCAATATTGACTGTTAGGAGAGGTTTTTGGTGTCCTTTTTCTGATTTAACCAGCATGAAAGAGCCACTGCTCCTTGAAACACTATGCTGTTTAGAGACCTCTTTATCTGCCTTTGTGAGACTAGCCACTTGCTGTTTTTTTTTTTTAAAGTGTTCAGAAGATCCCTTTTAGAAAAGGAAGGGAGAGATACTAAGAAGGGTTTGCGCTGCTAGGACCTGGTTTATGTGTCATCGAAGGCAGCTGAGGCAGCAATATTAACTCCCACCTCCAGACCCTGTGCACCCATTGAACAGGGTCGTCAGCTCCTTGTGTAATGTCTCTTCCTGTTTTGAAGAATCTCATGTACTACCAAGGTATTGGTACCACAGTTAGAAAAAGTCCATCTAGCCAAGATTTTCCAAAATGGCTGATGAGACCGAAATCCTCAAGTTTGGGAAACTCAGAGTGAGACACCTCAAATTTTCAAGCCAGCTCAGGTACTTACCCCTCGCCACCAGTACAGTGCATATGGCACCCAACATCACCAGCGCCATACAACTTTTTCCTACCGTATACCTCTGTCCATTTAGGAGCTAATACAGGCACAGTTTTTCAGAAGTAACTAAATGAATTAGCAGTCTATGTCCCACTGACAGTCAGTAAACTGGCAAAGCCAAAACACCTTTTGAGATGTGAGTTCCTAAACTTCAAAGATGCTCTTGAATCTCTTAATGTGGCCAATGCAAAAATCAAACTGATAACAGTTGTAAACCACTACTGCACTGTCATGCAACTTCCACAATATATAGTCACAATATAATAATGCAAATATTTACCAGCTCAGGAGTTCAGACTTTAATCCAGTTTAAATCACAGCAGAGGTGCTGAGCACTTAGTTCTTCCATTCTTGGAACTTACTGTCTCTGTGCCTCATGGGAGGCCTGTAAAATAACTGCTGCACTTGTGAAAAAGAGCGCAAATAATATTACTGTGACTTGCTGAATTCCAAGCTCAAAGTTCTCTGCACTTTATCAATAATGAGACTGTAGCTGTGGGTTAGATAAATGAGACAAGGATTACTTGGACCATTTTATGATCAGTAGAACTAGGCATCCAGCTATTTCAAAGGCACCTGGAGATTTTCCATGCTTCAGCTTTTATTTGCTCAGTTTGAGATACTTTATGTTGAAAAATGCCAAGAAGTGAGAAGTGCAGCTGAATGAGAGCTGATAGGACTAAGCAGCTAGGGCAGTCAGAGTCAACCTCAGGGGCCCACATTATATCAGCCCGGCACTGCAAGGCACAGACTGGTAAGCTTTGAAATCGTGCATTATGTGACTTGCCCTAGGTGGCTGCCCAACAAGCAGACCTGGTAGTCTATGGGATTCCCTACAACCATTGGCTTTTGGATACCACTACAAAGCATTGGTTTTTTCCATATAAATCCCACCACCCCACTGTGCACAGATGCACAGAGCCGTCTTGGTGCAGCTGCAGCATCTCCACATATGAGCTATGCAGGTGGCATAGCCTTAGCTATTTGTTTCCCAAATGTCATGGCTACTCCCTTCCAAGAACTGTAGCACAGCTCTTAAATCTTTGCCATAATGGAGTGGTAAACACTACCGTCAAACCTCATGAATATTCACATCAGAATAATTCAACGAAAGTCCCAAGGGACCAAGGAGCCAATTGAAAGCACATATATACAGTTGTCTGTTTAGATGATGGATCTGAACAATACTTCACCATCCAAATGACTCAACATGACATGTAAATAATTGCTTGTGATTGCAACATGCACCAAAGGTTTAGTTATTGATTCTTTAGCTTGCCTGTCGTCGTTGGTTAAATATTATAGGAAGCTGTCAAAACAGATTTCATAGAGTGTGTCTATGCATGTGTGAGTGTAAAAGAGCCCATTTTTTGGCTTCTTTCGATAAGGCAGACTAAAATTGGATTTTTGCAAAATAAGTGCAATTTGGGTTGCTGCTAAACGCGTGAAACGACTAAAAACAATTTGTTACAACTTTAATTAGAGTTGCATGACTATTCTCATATATCAGTACTGACTGTTTTTATTTAATTAGTCAGTAAATCCTAGTTTGCCATAGCTACTGTATTAGGGTATGATCTGGTCCTTAATGAAGTAGAGATTGACATCATCAAAGAACACTTCTATTTAATTTTTAATTAAAGATTAAAAAGACCCTCCTCCATTGTATCAACTACATTTATTTTTGTTTTTCAATACATGGTATAATAGGAATACATATTTGTGAATATGCAAATAACATTCTGGGAAGCATCTACATTTAAAGGTACAGCACATACACATTTCCCTGTGCAATACTCATGCAAATTAATTCAGTGAAAAATTCAGTGCACATTACAACACATATCTTACCTTCAGGCAGAATTATACTGCTACCATATCTTTTCTTTCTTCCATTGCTTCTAAAAACTTGGGKTTTTTTTTCATTTTCTTTCTCAGTTATAGGAAGACAGATTCCATTCAAAAAGTAAGAGCAAGCAACTCAGTCTCTTTTGTTGCTTCCTCTTTAGGGACCTGATTTGGCAAAGCTCTCAGAAGAGGCGCCTAAGACAGGTGGGATGAATTTTTCCTTGGAAGTTTCTCTGCAGTACTACTACTTCTCTACAGTACTGTAGAGACTACCTCTCTACAATATAAAGCAAGCCTTGATGACTCAGACTAACCACATTAACTTCCAGAAGGCAATAGTGAAATGTTATGGATGTCACCACTTAAATGCCTTCATTTCAAGGTGGCGTGATTTTCTGTCATCTGAATGTCCCAATACACTTATAAGTAAAACAGAAAGAGAATAGAGTAGAAAGGTAAGGGCATAAGAAATAAAAGGAAACACACCAGCGATAAACTATTCTATTGTAAGCAAAATCTCCCTTAGACACAGTTGTCCTCTGCGGTTATATCCCGTTCTCTACTCAGGTCTGTAGCTCCAAAGCAGTAAAAAGGAGATTTACTTTTAACAGCCTCTATGTGTCATGGCCCAAAATGGGCCATGAAAGGGGCTCCTCAGTCTAAAGATTCAGTGTAAATATATATTTTCCTAGCAAAATAAATGTTACAATAGCATTGTCATTGATATTGGGTATCTTTTATAACCAATTATTATATCTGCCTAAAAATGCAGATTTGGATTGACCAAAACAGTTTGTGAATGGTTTAAAAAAAGTAATGTGATGAGACATTTTATTTCATCACCTTTTCCAGAACTGCAACAGCAAATGTCACATTGGGTTTGGGTCTATCAGCGAAGATATATACCATATACCATATATATACCATATACCATGTTTATACCATATACAATATTTATGCCATATGTAAAAAAGGGTAAGTAGTAACTTCCTCATAATCCTGCACCTCTATCAGTGTCAAGAAAGGGAGAGTCAAACCCACTGGTGCAGATTCAGCTTATGTAAATTAAAGTGCTCTGTTCAGATGTTTCCTGGATAGGCAAGGATGAGAAAGAGGCACTGACCATCCGAACTTCTCTCAGGAGGTGTCTATTTCTCCTTTTACAGAACAGGGAGGCTTTTAACATAAACACCCAAGTGTTTAACGTAAGGAGAGATGGATCTCAGCCTCAGCGGCTAGCTTTTAATTCAATCACTCCTTAGCTAACTTATCTTCAAAGTCTTAAAATGTTTGCCCCTCCATTAACACTACCTCAGTACCTCTGGCTTGCTAAATTAAAGCTACTGGTTGAGTGATAATCCAATCCTGCCATCACAGAAGGCTTGCGTCCATCCATTTTGCAATAAGCAATCAAAAATCCTCTCTTTTGTGTGCGGGCCACCCTGTCTTTCTGTGGGATTTATTTGTGCAGCACACCTCAAAAATCAGGCTGTGTATTTGTTTCATGAAATTTAAGTTGCTCCAGATCAATGTCTCATTCCCTCTATCCCCTCACTTAGTGCATATGTTTGCTAACACCTCAGTGCACAGAAGTACTTAAATACACCTTATATCATGTTATATTCTGGAGACTGTGCCACTGGAGAAGGGTTAGAGACACACGACATTTCAACACATTACTGAGTCCATTCTAATGAACTACATTCACCAAGTATTGGCATGGCTCCTACATTCATTTTTGAAAGGCATTTCACAATTTTTAAAATAAGGTTATTTAGCAAAGAGGCTTAGTAAAACTGTAGCTTTTTGCAGAATGCCACTTGCAAATCTGAGTTAGACATGGAAATTGTTATATTTTGTTCTGAGTAGAGTCTGGTTTAACTTTATCACAATAAAGTATGACACCATCACAGGCAGAGATTGTACAGCTGTTGTCTATCCAGTACAGTTTGTCCTATTGCTTGTCTTTACTTTTACAAAGTGAGGCAACTCATTGACTCTAAACAGACAAAAGTAATGCAACTGAGATGTTATGAAAGACTTATCCTGAGCATGTTACTACTTGAAAGGGATACTTTTTCCTTTGCTTATTTTCTTTTGTGCATCTGAGTAGATTTGGATCATTAAAGTTAAATTGTAGTGTTAAAATACATTCTTCTTTTAAATTATGCTACAGGATTTTTTTTTTTCCTTTCCACCCCTGTGCCATCAGATACACCTGGACTGTTTTTAAGCCTTTCACATATGACAATAATCGGATGATAACTCTATTCTAATTTCCTAGTGAAAATGGACCAGATGTCTACAATATATTAAACAACACTTGGTTCCTTATTTTGTCTGGAGCTCACACTTCTGTTGCAAATATCTATGGCAAACTGTCCTCCTGGACCAATCTATCACTTTAAAGAGAGGACCAAAGAAAATAGATTAATCAAAGGGCCTGCAGTTATTGTCTCCCCCTGTTAGCTCCAATTCATATATCATTAGAGAAAAAAGCCTGTCAGCACTGTGGGATGTTATCTCTTTGGAAAAAAAAAGATTTCTTCAGCATAATAATTCATTTTTTTTTAAGTCTGATGACAGTGCACAGGATTAAAATACTGGCTGTTCTAACATTTCTGTACCAAGGAAAGCCAAGTCAAACAGTACAATACAACACTTTCAGAAAGTACGAATATTTTGCCTAAACAAGGCTGCAGCACATGCATGCAGTGCTGGTAGTTTCATATAGCACTGTTCATTTTAATGCATTGTTAGGACATAGACAGGCAAGATATAGACTATACTATAGATACCCAAAGGGCTTTGATACAGCTCAACCAAAATCATAAAATTTAGGAGGAGGAGCACAGAGAATTGCTTCTGAGTGGCCTCGGCATTGAATTTCAATCACTTTTTCCATAAGTGCAGTTTCACTAGACGCTTGATCTAAGCCCTTTGAAGTCACTGGCAAGAGTAATGGTCTTTGTTTCATGTACCTCCTTCATTAACATGAGAGGATGCATGTTTCTAAAATGAATCCGGCTCTTTGTTAGGACAACTAGGTAGGAAGTGCTGGATTTTCAGCTGTGTGTGATGCACAAACCTCCTTCAGCTAGATCCATCTCAGCTAACCTTAGGCACCAAATAAACTGCCCTCCAAGGGTATCTKTGCAGAGCAACTGCTGCTTCAGTGCCTCCAAAAAGGCACTGAAACTTTTAAAGTTAGCTGGGGTGAAGGTCTGCAAAGCCTTTACATCCTCCAACCAACCTGTGCTCCTTCTTCTGTCATGTAGTCGGAAGCCAGAGGTCACTGCTACATAATTCACCCAGGGACATAGGTTTTTGTGATAGCTATTGTCCTCAGGCAGTAAATGTACTCGTCTTTGAAACAGCTTGCATTGTAGCTGCTGGTGGGAATTTACTTCTGCCCTGTTTCAGCTGGGTGACATCTTGTTGCTCCTGTGCTCTGCTCTTGGGTCTGGCTTGGGCTGACTCTCCAGCGGAAAGCAACGTGGAAGCAGCAGCTCTCATGTGCTTCTCAGTCAGGCCTGGGGCCTGTCTGTCCATGACTGCAGGCTGTTTGACAACTCTTTGCAATTGCCTTTGGTTTAATTTCCACAGCTTTCTTGAATCTGTTGCTGTCTTTGCCCTGCTCTAGGTTTGCCTTTTGCCTGCAATTAGTGTGTCTGCATGGCAAAAAAGATCCAGGTCTGTTCTTCTCTAAGTAGATGCCTCAAGTTTTGTTTCCTTTGTCAACTATTTTTATGATAGTCTGCCTATATGTTTTCAGTTTTCTGATTACTGTCCATGCACAAACATCCATTAGCTACTCCACCTCCAGAAACTGGGATGATTATCCTCCATCTTCATGCCACTCTCTTAACAAGAAATGAACAGGTCTGCTCAGTGTTTTCCCCAAGCTGTCTGGGATTTCAGGTTAACCATTCTGATGGTTAAGCACAGGAAACTTTTGGACAGCCTGTTCTATTTCATTTATGTCCTCACTAAGGGGGTTTATTCCTGGCCAGCAGAACACATGCTTTAGCTCATCTCAAGCTTGGCTTTTACTGTGGTGTGTTTCTTTTTTATGACACCTGCTCTTACTTCTGCTGAGATTACTGCTGGGTGCTTTAAACATAACTATCTTGCACCCATGTGCCACCTCATATAGGAGGTTACCTCCTATGACAGTCTTCACTTTCATTTTGGTTATTACTGGAATATAAACTACCATTAGCCTGCTCACCAGCATCTGCCAGATGCCTGGCATTCTCTCTAGGGTGAGGCTCAGTTTACATATAAACACCTTTGTAACCAGGCTGATGCTTTTAAGTTTTAGACCAACAGGTGTATGCAGAATGCTGGCCTCTTGACTGGATGGCTTATTTAGCTCAGCATGCCAAAAAATAGTTTTGGCATTACAATTAGAATTTTTGCCCTTAATAAATCTGCCCTCAGTCATAAGTAGTGGGAACTAATTTCTTACCAGTTTGCTATTAAACAGTGCAACTCCCCACTTTATCTGTTGCTATGCCCGCTATTGGACCAGTGCCTTCCTTTGAACTGGTCTAAAAAGGTCCAACATTGTTTCATATCTTGCAGCCTTTCTAATTCCTTTTTTAAAATGAAATTCTGGAGGTTCAACAAGGCCAACTGCAGGGTCCTGCACCTGGGTCAGGGCAAGCCCTGGTATCAAGACAGGCTGGGCGATGAAGGGATTGAGAGCAGCCCTGCCAAGAAGGACTTGGGAGTACCGGTGGATGAAAAGCTGGACATGAGCTGGCAATGTGCACTCGCAGCCCAGAAGGCCAACCATATCCTGGGCTGCATCCAAAGAAGCGTGGCCAGCAGGTCGAGGGAGGTGATTCTGCCCCTCTGCTCTGCTCTGGTGAGACCCCACCTGGAGTGCTGCGTCCAGCTCTGGAGCCCTCAGCACAAGAAACACACGGATCTGTTGGAGCGGGTCCAGAGGAGGGCCACAAAAATGATCAGGGGGCTGGAACACCTCTCCTATGAAGAAAGGCTGAGAGAGTTGGGGTTGTTCAGCCTGGAGAAGAGAAGGCTTCGGGGAGACCTTATTGCAGCCTATCAGTACTTAAAGGGGGCTTATAAGAAAGATGGCAGCAAACTTTTTAGCAGGGCCTGTTGCGACAGGACAAGCGGGGATGGTTTTAAACTAAAAGAGGGGAGATTTAGCCTAGATATAAGGAAGGAATTTTTTATGCTGAGGGTGGTGAAACACTGGAGCAGGTTGCCCAGAGGGGTGGTAGATGCCCCATCCCTGGAGACATTCAAGGTCAGGTTGGACGTGTCTCTGAGCAACCTGATCTAGTTGAAGATGTCCCTGCCCATGGCAGGGGGTTTGGACTAGATGACCTTTAAAGGTCCCTTCCAAACCAAACTATTTTATGATTCTATGATTTCAGTAATCTAGTGGGGTAGTGTAGGGTTCATTCTCTTTTCAGTGTACCTCCAAGCTCCATTGCCTTTTAATTATTGTTGAACTGCTAGAACAAACCCCATAGTGATAATTTTGTCTTCTCTGGTCAAGAGAGGGTAAATACGTCATGCCAGATGCCAGACTTGCATTTCCCTGCTGCTTTTGAGTGTGTGCATCATGAGCTCTCAACTATAACATCCCACGTTTGATTGTCATTGGTCTGAAAATAGTTTTATGGAGCATCTGCCCTAAAAGGGATGCTTGTCACTGGTGCTGCACTGACTCCACAGTTCAGATGCAAATTGAACTGGTTGTTGATCCAACAGCTTAGCTGTCAATGACAAATGCTGGCATCCTTTTCAGCAGTGTATGTAGGTTGCCACATCACATTGTAGCTGCCCTCTTCTTTCACTAGAAACCTTCATGAGTAGTTCAGCTTCTTTCTTAGCTGTCATATTAAGATACTATATGGTCCTGTTTCCCAAGGTTTTTGTACTGCTGGTACAAGCTGGGTGTTTTGCTTTCCCCATTTATTCTGTTTTCCACACCTGTGCTGTTGGACCCTACTGCTTGCACTCCCACCCAGCTGAGCTTTCCTCTGTGGCTGACCTTATGACTGCTGTAGGGTGCTCTGCCACCCTAAGTGCCTGACACAGTTTTATTTATTTTCTGGATACATCTGCTTTCCTTGTCATTCTCAGGCATTTTTCCAGAGTAAGAGCAGTTTCTCTCAGCAATCTCTACTTTACGCAGACATCATGTGTCCCCCAGTGATCTCGTCTCTAATGAGGACATCTTTTATGTTTCCAGAACTGCACGACACCCTTTCAAGTCCTTTGTAAAACATATTGAGATGTAGTGTTGAAAAGTGCTGTGAAGGGTGCTTTGAGAAATCCTGTTGTACTCCATGTTGGGTGAAAGGGGCTTCTCACACAATCAATGATCACATTTCAGTTGGGGGGTTGGTAAAATCCAGCCAAAGAGGTGGTAACTTCTTAAACTGCTCTCACTTGATCATTTGGGATGATCTGTCCTTCCCCTTCAGTTTTTACAGCTGTTGTACTATCTGCTATTATGTCTAGCTACAAAGTTACATTGACTTCTTATTCTTTTCCTCCCATGAGGTAGGGAAACGAAAGTTTTACTTTTTTTTTTTTTTTTTTTTTAATATCCTTCATTACTCCAGAAGAAAAACACCTGTGTAGTAGCAGGCACTGCTGATTTTCTTGAGGTAAGAGGATTTTACTATCTCTCCTTTATTTTTGTTTTTTTTTTTTTTTTATTTTAATCTCCCTAGGCAGTCCTCTATACAGACTGGATTCTTCTTTCCAGTACTCTAAAGCTTTTGCAATATTTTTTTGCCTGGAGGCTTTTCATTCCCATTGGTCTGGATTCTTACTGTGCCCTGTTTCTAGTTACTGTTTTGCTCATCTGCTGGTGTCATGGTTTAACCCCAGCCAGCAACTAAGCACCACGCAGCCGCTCGCTCACTCCCCCCAGGTGGGATGGGGGAGAGAATCGGAAGGGTAAAAGTGAGAAAACTCATGGGTTGAGATAAAGACAGTTTAATAGGTAAAGCAAAAGCCGCGCACGCAAGCAAAGCAAAACACGGAATTCATTCACTACTTCCCATCGGCAGGCAGGTGTTCGGCCATCTCTAGGAAAGCAGGGCTCCATCACGCCTAACGGTGACTTGGGAAGACAAACGCCATCACTCCGAACGTCCCCCCCTTCCTTCTTCTTCCCCCAGCTTTTATATACTGAGCATGATGTCACATGGTATGGAATACCCCATTGTCCAGTTGGGCTAGCTGTCCTGACTATGCTCCCTCCCAGCTTCTTGTGCACCTGGCAGAGCTTGGGAAGCTGAAAAGTCCTTGACTAGTAGACTACTTAGCAGCAACTAAAAACATCAGTGTGTTATCAACATTATTCTCACACTAAATCCAAAACACAGCACTATACCAACTACTAGGAAAAAAAAAACACAACTCTATCCCAGCTGAAACCAGGACAGCTGGTCACCCGTCTTTCTTTGCTAGGCATGCAGCTTATCACCTGCCAAATGCAGATGCTATGCAATAACGTGGTGGCTCCTTGCTTCTAAAACTAAAATGGCTTTTTACTACATGTTTCCTGTATCTGCAGCTGCCATTCTCACCACCTGCACAGACTGGCTTCTTGGGAGACCCTTTAAAATATCCCTCCTGCACCTTATATTTGCCTGTGAAAGGCCAATGCAGTTTACTGCAGGCCAGTTCTAGGACTGAAATGGCAGCATGTTGGAAGGCCTTGGAGTTTAAGAAATTTTCTTTGCTTAGTTCACCCTGCAACTCTTCCATTTTAGTAATAAACACAAAGCTATATGACAACTATTCATTATATATCTTAAATGAGCTCGTGAGCTTTGTCCAGGACAAAGTGATGAAGTGTCCATATCACAGAGATATGCTGTAATTGGCTTTGCTGGTTTGTTTGCAGTCTCTATGGAAAAAAAAAAAGAAAGCAAAGATTGAGTAAATTTGCAGGCAGCTCCAACCTTCTAGGCTTTGGGCAACCTCTTTGGTTCATATTTTCATTTGTGGCATGGATGCAAATCAGGAATCTGTACAGTTTCCTTCAGAGAGAGCGGTGGAGTGCGTGAAAGAATAGCTGCGACCTTCTGCCTGCAACCGTTCTGCTCATCACAGCCCCTCTGTCTCCAGGGTTCAGCTCTGGCATTTTCTGTCTTTGAAGCAAGAACATGAACTTCACAGTTCAGATTTTGGTCAATCTGTAGCTGGAAGCATGTGAAGTCCTGGGGTTTATCTTTTTCTTTTGATACAAAACAATAAATTGGCTCCACTTCATTCATAACTAGCCTCAGGTTTAATGAAAAGGCTCAAACYTTTTGACAAAACATGGGCTGGATACCATATCTGTAGGAAAAGCTGTGAAMAGCTGAATTTTACTTTGCTTTGGGTTTCCTGACAAACATTTCACATTGCTCCAAAGCAGACTTTTCATGAGTTGAAGGGATCATCCTGAACAAAGGTTAAGGGGAAAGAGATTATATGACAAGCTTTGTTACCTCCCGCCATTTCTATTTCTGTTTGTATTCAAAAGCTAGGGAGAAAGGACTAAATGATACAGTAAGAACATATGGTTTCTAAAAGGAATCCTTTTAGAAAATAATGTATTAGTTAAATAGTACTGCATCTTGCCAAAATGACATTATTATAACATCATCCTTTACAATTACTAGCACAGCTGAATCAATAATGTGGATAGTATAAAAAAAAACTGGCTACAATGGAACTATAAATTCTGCAGAAATTATTGTAGCAATTTTCTAGTGGTTTGGAATAAGCTTCCTAAACCTCTCAACCATTTCAGCAGATTGTCTGCCCAATGCAACAATTCTGTTAAAACTATCGTTTGCTTGTGGCAACATTTTTTAGCTAGCAGACACGAGCCTAGGGAATTTGCATCCCATGGAAATATAGCTATGTCAGGAAAAGGTCGCTTTTGCCTGCAACTTGCATCTATTGGCTTAAGGTATCCTAATAGATTTAATCCTGTTTTTCTAGACATCTGGGTCAAATCTGCATTGTGTGACAGATCTTTAGCTTACATGAATTAGTAAAGAACAACTGAAATTAAAAAGAGTAATATCATTTTACTGTTTAGTATCTTCATCGATGACATAGACCGTGGGATCGAGTGCACCCTCAGCAAGTTTGCAAATGATACCAAGCTGAGTGGTGCAGTCGACACGCCTGAGGGACGGGATGCCATCCAGAGGGACCTGGACAAGCTTGAGAAGTGGTCCTTTCCAACCTGAACTATTCTATGATTCTATTCTATTTAACTCTAGCTGAGGAACTATTCCTTGTTTTCAGCTAAGTGCTATTTCATTTCCATTTTGTATGCCACAGTGAATAAAATTAGGAACATATTAAAATTAATTGCCTGAATATATTTGGTCTGTAAAGTTAGACTGACAATACAGTAATTCTTTCCAACACTTCTTTCTGTTAATTAGCGTGCCCGTAGCTCAAAGAAATAGTATTTTGCTGCATTTACTTCTTGGGTAGATAAACCCCAAATATAAAGGATTAAATAATAATCAGTTCCAAAAATGTGAATGTTTTCAGATCTGTAAAGAAACCGATTCTGTTTATGAGATTGTATTGGGCTGGTTCATCTAACAGCAGCACACACTGGCCCATAGCTAATTGTGGACTGAAAAGAGTGAGAGGATTTTCAGCTAGTGCAGAACTCCACCAAGCTCCCTGTGCTTCAGTGGAGTTGCAAATGCTCAGCACCTGTTTCATCAGGCCAACAGATGGTCTTGATTTAAGGAGACCCATAGGCAAAATAACCTTCATTTACTTCAGGCTCTCATGATGTTCCACATTGCTGTGCTTGCCTTAAATGCTTTGTGGATGAAGAAACTATTATGTATTATATAAAATAGGCAATGTATGCTTTGTTAACAGATCAGAGCACACAGATTCACTTCACTTCACTTATTATAAGCCTAGTTCAAAACCTGTTGAAACTGATGATAGAAGGATTTCCAGGGGTTTTAACTTGGCTTGGATCATGATCTATGAACAGATTCGGCATCAATAGTTGTCCTTTTAGTCTGTGGCTTTCATGAGACTGGGCTTTTTGTTGAAATACCAGCTGATGTTTGTACCTGCCTCTGCTTGTTTGTGATCCTATAGCGTATACATTGTTCAGGTGATCTAACCTAAAAGCAACAGCAGTTGCTTTATTTTTAAAGTAGATCAATTTCTTGATCCACATCACGCTGCAGGCACAAGAACACTGTCCAGTAAAAGAGCAAGAATGAGTGATAGAAATAGAGAGAGTTGGGAATAGAAATTAACTGGAAATAAAAATGACTATACCATAATCTTCTAATGTGCTTCCCAGTTTCTGAATGGAACAAATTTATTCAGAAGTACAAACTGTACTCAGAGAGGTGATTCTATATGCTGACATATGGTTATCCCATAATGATATACAAATACCATGTTTTCCATTTCTTTGTTTTATGCCATGAGTAATTATCTACATTATAACATCTGAAATCTGAGTCGGGGCTATCTATTGTATGATTGTCTGTACAGCTTAGAAGACCTAACTCTTTTACTCTGGAATACAAGTCCTACTTATAATTCAGATGAACACAGGCCATCACRAATTGTCAAGGTTGAGTTCTTCCCCTCTTCTTTCATGCTGTCTAATTGACATGACTTTTGACATTGTGGTAAAATATGCTCATATTTTGGGACTGGAACAAAAAGGACAGTGGATCTAGTGGGTGGAGGAAAAGCCCTCCAGTGGAGCAAGTCTCAGGATTCATTACACTCTATAAACAGTGACATTTCCAGATCAGCAGTGCAGGAATGTTAGGGCATATCGTATATTTGTCTGCTGACATGAGAAGATTAGACTCAACAATCAAATTAAAGAATTGTCAGTGCCACAGTTCTCTGTTACCCWTGGATATAAGAATATAATTGTTTCTTTTCTTACACATTTCCCCCTAAGCCACCCATCTGAACACAGCAGAAAGCTTTAAACAGACTTTTTTCCCCACTAAAATATAAACATGTAGGTAAATGATACAGTGCTCCACATTGTTTGATATTGATTTATATGGATAGTAGTGGGGTTTCATATTTGAGAAAGGGTATTGAAAAGCTTTCTTGCACTCGTGGAAGTCAAATAAACAGTCACTACACCTCAGGCAAAGCGGTTAGGTTGGTGAAATGACACTTTATACAGTGGGACAAACCACTGCTTGCTTTACAAGACATCCTAGGAGTCCCAGCCAAGATGAGTATTTGGATGTTTGTGTGATCTGCCCTGGGTCAGAGACACCAGGGCCCAACTCACAGAGGTCAGAGCTGGTGGGAAGGAGGCATCTGAGGACACTGTAGGAAGTCTACTTGTCTGATTAGGTAGTGTCCATCATGGTGCCCAACGGATACTGGCAAAAGGATATAGAAAAGGGTTTCAGTTCCACTGATAGAGAGGGTAAAGGACTGGTAGGTGTGAGAAGACCCACAAAGATGCCTGAACTGAAAGGAAACATTGAACCCAAGATTTTTCAAGGCCAGGGTACCTACATATTCTCTTAGGGAACAAGGAAACACCTTTGACTGATATTTGGAAAATAGGGTCCACTAGGGCATAGACTAAGATGTCTCAGGTGTGTCAACTGCATAGGTGATGCTCCTACAAACCTAAAAGTGCCAGAAGGAGTCAATATTTAAAATGTTTCATTTTTGTGATGAAAGCTGTGTTTTACTGCAGTTTTTTCATATGATTTTATAATTCTTTAGAAGCTGGCAGTTATGCACATTTTGGCTACTTTTGCACAGACCTGAATTAAATTTCGACATGAGCTTAAGTATTGCCTATTAGTTATTATGATGACAACAGGGATATCTTTCTTTTTAAATCATAGTTATCCAAAGGTGGGTACCATTCTAGTGCTGTGTAAGACTAAAAGTAACATGGTATTTTCCTGTGAGAGGGTCCTAATGAGCCTTCTAATGAGACGCCCTTAGTGAATCTTGAATCTTAGCAGGTCACCCACAGTCAGACTACCACAGTACTAGGTATTTATCTCTTGGCTAAATTCTACCTGTAGTTTAAGTTTTCAGTTTCAGTTAAAATTATCTTTCAGCTCTGTTCATACTCAGACTGGTGAGATGTTATGCTGAAGTTAACTTCTCAGCTGTTTTACACAGAACTGATGTAGAATACCTGTTAGGATTTAATATATGCCCTTTCCAAAGAGATCATAATGATAACTGAGATCCTGTGTAGACCTGGAAACCTACAGTGATGTTTCCTTCCTATCACACGTGCACCCAGATATACACTGAGTTCCCTTTATGRAAGCAACCAAACATTCTGATTCTATTCATAGTAAAATAAAAAAGGTTGTAGAAACCTAAGGTGCTAATAAACAATAAATACTGGTTTTATCGCTGATTCCAATGTAGTTGAGAAAGATGTAAATAGGTCTTTTCTTCAGGACTGAGATACAATATCCATTGAAGTTAGTAAGAAATAAAGTCATGCTGACTTCAGTGGGCATGGGATCAGACTATGGATATTTAAACAATGAGTCCTCAACAGTAGAAAATTTTATAGAGATAAAGGACAAGTGAGGCACTGACCGAGTGGTCTCCCTGGAAGCTTTCTGGCACATTTGGGACCCCAAAATTTCCAGTAGAACTATTGTGATTTACAGATTGGATAGTATTTCTTCCTTTCTCTAGGTCTGGGTTTGTCCTGTGCTTGTCCATGAAAGAAGCTTTTTCTCGTATTTGAAAGGCTAGTAATCTTCTCCCTCAAGATATTCCCAGACCTTTACTCATCCTGATTAGATTATGGGATAAACATATTTCATAAGGACAGAAGGGAGTATTATGACCAGTTATTGTGATGTTATGAATAATACAGGAGAAACAATATTTATCCTACAGTTCCTGCATAGAGCTTAAATATTACTCTCGTGATCGTTCTTGGGAACATGTCTCTCCTTAGTCCTTTCTGGTATGCCTTTCAAGGAGAGGTTGAAGGCTAAAATATGTCTTCTATAAGTTATGTCTAGTGCATGTAGACACTATAAAAAGGTATCTCTACTCATGTCATATGTGGGAAGAAGGAATTTCACCCGGGAAAATAGTTTCAACAAAATAATTTTATTTATTAAAATATGCCTGCCAAGTCAATTACTTTTTTTTTTTCATCATTGATGGTTGAAATGATTCCATTTGGCTGTACTCACTTGTGCATCAATTTAGTAAAAGGGCATATTGGTTCCTGTCCTGCCTGGCCTTTTATTGAAGTAAAATTAAACAATTTCAGGATTCAATTATTAATACCTTCCATCTATAAACCATGTCTTCATCTATAAACCATATTGACATTCAGTCTAGACATCTCAAGAGGGGATTCACTTCATGAATATCAATAAACAGGTTGTAAGGAGACTGGGAATATTAAATTATTTCAAAGCGTTTGACAGTTGACAATGTTAATACAATAATTAAAAGCTCACATCCCTTAAAAAAAAAAGGCTGCTCAGCATTTCCATGTAGGAAGCAGCAAAGTCCTTAGAAGGTGTAAATCAACATTGTTGTGCTGTCAGTACTGGATCTGTGTGGATTTCCACCAACCCCTGCACTACCTTCACAAATAAGGAAATATTCTTTTTACCCCGAAGGTGGCTTCAAGAACTGGCTTAACCTCAATTTATGCCCAGTTTGGCATTAACTTTTCAGCAAGAAGGAGGTAAAAATTCATTTGAAAATGCAGATCCTATCCTGCGTTAGATGTCTCCTTTGAAAAGGAAGTGGCAGAAAACCCAGTACACTGAAGACCTGGCTCCCCACCTGAGATGCACTTTGGAAAGCACTGAGTCGGAGAGCAAGTGGTAAAAATTCACAGTAGAGTCTTTCTGCCTCTCTCAGTGCAGCATGTGTAAAGCTTCCCTGGGTAGGAATCCATCAACTCAGAAAAATCTAATGATGAAAGACAGCAGATTTCTGTCAGGCATTTGTCTTAGCAATGACCTTCTGTGAGAAAATAGAACAATTGACCACAGGAACACAAATCATGTCAGGGGCTTCTTTGAAATTGCTTCTCGAGCTGGCTGGAACCTAATATCAATAGCCTATGTGTTTGAAAACAGGGAAGGCAAAAAAAAAATCATAAAGCATTTAGGGTTCTTAAAAAAAGGTAATGCAATAAATATAATGCTGTCCTGTGGAGGGTATCGTACTATGTTTTAGTTTATCCTGCTAAGGTACCACCAGCTTAACATACATCCAGATTTTCTTGCGTAACGGACTGGCGATATGATCACTCAGTTCTTCTCTCCCTACTGCTTGGTTTGAAGACAAGCTAATAATTTGGCTGTAATTTTCAGAGAGGATTTGGGTAATTATATGGATAACAAAGATTCAGAATTACTATTGTTAATACTAAATAAATCTTGGGAGAAATATTCAGCCTTAGGTAGTGGTTAAGATGTTTCTCACTTCAGTGGGATTAAAACCTGATGACATTTAATTTGAGCGAACTGAGAGCTTTTCAGCCCTCGCTGCTGTAACCTAAACTTGCCATTGTGCAACACGTTAATTAAAACTGGCTCTAATATTTGCCATTTGGAACTTAATTAACAAATATTGAAGACAATGCTGTGTGTGCTTATTTTGCATGTAACCCACATCTCCTACAAAATATCACTGATAATTTCAGTTGTAACCCGTGGGTGCGCAAAAAYGAACCGGGTTGTATCCCTAAACTGATGACACTTTAATAATGTGCGGAAATAGCCTGAGGTGTGAACTCACTCCCATGAGGGAGGCAGCTCAAACCCAGGTCGAAAGGTGGGTTCAGGCTCACCTTTGTCRTTAAATCAGTGCACTCCAGGCTCCCATTGCTGCCTCTTCGCCCTCCCATCGGCCATCCACCACTGCCCCCCGATGCTTCCCTCCTCCTCCCTCTCTTCCACTCCACTTCTACCTCCCCATCAGCAACTGAGGTGCTTAGGGACATGGTTTAGTAGGCATGGTGGTGTTGGGTTGATGGTTGGACTCGATGATCTTAGAGGTCTTTTCCAACCTTAATGATTCTATGATTCTATAACTGCAGGAATGCCAATACAGAGCCCAGCCTAATCAGCTTAGCAGTTTGGGCTCTACCCAGGACCCCATTTCACATATGAAGTTGCTGTGTCCTGTGGATGAAGTACCCCTCAGGACCGCCTGATCTAGCCTGTGAAGTTCATAGCTGGGCTGTGCATGACTTGTGAACCTAGGCTGTGAGGCTTTTAACCACTTGCCCAGCCTGATGCTTGTGAGTGGACATCAGCAGGACCTTCATATTTCTCTTAGATGGGTGTTAAAGTGGAGACAGGGATGAACTCTGATGACCCTTTGAATATGCGTGTAGCAGTGGCTTGGTTAGAAAAGGACTAAAACAAGCATCTGACAGCACCAATCTCTTCATGAAATACCACTGATGGTTAGTGCAGGATTTACCATCTGCTGCAAACTACTGCGTGATCCTCAAGATCCAGGGCTCTCCCCAGCAGCCTGTGCTGTGTTAGGGAACCACTGGCAATTGCCAGCTGCATGGAAAGAGCATCTTGCAAGAGGAYACCCCACATTGCCAGTCCCCAGAGGGACTGGGCAGTGTAGAGAGGCACCAGTGCTGCAATGTCAGTGGTACCCCTAGATCTCATCTGGGGTGCTGGTCCATCCTGCTGCCTTCCCTTCTCTAGCAACGGGATGCCAAGCATGCAGCACTGGCCCTGAAGTTGCCTTTAGATCAAGGGCTATATTTATCCCTGTTTCCCCAAACTCTCCAGGGCGTTGAACCAGATTTCCATCTTACCAGAGGTGACAGTTTGTAGGACTACTGCTTTTGAAGAATTATTGGTCCTCTATAGTTGAAACATACTAATTACTGTCCTGCTATTTGCCATCACTGCAGACAAATTGTTATTCATTGTGAGAGAAATGCTGCCCTCCAGCTGTCAGGGCAAGTTATTTGTAATGCTGACCAATTTTATACTCTAACAAATGCACTTTATAAAAAAAGTATCAGAAAGAATAATGAACACTGCTCATCATCAGTCAGGATTAAAAATTACTTTCACAGAAACATTCAGGGGGTGATACTGGCTTTTGAGGTGTTTGCAAGACACCATCTCTGGGTACACTGGTTTTCCACTAGACAATGAAAGTAAAAGAGTCTTAAAAATGTAATTGTAAAAAAGAGCTAAAGTGTATTTAAGATAAATATTACAGTAAGTTGGACAGGGCGCACTTCCATTTTATTCTGGCTGGGGCTACTTTTCATTCTGGTTTTAACAGAATTTAGGTGAATGCCCATTTTAGAATCAAGGATATTTTCTTTTAAGGAACTGCATCCAGTGGAGCACTGACATACCAAATGGGTGTGTGCTTGTTGCACATATGTCTGCACCTGCACATTTATTTCAGGTCTGTCAGACTAAAAAGTGCCCCTTTTGTTTGGTGATGGTAAATTTAGGTATGTGCATAGATGATGCTGAGTGAGGACATGGGCTACTGAAGTGCAGAATTTTGTCAGAAACATGTGCAGAGTGCTTGCTGGCTCCTTACTATTCTTCCTACACCACTTCCCCTTCCTTTTGCATGCAATCATTGAATTAAGCATGGAAAAGCATGTCCTGGGAGATATTTTGATGATTTAGTAACTTTAATGCTACCCTATAATTTCTTCGCCATGTTTTTCCCACTTTGCTTTCCCATATAAGACAATAAGGTTAAGAATAATTTGCACACGTAAATCCTTTCCCCTCCAATTTACATTTCCACTTAAATAAGGCTGATAAATCACTCCGTAACCAGTAGTCAGTGTGGGTATCTTCTGCCATCAGGCTCTCATATAACTCTCCTATGCTAACAAAAAACAATAAGTCAAGGTCCCTGTCACTCTTCTTGGCTGCTGTAGTGTATTGACAGCATCTAAATGTCTCCTTGGATTGACTGCTGCCAAGCGTGGGGCTGGTGAAGGGCTTTGCTCAGGATGCTGGGGCTGTTCAGAAATCTTTTCACAAGCCTTTTACATTCTCTCCTTTTGCAGTATAGAGAAATATCCTCTTATAGTGTAGATAAGGCCATTTTACTTCAAGTCAGTAGAGAACTATCAGGTTGCCCCAGATCTGGATCTGAACCATGATGTTTATAAGTTTTCTGGAAGGAGGAACAATGGTGTGCGGTGGTGCTGGGGGGGTGGAGGAGTTCCCAGTTTTCGTGCTGCTGTAATTGAGCAGGGGAGAATTTACACACTTTTCCGCTCCTTCTTAGGAGACACAGCTTTTCCTATTTGCCTCTGATACTTTGAAGGACATCATTGCTAAAACAACAGAGGAATGGTCCTTCCTTTACTATAATTTTATACCAACAGATAAAACCCCAAACATGGAGAAAGATATCCCCTATTAGTTTACCTATCTTGCACTCCTTGATTTGCCATATTTGCTCTGACTAGTACATAAGATGGATGCAAATAACTTACATATTAGTTAGACAAAATCTTATTGTGATTAACAGGTACCTGGTTTCTTCCTTGCAAAACACCTCTGAACTAATATGGGATGATATTAGAGAGAAAGCATCATTTTGGGAACGTTAAAGCCTATGTCTCTATCAGTCACAAAACTAACACCTAGTATCTTGAAATTAGGAATTAGACAGTAATGGGAGCACATTGCCTTGGAATTAAGTAGTAATTTTTTGAAATGCTTCAATTCCCAATTCACTTCAGAAAACTGAGAGTCGTATCCCAGTACCAATTCCCCAGGGACCAGCTGGACCAGCAGACTGTGTATGTGACTAAATTTTCTGGAAACCATAAACTTTTCAAGACAGTTTTAATTGCTCAAAGGAGGAAGGGTAGTAATTGGGAGAGAGAAAGCTAGCTGGTATTTTCTGTAGGTAAGAGTTTTCTCTCTGTCTCAGCAAATCAGAGCCTTTTTTTTTGTCTGTTCAAACACCTTGCCTTGGTTTGGAACAAGACAGTCAATTAGGGTAGGTAGGTAATCACCAGGGATTAGATCCACTTGTAATTGGGAATGTTAATTTGACAGGAAACACTTTCTTYAGGGGAAAAAGAAAAAAAAAARAAAAAGGGAAAGAAAAAGGGAGAGAGCGCGCAGTGCTGAGCTTTTCAGTGCCTGGAGCAGAACATGTCAGTGTCTCGGTTCCAAGGGTGGGGAAGTCCGTAAATCAGAGGGATCGCTGCTTTCTGTGGGAATACTGAACCTGCGCTTTGGTGACGCATGTGAGAATTAAAGAATCCCAGAAGACTTGAAACTGTTTTCAAAAGGTGCATGAAGCTTAATTACTAGAGGGGTTGTTCGTTATCAACCCTGAAAGGCTCCGTGTAGATCTTTTTGTGGGATATGATGTGAATATTAAGTGTCAGACACCCTGTATATCAGACTGCCAGACCTTCTGGGCAAAACATGTTGCTTTTTAGCAAGATGTCTCATCAGAGGCAGGTTTTACCTCACAGTTTACACTTGCTGTGGGGTACCTGCTACCAAGTGAGCTTTCACACTGTTCAGCTGAGCGCGGTGTGGTGCATTTTCACTCCAGGGCTTGTCTCCTGGAGAAGTTAATGGGCTGAAGGGTAGGGTGAGCATTTACAAGCCACAATTTGGAAGAGGAGTGAGTTACCTCATACTTTCTGTGCACTAAGAGCATCTACACAGAGCACTGTAGCTGGCATTTGGCAAATCCCAACCCCAGAGTGCTGCACCAACTCTGAAAGAGCTCTTTATGAAGACAGGTTTGCAATGATGTATTTGTACGAAGTCTTGAGATCGAGTGATGCAAACTTTGCYGCCCTGCTACAGTTCATGGGTACTTGGCAACAAAAAAAGTGGGCAGAAGGCACAAAAGACCCCAAATGCAGTGACCTTTTCATTTAAAGATATTGATTTTTTTCTCTGACTATGAAGAAAAACGGAGCTCGAAAACACTGCTCAGTGCCTGTACTCCTGGACTGCGTTAGGCAGGGCATTGCCAGCAGGTAAAGGGAGGTGATCCTTCCCCTCTGCTCTGCCCTGGTGAGGCACACCTGGGTGCTATGTCCAGAGCTGGGTTCCCCAGTACAAGAGAGACATGGACATACTGGAGATCACAAAGAAAATTAGTAGAATCATAGAATATCTCAAGTTGGAAGGGACCCATAAGGATCATTGAGTCCAACTCCCTGCTCCTCACAGGACTACCTAAAACTAAACCATATGACTAAGAGCATCGTCCAGACACTCCTTGAACTCTGACAGGTTTGGTGCTGTGACCACCTCCCTGAGGAGCCTGTTCCAGTGACTGACCACCCTCTCATTGAAGAACCTTTTCCTAATGTCCAAAATGGATGCAGCTTCATTCTATTTCCTTGTGTCCTATCACTGGTCACCAGAGAGAGGAGATCAGCACCTCCTCSCCCTCCACTGCCCCCTTGAGGAAGTTGTAGACTGCRATGAGGTCACCCCTCAGCCTTCTCTTCTCCAAGCTGAACAAGCCAAGCGACATCAGCCGCTCCTCATAAGTCTTGCCCTCGAGGTCTTTCACCATCTTGGTCGCCCTCCTCTCCTCTGGACACACTCTAATAGTTTGATGTCCTCCTTAAATTGAGGCGCCCAAACCTGCACACAGTACTCGAGGTGGGGCTGCACCAGTGCAGTGTAGACTGGGATAATCACCTCCCTCGACCAGCTAGCTCTGCTGTGCTTGATGCACCCCAGGACACAGTTGACCCTTTTGGCTGCCAGGGCACACTGTTGACTCATATTCAACTTGCCATCAGCCCAAACCTCCAGATCTCTTTCCGTGGGGCTGCTCTCCAGCCTCTCATCCCCCAGTTTGTACGTATAACCGGGATTACCCTGTCCCAGCTGGAGAATCCAGCACTCGCTCTTGTTAAATTTCATACAGTTGGTGATTGCCCAGCTCTCTAGTCTATCCAGATCTCTCTGGCCTCTCTACCCTCAAGGGAGTCCACAGCTCCTCCTAGTTTAGTATTGTCGGCAAACTTACTTAATGCACATTCAATTCCTGCATCTAGACCATTTATAAAAACATTGAAGAGCACTGGCCCTAAAATTGAGTCCTGGGGAACCCCACTGGTGACTGGCTGTCAGCCTGATGTAACCCCGTTTACTATMMCTAATAAAGCCCGACCCATCAGCCAGTTGCTCATCCAACATATTATGGACTTGTCTAGCTGTGTGCTGGACATTTTGGCCAGAAGGATACTGTGAGAGACAGCATCAAAAGCTTTGCTAAAATCCAAAACCACCGCATCTACTGGCTTCCCTTGATCAACTAGATGGGTGACTGTGTCATAACAGGAAATCAAGTTGGTTAAGCAGGACTTTCCCCTCGTGAACCCATGCTGGCTATGACCGATGGCTGTGTTGTCTCCCAAGTGTCATTACTGCTGAGCAGTGCTTACACAGAGTCAAGGCCTTTTCTGCCTCTCACCCCACCCCACCAGCAAGGAGGCTGGGGGTGCACAAGAAGTTGGGAGGGGACACAGCCAGGACAGCTGACCCCAACTGACCAAAGGGATATTCCATACCATATGACGTCATGCTCAGCATATAAAGCTGGGAGAAGAAGAAGGAAGGGGGACGTTCGTAGTGATGGCGTTTGTCTTCCCAAGTCACCGTTAGGCGTGATGGAGCCCTGCTTTCCTGGAGATGGCTGAACACCTGCCTGCCGATGGGAAGTAGTGAATGAATTCCTTGTTTTGCTTTGCTTGTGTGCACAGCTTKTGCTTTAYYTATTAAASTGTCTTTATCTCAACCCACGAGTTTTCTCACTTTTACCCTTTCAATTCTCTCCCCTATCCCACCAGGGGGGAGTAAGCGAGCGGCTGTGTGGGTCTTAGTTGCTGGCTGGGGTTAAACCATGACAGAAGGGCTGTTTTCCTCCTGCCTTTTCTCATCTTTCCCTACCACAGGCTCTGGCAATATGTCATGCTTTTCATCCCTACCATTGTGACCTCGCAGGTGCAGGTAAATGCTATCAGGTATGCTGATGTGCTCTGCCTTGCACCGTCCTTCCTCCTCACCCCTCTTTTAAGCCCTTTATATGCTCCTTTAGGGTTTCACAGAGCTGAGCGAAATGAAGAGTGCCTCAGCATGAGGGAATRTTGCCTGCTCTTATAATCCTTTGCTTTATCTTAATTGCACCTGAAAGCTTCATGGCAATCATGAAATGAGCACCAGGTACTTTTTTTCCCTATTCTCTAGAATGAGGCTGGAGAGGCATCATTTTCCCTAAAGATAAATTGGATTGTTATGAATTACGCTGATGCAACGCTGAAACTACCATCTTTCCTTGTGCTGAAGGTGCAGGATGTGATGATGAGAGTGTTTAACCTCTTGAGTTAAAAAACTGTCCATCTCTGCAGGTGATAATTGCCTGTCTTTTGTGCCTGCCTGGTCTGTGCATACGGCTGGTTCCCACTTTCTTCCTGAGGGAGCTGTGACTCAGAGCTGGGAGTGACAGGAAAGTAGTGGATCTTTGAGGGAGAAAGGTGCTACCAGAGAGGGGGTGGCAGGAGCTCTAACCTATCCAAGGAAAGAGACGATAAGTGGCAGGTGAGGAAGCAACAGCCATGGGGAGCACAGTGGGTGATTAAAACAGCAGAGAGGGAGACCATCCTGGTAATTTCAAAAGGCTGTCAGCGTGGTCCTGCACTCAGTCTGAGRCTGATATTAGAGTTGGATTAAGGGATTATGCCTGCAGCAGCCCTTTGGTCAGCCCCTTGTGCAAAAAGACTTTCAGCCAGGTTCAATAACACAGAGGTATGTTTCATTCACTTCATTTCTGTTAGCTGTGGCAATGCTGGAAGTTTCTTCATTTCTGCTTTGGTCCCGTAACGGCCTGTTAAACAATGCATACAAGATGTGCAGACACGAAACAGCTACTTGCAAGAGTTGTGCAAAAGGTCCCCAGCGCAGGGATCGTGACTGTTCAAACGCCCCCACATCCTGGAGCATGCGTGAGCTGCTGTGGCTTGTGCTGGCTCTGCTAACCTGAGTTTTCAAAAGACGTTGCTGGGGAGCACTGACGGCAGGAGGAATGTTCTAGGACAGAACTAGGACAGGATTACCGTTYCTGCTTGCTTCACATTGATTCAAAACATTTGGCAGGAGACACAGTGAATCACTAAGCTTGCCGCTGTGTAAGAATTACACTGGCGTGATTATGCCTGATGGTTCTTGATGCTATTGTTCCTTTATAAAAAGTCTCCTCCCCATAACAAATACAAAGAAACCCAAATCCATGGTACACCAAATGCGATGAAAGCTAAGGATCAGAAAGTGGTGCCTTAACAAGAATGAAAAAGAGGTTTGTCAAGCAGTGGAGTCTGTTCCCTCAGGACAACCTTGTGTTGCAACACAGGTTTATCTCTTCTCCAGATGCTTCTCTGCACAAAATACAACATGCCCCTAGTGTGCATAGCATTTGCTTAGCTGGGTGCAAACTATTCCAAAGGTGCAGTTAAAGTCTGAGGAAGAGGAAATGTGGTTGAAAGCCTGAAGCCAGAGGACACAGAGTCCAGATTCTTTGGTGTTACAAAGAAAGGGGAATTCTTGGTGGGAATGATCTACCAGTTTCCATAAAACAGGACCATTTCCTCTTGAAACCTTAGTAATTCAACACCTGTCTAGTAAAATCAAAACATTTCTAGTGAGTTTTCCCTGGATTAAAATGTTTTTAATAAATTATTGAACCTAAATCAGAATGTTTCTTTTATAATAAGCCAAATGTTTTATTTTGTATCAGTGCAATAAATCATTATCCTTCATTTCCCTATTAGCATACTGATTTATGTGAGGTGGAATCTAGGTCCCCCTTCAGTACTGTTGCCTGGGCTCCCAGGAGTACTGTGTTTCCCACAATGCACTGCGGATTTCCTGTGACTCATGGGTGCTTACTCAGATTTCAAAGAAGAATGAAAAATTAAGATTCCCAAGTACTAGATTCTTCAAGACATCTTACCACTATGCGAAAAGATAGTGGTGAACGTAACACCTGAAAAAAAGGTATTTAATGTTCAGTAATTAAAAGGAAAACATTTACATTTTATGAACATTAAAACTTTTCATCTCACCCAAAGTATCACAACAAAAAAGCTGATGTTGCAAATAGAAATTCTAAAAAAATATAGCAACAAAAATTTTGCAAATTTCAAAGTTGTGCTCTGATTTGAGACAAAAACAAGTCGGATGCTTGTGTCCTGCAGGACTGTTCCAGTGTTCAGTTTTGCTCCTTGTTCTATTTGCTGATGTAAATGCTGGTTCAATCACAGAAAGATCATTGGGAACTCATAAAACAGAATAATCGCAAAACATATGTGTCTAGAATAAGATGTATTAAAACTTGATTTATTTTCAATAAGCTTATAGTATTGCTTTAATATGTCTACTACTAATTAGATAATTAATTTTTTTCAAAATATTTGCATGAACAAGATACATCTTAGCTTAAACATGTGATATTCTAATACTTACAGTCCCAAAACTTTGTGGATGGTTTTGTCAGGAGTAAAACCACTTGCCCTTTTAAAATCTTCTACTTGCTCTTGAATGGCACTTCCCAGGTGCCTTAGTGGAGAGAAGATCACCTGCTTTGCTAAACCCTACCGTCTACCACATTTACAAATAATTTTAATTTGGCCAGGGTGTAGTTACACTAACAGACACAAGTTGGGTTTTGCCTGTATAAACCAGATCAAAATAATTTCATAACTCATTAGGGAACCATATGACAGCTTTAAACAATTGCAGTTGTAGAATAGTTCCTTTGGTCATGATGTTAATACAATCTGGTCTGCTACACAGAAGAAAAAAAGAACATCTGAAGCGAGTGCATCGTAATTTGGTTTGTAATTATGGTGTAGGCAAAGCCAAGAGGAGCAGAACAGGAGCAGTGTTCATGCTGGTTATGGGGTTCCATCCACCACAGAGGAAATTCTAGGTGAGGCTAAGGTGAACTTAGGACACCTTCAAGTATCCATTTTACGTGCTGCTACTTGCTATTTGTTATATGAGAACACTCAGTATCTAATATTCCTGGTGCTCTTTGTGTGAGGGAAGATAGCCACTGCACCAAGAAGCATTCTGAATAGAAAGAACATAGAATTATTTTTAAAAGACATTCAACAAGCCATCGTCCTGTTTTGTAGAACTAGAAAGTCATCTTGTAACAGCACCAGAATACTAAATCTAATTGCAAATATCTTAAGGTCATTGCTGAATTATGAAATTCAGGCTTAGCTATACCTAGCATGTGAATGTCTGTTTTGTTTCCCCAAGAGAAAATGTGGATCAGAGCAATACACATTCTAACAAAAAAAAGAACAAATCCTGTACAAATCTGAAATGTCTTCATCCTTATTTCAGGTCAAGGTCTAACAGTAAAAAGCATAGGCTGACAAGATTGGTATTGTCAGTGTAGAAATGTTGCAGGAACAACTTGGGACAACTGCAGAAGGGACAAGATAATTGTTGCCCAGTTAATTTTCTGTCTCATTTACTGTATGAATGCATTATGATGAAAGCTCACTCTTTCTATCCAAGAAATTAGTATATTTTATATGGACAATTAACTGGACTGCACGTTATCTGCTAAAAATCAAATAACCTTGGAGGAGAATATGCTAACTTCAACAAGAGAAGTGGCAACAGCTGAAGTGTGTTTTCTTTACATGGACTCATTGTCATAAGACTTACTCTTTTCAGTACATCAGTTGGCTTCATTATAGTGTTCTTGATAGTATATTGTGATTAAACTGCAGGATCCACAAATGGTTCAGCAGCAGGGTTATAGAGTACTAAATTATGAAGGACACTGTTAAATCTATCAAAAGATAAAGGAGTAAAAATATCCTTTTATTATAAATTAACAATGAGATGTTAAACATTAGATCTGCCTAGAAAAGCAAATCAGGCACACTGGGAGGCATATTAAATAGATGTAGCCCACTTTTATGCAGCCCTGAAAYGTGGCAACTCAGTGTGTCTTCCTTGCCTGGAAGGGAGTCTGGATAACAAACGTAAATGGGGAACATGCTAAATTTCTGTAGAACTGAAAGCTAGATTTTATTTTATGAGGTTTAAGACAGATAATATTATTTGTAAACTAGGTAATATTTTGTTTAATTTAAATTTCCAGTAACAGGTACTGATTACAGGCTGTAGGTGTCCTGTCAGCATCAACTATAAACTCAAAACAAGCTGAAACAGTTATGTCTCTCATTCTGCAAATACTCACACATGTGATTAAGCACATGGATAGTCCTATTCATGTCAGGGAAATTCTCAACCACACTGGACTGATAATCAGTAAGATCTTCGTGATATAATGTAATGCAGTCTGATCTGGAAAAATGAAGACTGCGGGTACATCTTTCATGAGAAATACTCTGAAATATGGGATCACAATGGAAGACTGACCTGGAAAGCAATTATTTTTTGTTGTCATGATTATTAATTATTGCTGTTAAGTGTTACAGGAGATGCAAAGGTCAGAGAGTTCTAGAGAGATTCCACTCTGAAAGATTAAGCCTTGCTTACCAATAGGGATAAAGATGTTATATATGTTTCACTCAAGAGGTTTTGTTTTTTGAGAGTTAATCTACATATGTGGTATTATCAAAAAAGTGCCAAGCCATCYAACAGAATATAGCCTTGAACAGTTTGTGTCCAAAGCCAAATGTTAAATATGGGTAGGAAATTTCCTGTCACGGTATTTCTAACTCCATTATCTGACCATTTTATTGTAATAAGAATTGTATGAACAAAAACAATCACATRTTTTTAAAAATATGTTATTATAACTTCACCCACGCACATAATTAGACCTCACTTTACAGAGATAGACAATTTGGCTACTCCAAACAGATCACATTTTTCCCAAGGGAAAAGAAGTTTCTATAGATTTATATAATTGTTTCTAAATTAACTCAGTCATTTTGAAGCCTATAGCATTAAGATTCTCAGGATAAGGTGTTTTAACTGCAAGCTGCCAGTATACTTATAAGGGTACAAATACCATAGTGTGCTTAATAAAAAATAAAAAATAAAAAGTGCTGGTTTTCCTAAATAATATTTGAAATTTCTGAAGGATTTATTGCCAGACCCACTCACAGCATGATTTCTCTTGGTGCTGGAAAAATTCCAGCCTAATATCCACCTCCTTTTAAATGGGATTGAAAATGGCTCAAGAAAACTTTTGAACATCAAATTCAGGGCTTTGAAGTGACCTGTTCCTTTACCTCTTCCACACCAACAGGTAGTCCTGAGGATTAACCAGACATACATACAGTTGTATTAGTGGCCTTATAAAAAGGCCCATAATGCTTTCAGTTCACAAGCATTTGTGTAAGTTCAGACCTTGCCCAGGTGACTTGTTTTGATGACTTCAAATTCACCATTACACTTATGCCCTATCAAAATAAGATCTCATTGGGGTTTAAATCATGATAGTTCACACTGAAGATCCATACGCAAACAGCAGACAGAACTGTCTTAACAAGCAAACAAACCAAAGAAAATTTTGTAAAAAGTTTTGTAAAAAATAGGTGATTTTTTTCTTTGCAGAAAAGTGAGCATTTCAACCGTTTTAACCCAGAAAACAGAAAAAAAAGTCATTTTCATGTAGAAGTAGACTTTAGAGGATGTTCTTTTTAACCATAATTTCTTTCTAAAAGAAAAAAAAAGAGCTCATCAATATCAGCGTCACTGAAACAGAAGCTGTGGGGAGCCTATGGTATGGGTTTCTACAGCCTCAATACTAAAGGACCAGGCTCTCAAACCAAGGGCTGTAACATCCCAGATTTCCCATGTACAGGAACCAGAGGAAGACAAGCAGCTCAAATAGGTTACACAGGCAAAAGCCCTTTATTTAAACAGGACAGTTAGCATGCATGAAGGATGGAAGCAAGTGAAGGGTATTGTGGGCCTGGGAGAACACTGGGGGTGCTAAGGCGTCATTTTGCTAAGCTTTTGTCGTGGTTTAACCTGGCAGGCAGCTACACACCACACAGCCGTTCGCTCACTCCCCCCGCAGTGGGATGGGGGAGAGAAAGGGGAGAGAATCGGAAAAAAGGTAAAACTCGTGGGTTGAGATAAAGACAGTTTAATAGGATGGAAAAGGAAGGGAAAATAATAATAACGATAAAAGAATATACAAAACAAGTGATGCACAATGCAATTGCTCACCACCCGCTGACCGATGCTCAGCCATTTCCTGAGCAGCAGCTGCGCCCCCCCACCCAACTCCCCCCAGTTTTTTGTTCAGCATGACGTCATATGATATGGAATATCCCTTTGGCCAGTTGGGGTCAGCTGTCCTGGCTGTGTCCCCTCCCAGCTTCTTGTGCACCTCCAGCCTCCTCGCTGGCAGGGCAGTGTGAGAAGCTAAAAAGTCCTTGACTTAGTGTAAGCACTGCTCAGCAACAACTAAAACATCAGTGTGTTATCAACGTTATTCTCATCCTAAATCCAAAACATAGCACTACATCAGCTACTAGGAAGAAAATTAACTCTATCCCAGCCAAAACCAGGACAGCTTTTCAGTACCAAAATTTTATAAGGATCCCAATAAATACATTTAGGAATCGACCATCAGCCTCTAAAATTAACGTCATAGCATATTTTAATAATATCTTGTATTCTAAACATATAATATCCCCAGTACCCTCTTTGGCTAACAGGGTCTCTAAGAGAAAGGGGAATTGCAAAGGCAAAAGTAAAAATTAAATTGCATTAAGAAATTAGCACACCAGCAGATCCCTTCCCCACACTTGGCAATTAGTGCAAAGAGATGCAGAAGTAACACTTGTTTCTCTGTTATGCGTGCAGTGAATGGGAGAGCGACTCCGGCTAGCGCTGCTGGCGTGCACAGAGCTTTGGTTTGTGCCGGACTGAAATGGTTCTTTTTAATATTTCTGAACAAACTTCTGTTCACTAACGAGTGACTAACATGTTGTGCAGAGATGCTGTGTTGGGGGTTTCTTGTATTTCCATTTTTGGGGGAAAGGTGAAGGATTAAATCTCTGTGGAAGATACCGTAACTAATTCTCATACATAATTGCATATGCATAGAATAAGCGAGAATCCCTCTCGCAGAACAGAAATTGGATTGAGAGGGACACCTAATAAAATTACATGTGATTATTGAAATCTTGAGTATTTAATTACAATTTTTAACCCATGGGCTCTCAGACTCCCCCAATGGAGCTATAATCAAACTGTGTCCATACTGGGGGGAAAACCCCAGCATTCATAACAAACAAGATGACTGCAGCAAACGGTAGCTGTTTTTACAAGAAATGCCAACATGAAAATGCTTGAAACCGCTATAGCAAGAGATAAATACCTTGCAAAATCAGGATGACTAAATACTTTAACTATTTCTTTGCTGCAATACATTTTACTTGGTCATCCTTTCTGGTTAAATTTTGTTCTGACATCATTCAGATGGCAGTGTTGTTAGAGCTACGCTCTGACATCATGGTGTCAGCCAGGCCACCTTGGCTTTTTTGGGTACAGGTGGCTGGGCCCAGATTCTCTGGAAATCCTGGTTTGTGGAGCCAAGCTGCCATTTCAGTCTCCAGGCTGATACCATCCAGGCTCTGTGGATACTGAAGCAGGAGAAAGGATCAACCATTTTCTCTGTTCTTTCAGAAAAATGGGAAAGAGGTAAGTATGCTTCCTGAAAGTGCAGCATCTGCAAGGGAAAAAGAACAGTTAGTCGTATACCGAGAAAGCTGGAGGGGAAGAAATAGCCTCAAGCAAGTGGCAGGAAGACAGAGACATCAAACAGACTATCGGGGAGACACTTGCAGCTAAATTGGAAAGCCAGTGGCAGCAGTTCTCAGTTCTGGGATATTGTGGGGGTGGAAATAAAAAATCACTGCATCCTTATATCCCTGAACTTCTTTGGTAGAAAAGCTCTTGTGTTACTGAGCTATTGTTTGGTTTCAGCAGCTTCTAATTTCTAAGGTTTTTTCTGCCACTGTGTAGGATACAATGATGCACAAAACATATTCTCGTATGAAAATGGGGAGGGTGTCAATCACACAGCGAAGTCTTCACCTGCAGCAGCACAGACCTGCTGGGAACCCCTTCGCTTCATTCGTAAAACCACAAGAACAGCCAATGCAAGTCAGCCCAAGGGTCTGTCTGGCCCCTTCTCCTCGCTCTGCCAGTGGGCAGTGGCAGATGCTTCAGAAAGAATATAAAAAGCATAAATCCTCCAGAAATACTTCCCTGTACATGTTCCATCATTCAGTAATCTGCAGCTCGGAGACTTGCTGAAGCAGTACTGATGTCTCCGTGTGTAACAGTCCTCGCTGGATTTTCCAGCTAGGAAATCTTCACTATTTTCATGAACCCCCTTTTTCTCCACACTGTCTCTTTCTCACTGGAGAGTATGATATCATTCAAAATCTGCCATATAGGGTGGCATGTACCTAGCGGATAAAACCAACCTTACCCCCATCCTTAAGGCTGATGAAATGACAATAATTTACTGCCTTCTAGACTCTATACACTGTTTCAGTTGCCTGAAGCAGACAGTATATTCACTCAATGAAGAGAAAATTTGAGATGAGGATCTGAGGTAGTGTCAATAGAAAAATCTTCGGTAAATTAAAATCTAAACAAAGAAGCAACATGCCCTGCACAAAGAGGTTTTAATGAATACTTTTGTGAAAGCATTTCTCATTTCTAAACTATAAAACAGGTTGTCTGATAAAAGCGGGATTGTACAAAACAGACAAAAATCTCTTTGACGTGTGGATACATTCAAAACATGGAGAGGTAGAGACTCTAACAGAGTTAGGATTGTTTCATCCATCAAGGATATTTATGCTGGTAATAATCTTCCTAGGCATCTGAAAGTTAGGGTGTTTTACTAGCTGCTTTCTTTACTTACATCACTTAACCTATAAAAGTTGTGTTTACTCTTTTCTTTACAATGTACATTTGCTTTCCTTCCCCTCCCTCCATCAGACAAGAAAAAAAGACTAGTTGGGGAACTCCTTGTACTTAAAGTACATGAAGACTTTTCCTGATCAATATTTGACATTTCTACATTCATTAACATTTTGTATTTGTTGTTCTCATAGTCTTCACTTGTTTGTATGTGAAATAAAGCATGTTTTGCTCGTCAGACTGATAAGTTATGTTTGAGCAGCGTGTTACAGACTGGTACCGGCTGCCTTCAGCTTGGACTGTAACATTAGATGATCACCAGATAAAATGTAATCATCTGTGTTGTGTGCATGTTTTCATTTTAAAAAATAGCACAGTCAAAATATTTGCTAGAAAGTAAAGGGACCATTTCAGCACATGGAGATAGTCTAAGAGTCTCTTAAAGCAGGGGCTAATGCACATATTGGAAAAGAATAAATTACTAAGGCAAAGTCAAAAAGGATTTGCAGTTTGAATGCAATGTCAAACCTAATTTGCCCTTTCTTTGTATGTGCTTCTGAACTGAGGAATGACAACAACGTAGGTTTCTGACACTGGAAAGTTGTGCCTCTTCACATTGTACACACTAATTCAATGGATATTCTCATGTTACAGTTATTTATAACAGTTACCTGTCTGTCACTTAATGAAAATGAGTATGAAAAGAAAAAATGTCGGCTGTACACTACCTGTTAACATGAAAATTTTGGGTTTTTCTCTAAAACGAAAACCCCTTCGTGAACAGACTATCTTACATTGGGGGTTTATTCACAATACGTTAATTTATGCTTTGACTCCACTGTCCGTACATAGCACTGTGAACATGACATGGTACCTTTGCTGTGAGAGCAACCAGAGCTTAGCTTTGGTCAGGGTGAAATGTTTCAGAATGGCCATTAAGAACATTTAAAATGTTTTCCTCAATATATTTCAATCTTCTAAAAAACAGAGGAAGAAGTTGATGAAATTTGCACACTAGATMTTTATGTTCATTCATTTACATCAAAATTTACTGGTTTAATAGAATGGAAACCATCTTAAAAAGAAGAAACAGATTTGATGGTTTTCTTTAAGCAATTGCTTAGAATTAGCAGGATTATTTCTCAGACTTATTGGGAGCCTTCCAGACTTACACACAACACAACAAAGTGTGATTTGCAATCTGTTTACAGTATACAAACAATACAGTGCACTAACCAGAAGGAAACAAAACACTGTAGCTGATTAACAAAAGGCAACAGAGGACAACCTGAAACTATTGTTGGATACTTCTACTCTATGTTTTTGCTCTCCGTGTTCCAATTTGCCACACAATAATAATAGCAATAAGTAACTTGGCATTTCCATAACGTTGTTCTTCCTTAGTTTGGAATGGTTCTTTTCAGGTTTACTTCAGATAAAACAGGTCAATACCCAGCAGACTGAGGGCAATCAGGCCAAAACTACTCATTCACGACTTCATTTTCAGGTGTGTTCTTGATGTTATCAGTTGCACACAACCCTACCTTCACCTGCTCTTAATTCCTCTGAGTCAATGGAGCAAGAGGAAGTCTCTGGATTGGATATGAAACAGCTCTGGGAGAATATACTCCTGACCTTTTGTTGGTGTTGTCTTTAATTTACTGTTTGCTAATAGTTGGTCCTGTAGGTTAACAACCGAGCAAAGAGAAAGCCAGTTAAGAAGTGGAATGTGAAGATAAACAAGGTTTCAGAAAATATAAACCATTCCTTGCTCGAACAAATAACATGTGTGCATCTACCACCTCATTCTTAGGCTGAAACACCTTCTGTAGCACAAGCCCAAATCACATCAAGTTATTCAAAATATGTCCGATTTAACTATTTCATATGCTCAAGGTGTTTGTAACACAATTGTCTGTTAGTATAACCTCCAACTGTCTCACCTTTGTTGAACTTAGTGGTAAAATTTCCTTTGGCCTTGCTGGCAAAGGGCTGAGACCTGCACCAAGGGTTTTGTAAAACCTAATCATCTGGGGATTGCGTGCAAGTTTTTTGTAAGCATGCAGTTAAGTCTGTGAGCACTGAAACACATGAGGATGGGCTTACTATGAATTTGTGTCATGGTCAGATGGATCCTCARGAGTTCTTGGCAGTGTGAGCTCAGACTGAAACTTCTTGCAGAGGAGTTAATGTTGCAGCACTTTCCTTAGCTGTCTCATCCACAGTCTCTCTTCTATATGGCCTCACATCCTCCCATTTCTGTTAAACCTGTCGGGACACAGCATCTCGCAGACTGTTAACTGGCTGTCAAATCTGGGGGAAACAGTGGGGCCTCTAAAACAACAAGCAAGATCCCATGAGCCTTGCTTCTTTAGAAAACCAGGGTTAAAAAGCATATCTGCTGAACTCGTTTACTTCTCCGTTCCTTGTATTTAACTTTTGTCAGTATGCTCAGGACAAAATACAGACAATCCAGATTAAGTTGCATTCTGTTGGTTGAAGTCCTATTCCCTATCTAGCAATTTTTGGTTAGAGACCCAGACTACTTCTGATTCGTCAGCTGAAAAATTCCCACTTCATCATACCTTGCAACATAAGTTCTTAGGACACAGTCAATGTGCCTGGATCTACCTTTAGATATAGGAAAGGATCTGAAAATGCTGCATAATCAAAAAGGCAGCCTATAGGAACACAGCCTTTGCAAGAGCTGTGTTGCTAGCGGGGGAAGATAGCAGAGCAGGAAAGGGTATTGGAAGGAAATTTGGATTTGAGTACACATCTCTTGCTTTAGGAGGTTGAACACATAGGAATTTCAATAGGGCAGCAAAACCTGTTGCCCACAGTGAGATAACTTTGAAGAAACCGTTGTGAATGGAAACCCATGGGAATTTCCTGTCCTTTAAGCAGGTTTTTCCTGTACAAGGAATAACCTGGCCCCTTATTACTACTCTCTTTCTTCTTCTCTCCCACGCATACAGAGGACATAAATATTGTTGAAATGTCAGTCTTTATCATCATCAACTATTCACGCTCTCTGAGCTATGGACTGCATTTTCACATGCAACCCCTTCTAATATCATCCCAGGACATTTCACTGAACTTAAATGTGTCATCTAATAACATCACAGAACATGCAGAATTAAAGGCAGAACTGTTGAATAATTTCTATTTTCTTAAAAAAAAAAAAAAAAAAAAAAAAATCTGTATCTCCATTGATTTGAATTTGAATCTCATTTAGATCCCAAATAGAAATGACTGATATTAAAAAAAATTTGCAATACTTTTTTTTTTTTTTGTTATTATTCTAAGCCATGACTGGAATATAAATCTTTCTAATGTTTCCCACTGGAAATTCCTCTTTCTGTCAATGACACTTGGAAATTTTGAAATAAAGTAATACAACTACCACTTTTTTTCCTAAATATTTTCATATTGAAACATTTATCAGTGTTACCTTTGCCTATAGCTCCATCAGTTCTAGAAACTGGCATTTTCTAATAAAAACCAAAACACCAGTCAAATCTCCACTGTCTTCAAATTATGTTACTTTGCATTTAAGATAGAGTGCAAGTTAAATCAGCCTCTCATCTCAGATTTAGACCAGCCTGGCAACAACAAGAGCTTCCCTGACTCTAATGTTATAGAGGTTTGGCACATCAAATCAAAGTTTTGAGTCCAATATAACCTTTGATCATTGGTTGGATGAAAACACTGTCCAGCAACCAAATGCAGATGTGAAACTTCATAACTTTGCTCAGTTCCAGTCAAGTGAATGAGTTTTGTTTTCAAATCTGCTCTTCATGAGAATCTGTTCTCTTCTCATACTCAGTATCATTCAGTACTTTCTAATAAAGAATTCAGAATTAAATTCTTTCTAATAAAGAATTCAGAATTAAATTAACAAAAAGGTTAGGAGGAAAGTCATTATATGAGCTTTTATAAAATAAAATCACAACTAATCCACAATACAACTATTTTCTTGCAAGTCTATGCTCCTCCCTACTAAGACCTTTAAATCTACTTCAGTGAAAAAACTCTGAATATTCAAAATTAACACCCATCCCCAGCCACATTTTCAAAGACTTTTTTCCAAGTAGTAATATGGAGGTACTGAATCAAAATTCTGCTAGGAGAAGGACTGGAAGAACACCTTTTTGTTCTTCAGGTGCAATCATACTTGAGTGGACTTCTACAAAATGATACAGCACTTTTCACAGTGGTTTTAATTGACCACTCCTATTAAAAGACAGTTCCAGAGTCTTACTAGACTGAAGTTTAGAAACCGTTTTCTTATTTCCAGCCTTAATGTGTTTAAGGATAACATGAATTTATTCTGATACCAGTATTTCTTTTAGCATAAATAGCTCTTCACAATCCTCAAGCTGATCCCCAACGCATACTTATAGCCACCCATCTCATCTCATCATAGTGTTCATTTTGCTAGGAAAAATAACCTTCACTAGGTATCATCAAGATTTGTCCCTACAAAACTTAAGCTAAAAAGTCTACCCCCAAATGGACCATGGCTTGGTTTGATGGATTGAGGTGGTTGAAGTGCTCTATCTTTAGCATTTGATAATTTAGGAATAAGTAAATCTTGAGTATGAATTGAAACTTAAGGGAATAATAGGCTGTACCTTCTAGTGATGAAGACTAACTTTGTAATCCAGTGCAAAAATGTGTCCTTGATTTGTCTATCTCTCTCTTCCCTCCTGCCATAGCATCATAATCAGCTGACTTTTGCATTCAAAAGCCACAAAGGTTAGTGAGAAAGAGAACTAAAGATTGTCATTAGTTAAGATGATAATGACAGGAATAAATTGGGAGTATGTTAGATTGCTTTTTACCATTCCACATAATTTAAGATCATTTCTACAACTGTTATTTATGTTTTTATGCTGTAAAATTAATGACTTCTGTGTCTTTTGTGTGGAGTGTGCAGTAAATGTTTTTCCCAAGTACTCCATGTGACACAGCAAGCTCGGGTCTCTTGGTTGATTTCAACAACATCTAAATGGGAAAATGACTGGATTTGGAGAGATGTATTCTTTGTGCTGTTGGTAAAGGTTGGTAAATACTACTGTTAAGACAAGTATTCTCATTTTTGTGATCTATAGAGACAGTCTGTATCTCAGCACGATAAATCAGCGAGTTTCCTTTTTAGACAAAGGAGGTTTTGGAATGCATTATTACTAAAGATCCATTTGATGCATCTTCATACATTTAACTGAGACAGATCACGCTGAAATCTCGAGAATACCTCCAGGTTTCATTCCTGTGTCTTTACCTCATTCTGTTCTACCTTGGTATAAATGCAGTGTGACTGCATTTACAGCAGTGGGGCTCTACCCAAGCAAAACCTGAATAAGTAACCTACAAGCTGGATCTTTGGACATTTGCTTCTTAATTTAAATTTTGAATGAGCTCTGAAAAATTCAGACTTCCTCTTAAAATTACATTCAATGAGGTTTCCGTTCAAATAGAAAATACCATAAACGTTATGTGGTTTCAAAACAAATCTTGCACCGATTCCAGTCATGTCAGTTTCCACAAAATCACTGCAAACTTTTTGAAGCTTTCAAGATGGGAGGAATTTGTAACAGAATAAAAATGTTGATATTGGTGTGAGCTTTGTACTATGTCCATGTGGTGGGATGTGTCACATTGTTCCTGGATCAAGTCCTGCAAGTCCTACTCGAATATGATCTCAACAGCCATCTCAGTATGTTGCCCTGTTACTTGACTCAGTGAAAATCATGTCAGGAAAGGGGTTAGATTGCCTAGTCACTAAGTAGGACCCATATGAGATGGTCACAAATCCCATCCTAATAACAGTCTATAACTCTACCTCATTTGCACATTGAGGCTGTATCTTGAAAGTCTTATGCCTGAGACAGAGCTTCCCCGTGGTATCAATGTTTATCCAGCTGAATGAAACATCTATAGGAACCTCCACAGCTCTCACGGAAGAGAAAGTAAGAAATGAAATTCAAAGTCTATCCCCATCACTACGTATTCATGTGTGCCTTGAGATCCAGGCCAAGGATTTGGCTCATTATTAGCTATAGCCGTATCAGTGATTTCTTTTACAGAGAATGACACACATTCTAAGCACACCTAAATCCATCCTGCCCTTGCCCTGAAGGTAGCTTATTCTCTTCTTAAACCTGCCTTTGGATAGTTTGAACAAATAGTAGCTCAGACTAGTTCTGACCTGTTTTCCCCTGTTTTAATTGCCTTGCCAATTAACTGGGCTTCTAAAATTTTTCTCACATGATTCATATATGTCTTTCTTCTGCCCAGCATGCCATTTGTGTGTGTGTGAAATGAAATGTATGGCAGGACTCAGCCATGCTCTTTCCCTTAACAGAAAATTACAATATTCCAAAGTTATATTGACACTTATCTTTACCACACAGTATGCTGCAGTTCGTTTTATTTCTCATTTCATATTTACATTAGGTCTTTTGCATCAACAGCGTAGCTATTGCATTTATTTGGTGGGGAATTCAGTAGTGATGATAGTTTCAGATGGCATATCTTCTTCAGCCAGGGCAGTTGGTGTCTTACTGATAATAATTGGCAGCTTTCAAAAGGGAACTTTTTCCTGAGTAAAAAGCGATGAAAATGGAACAATATCTCTAAAGAAAATCTAAGTCTAAAATTTAACAGTAATAATGATTATGATGATAATGGTGTATCAAATTCAAGGAACGAGCAATCAGCCTGACTATGGATCCCTAAGAGATTTTTATTAACGATGCCATGTACAGAGGACCCATCTGAAAAGGTGACACATTATTTTAAGTACTGTGCTAAGTATCAGAGTTCTTAAACCAATCTACAGCCTAAATGGAATAGACAGAGGCTGATAAGTGAAGTGACTTCTCTGCCTAAAGTCACATGGGAGGACTGTGGCAGAGCCAAGAATAAAAGCTGGGTCTCCTAGATCCTACTCCAGTGGTATACGCACTGTGCTGCACTGTCTTTCTGTACCTTTCAAGGTGGTTTCCAGACCACTATGTGCTGTGTACACAGCTACATCTATGCTGTAAGCACTTCACATGTCATCCCTGAAATGCAGTATGGCTGAACAAAAAAACCACAAAAGCAACATGCAGGGTAGAGTGTTAGGAATGAAGAACATCTTATCCAGCTGGCATTGAAAAGTCCTCAGTTTTTCCAAATAGTGTGCTAAAAAAACAAGGGAAAAATGCAGGGTTCCCAGTGCATAATTCTTCACCTGCAGAATATTAGTCACAAAGATTTRGAAGGGGGTATAAGCTACTCAGTATGGACTATTGTTATTATATAGACACATTAGAACCAATGTAGCAGGAGTATCTGGAAGCAGCAAATAATGCAACACACTCTCTGTTACATCGCTCTGTCATCCACTTAAAAATATTTACTCTAAAGGAAGAGTCAGTGGGGTAATGTCAAGTTTTCAGAACGTGTAAATATCTTCTCCTGACCTGTTTCTCAGTAATAATATAGAGTGCCTTATCTGAAAAATCCTAGCTCAAGAATGGAGTGGCCATTAGCTTCAGGATCAAGCATTCATTAACCTTGTTCAAAGGCAACAGTCGTCTCTACAGGACTGTTCTAAGAGGAGTAATAAGGATCTGATATGGTTATGTGTATGTCTAGGGGTTGCAAGAAAACAGTCTGTGTGTTGGTAGATAATTATTTTGTATGAGTTCTGGATGCTGGCCCAGATAAACAAAGATATTTAGGAGTCGAAGCTACGGTTGTTTAATGCTGAAATGTTTTGCAAAGGCTTTCCAAGAGCTGTCAACTCTTTTAGGCTGACCTGTGGCAAGCTGAAATAAGATGGTGCATGTTTTATTTATGGTGTTTCATTTTTATCTGTTCACATAGTCATTGTTGTGATAGTCATTGCTATCTTTGAATGATTTTTGTGGAAAGATGCCTTTCCATTAGTAAATTACTTTTTGAGATGCAATCTGCAGCAATGGTCAGATGTTGATCTCACTCAGGAGAGTACCCAAGGAGTGAAAAGGCCTCACTAATAAAAAACTCTCTGCTGTCTCTAACATTTGAATATGGTTGTCTTTTAACCTCTCCTTGTTATCCTAGGAAGAGGGCAGAGATTTTCTGTAATGAAGGCTCCATAATAATAATCACAAAGGGGAAAGGAATGAAAACCCATTTTGCCACACAGAAGTAGGACAGACAGCCCCAGAGAGGCCTCTGTGCCAGAGTTATTCCTTATGGGGGACCCAGAGACCAGCAGCGACTAAAGTTTCTGATAAAGAAGGAAAGGTACTGCAGACCTCAGAGCCTGCAACGAAGTACAACACCTCTGTATGAACATTCTTGATGTGATAGCAATCTGACATCAGGTCTACAGAGAGCTTGCCAATTCTTAAAACTTTAACTGGGATAACATGTCACTAAAAAAGAGATTTCAGACACCTCTGAGACATTTTTTCCTACACCATACTCATAAATGCATTCGTGGTTCTGCCGACATGGATCAGCTAACTCCAACCAAGCTCTTTAGAGCCAGGAGACCTTCACCCTACTGCTTAGGGGAGAAACAGGATTGCTCCATTCCTTCCCATCTGGGAGATACATGGGGCAGGTCTGGGTGCAGTGGGCTGGGTCAGGTAAACAGAATGCAGCACATGGCAAGAAGGGCACACCTTTCCCCTGTGTGTAGAGGAGTTATAAGGATGCAGGCTGTCTCCCTTCAGCTAAAAGTCAGATGGACCCGTCTCCTCAGCAACGAAATTCCTACTATTCCTAGCACAGAATGCATCCTTTAAGGAGTAACTCAGTCCTTAATGTAGTGAAATGCAGTCATTTGGCCAGAACCACAATGAGTCTGCAACTAGCTCGGAGCTGTTATGTTTTAGCTCACGCAGCAGACTCTGAAGAACTGGGGTTTATGCCTTTCGTCAATGCAGCATTTAAAGGGTCAGAGATGAGATAGGACCTCAGGCTTCCTGTCATGCATGTCAGTACTCAGACCTTGGGGGAAGGAGGCCAAGTGGTACTGACGGAGATATCTTCACTTGGCACTTTTGCTCTGGGACAGTCAGCTAGTCAGAGTGTGCTAAGTAACAGCCAGGACAAAGCTAATGTGGAAATTTACAGCTTCGTGATGTGATCTACTTTGTGGCTTCTCCTCTCCCCTGTGTCAAGCCACATTCGCTTCTTAATTATCATGGCAAAACTCCGGTGTAACATTACTGAAGTCCTTCATATGAATTCATATGTGCGTTGGTAAGAATTAAATTCAAATACAGCTCTCAAAAATTAGCATTTGCATATCTCACTAGAGCAAATGAATTGCACTGAGTCACCATGAAAATTGACTGGGTAAGCTAAATGCATAGTTTGGCTAGAGTCAGCAAGCAAGATACTTTGTCTCCACTCCCACAGACAGAAATCCACACCAAGATTTTTTGGTGTGCAAATGAGCCTGATTTACTTTGATTATAAAACAGACTCATAGCTTAATAAAAGAAACCAAATTGCCTTAACTTGCATGTGCATGTGGAACCTTCATAAATTATGGTCATATATAATGAATGGAATAAAGCCGCAAAAGTTACATGAAAGCAAACGTTCCAATCAAACTTATGCTATGGTGCAAATCTGAAGTGACTTCACCAATCCTGGTTAAAATTCCCTGAGTTTACATTGGCTTAACTGAAAACAGATTTTCCTTATTAGCATTCAGCTGAAACTTTCACATGACAAGCAGCATCACGAGGCTGATTTTTAAAGGAGCAGCTTTCTCCACACTACATGTGAGATTCCTGTTCCTTGTGCAGCCTGAAAATAACACCTTGGAAAAATATCACCTCTGAAGGAGACTGGTCAGTCTTGAACATTTTGTGTCATCGTATACTTCTACATGCGTGCTAGCCTCTGGCGTATCTAACAGTCCCCTTTTCCTGGATACAACATACCCAGCCTCCAAGCATTGGTAAATATCAGATTCCACCTGGCTTTCTGTTTCCAGTATTTATTTCAGGGAAGGCACACAGTATCTCCACCAAATTATGAGTGTTGACTTTTCCTACCAAGAGTAGAAAGCATGTCTTTCAAACTTCCCAAGACAAGATAGCTGGAATGAAAACACAGCCCCGTTTTAAAATTCAGCATTCATCACAGCCGTTGTTCAAAGTCTCAGACTGACAAAAATGACAGAAGATCTGTGAAACTCCAGCCACCATGTATTTAACATGCCAAGGGGCTGGCACTGCAGCCTTGTGCTAGAGGCTTGCTTCCCAAAGAGAGAGTGAGCATCCCTTTACACGCAGGCAGCCGGGTGCTCTGGTAGGAGTGCATGAGACAGGAGACTGGTGTAAGCCCACGTTTATGGAAAGCAGAATTGAGAAATATCCCCYAAGATCATCACCTGAGATGATACCCCTTCCAGTGACTATAACACTGCAACAGCTCCAACTGCGACTGACACATTCTTCAGTGTATTAATCACTGGGACGGTTTACGAAAGGTATTTATGTGCCTGGCATAGGAATGATTTCTGCTGTTGACTTGTCAATAAAGCAAACTCACTAGCACACACCATGTTCCTCTYTTACCCATAGTCTTTTGATTCTGACGTTTTGAGCCCTTTTGACAGGAGAAGATAAACCTTAACTCTAGTTTCACATCTACCTATGAGCAATGGCTATATGGGAGAGTAACTGCTGGCAGAAATTTTGAGCAGACTTAGACCAAGTAAATTCGCTTCAGATTCACTTTTCTCTTTCTCACGCACAGGAATGCTCCTAGAGAAGGATGTCGTAATGAGGGTGTGACACACAGGAATGTCAGGAAGAAAATTAACTTCTTTTTTTCCTGGCATAGAGAGATCTGGGGTAAGGGTTAAAAAAAGTTTTTGCTCTTTCCTGACACTAGAGGTGGAGAAAACTATTTTGGGGGACCTTGCTAAGCTCAGAAGAAGCCCCTGGCTCTCATACCTAATGGGAAATTTGAATTGCTGCCATGAAAACATGTCCCAGATCCCAGCAGCTGCCTTTTAGAGAGGTGAAATTTTCATCCTACACAGAGTTGGGAACTTCAACAGGAGGCAGAAACTTGACAGTTCCAGCCTCTTAAATAAGTAAGATGCTTTGTGGGAAACACACAAGACCCGGGAGCCAGAAACACCTGCCCACCATTGCCAAAGAGGGCTGCCACAGTTCCCCCCGTGCTGTGTCTGCAGCGGGCAGCCAAAGCCAGGAGCAGCTGCCTGCCCTCAAGGGAAGGCATTGTGAATGGTGCTTGTTCACAATCCTTTTCCCTTGAAAAGCATCTGTTTACTGATGTTTAAAAATACACACTCAGAGGTAAGGTGACTGCCACATCCTGCCCCTCTCCGAGCACTGTTTTTATCACAACAGGGGCTGTGGCTAAGGCCACCATTGCACCATGGGGAGTGCAGGGCTCTGTTCTGAAGAACAGCTTCGTTAAGGAAAAAAACAAACAAACAACTCTCTGGCAGCAGGCAGGCTTTGTGTTTACTGTCTCTCCAGAGTTTCCAGCTGAGAAGCAACTTGAACCTTACTCTGTCTTGTGGTTTAATGTTGTTTTCATTGAGCTCAGCATCATGAAGGCAGGTTCGAAGCTGTTCTCCTCTCACCTGAAGTCATGACTGAGGCCCTTCTCCAGCGCTGGGGTTGGGATTGAAGTAATCAACCTACTTCCAAGGTGAGCACGTGATGGGGACTATCATTTTAATCTGCTCACCATTTGCCAGAGCTCAGACATGAAGCAACAGCAAAGAGGAGTGGCCAGGAGGACTGACTCTCCTCAGAACTTTAAAATTGCTCTTCCTGAGAAAAAAGAGAGAATGAACAAAATTCAGATATTTAGATACCGATCTACCCCCCTTCTCCCTTCCCACAGGACCTCAGCTTAGGCTGTATTGTGGGTGTCACACTCAGGAGGCAATGTGTGGGCAGACAGCAAAGGCACGGCTGGGTCCCAGGCTAATGACAAGAGACTGCGACCTCCCTTGTGCCCACTCACCAACAGAGGAGACACAGTGAGATAACAACACCACCTCCAGCTGGAAACCATGCCCAAACTTCTCCTGTGCAAGCTGGTTAGGAAGAGGCAAGGGGACAAGGGAGCTGAAGAGCGGGTTTTGAGCTGAGACTGTTAAAGAAGATTTGATAAAATCAGTTTTGGATGTCAGGCCAAAATATGAGCCAAGTAAGAGTAAGGGAATCATGAGATGAGGGACAACTTGCAGCAGCTTCTGGGATTTCTCAGTACTGAGCCAGGAAGGAGTTTGGAGCCTTGGAGCCAGCTCTGCCCTCTTCTTGACAGAGCCAAAAAGGGCAACGGTATGCTGTGAACTGCTCAGGGGATCATATCCTACCCTGTTTCCTACCCTACCCTCCCACCTGAAGTGGTTGGGAGCTGCTGGACAGGGCCAAAATAAGGTCATAGGTGCAATGAGGAGCTTTCATCTCCTAGCAGAAACCCATAGGGCTGGACAGACAAAGAGAAGATAGACATGCACCCTAATACTGCAGATTCGCTGCAGCAAAAATATCTCATCCACAAGTACAAGGAGGACAGTCCATCACAGCAGCCTTTTATGCCTTCTGGAAGATCATCTCAAGTGATTCCTGGTGATAAAACATTTCATTTGCTCCAGTTAGGGTCCTTAGATGATCAGATCAGATTTCGTATAGATAAATTGCAGCCAGCTAGATAGAAAACAGCAAAATACTTCATTTGACACTTCCAATTTCAAGTTCAACTCAATGTCACAGAAATAGCCGTGCCTAGAAAATATCTGTGAATCAAGACACTTAGTGCTTCAAGTACATCCAACAAGTTCTATCTAAATCGCGGCATTAAGAAAATGATAGTGTGTCCAGCCTCTGCATGCAATAAAGCAGAGAGCACAGAGATTTTCTGCTTGGCTCTGTTTAACCCTGATGTAAAGTTGTCATCTGTATTTCTAGACTTTGGGATTTTTCCCTATAAGTGGGTGGCAAACTCTGYCTCACAGTGTAGAAGTTTCTGCTGCAGTTTTAGTGTGCTGCAAAAAATGAGCTTTGAAACACAATGAAGAAAAGCAGTAAGTCCTAATGTACAGGACCCAAACTACCTGTTTACAGACAAGTAGAGAAACCCCCTCATGGTGGAAAAGAAAGGTACAGCAACAGCAACATTTTCATTTAAACAAGCACCAGATACTAACCAGCTCACTCTTCCAGGAAACATCCATGACTTACTGAATGGTTGCAAAAACATAGTCATTGTGTTACTGAAAGAAAGTTAATATTTGATTTAAATACAGCTGCAAAAATACCTGGGCAGAAACTTATGGTCTTCAGTCTCATATTGTTGTCAAAATAAAGTAAGACGACAAGGAGGACTTACCACATGAAATATTTCCACTTTATTCTCAATCACTTTTTGCAATGTACATGTAAACAATCATGAGACTTCTTGTTTTGTAGCTAAAACTTACCAAACTAATCCTGGATAAATTTACAATGTAGAAACCGTTCAAATGAACTTCTGAATCAAGCTGCTAGTGAAGTTTGCCTTTCTGCAAAACGAAGCCTTCAAACCTGCACATACATTCTCAGATTTTAACCGGGACTCTGAGTCACCCTTGTACTGTAAGTTATTCTACAAAGCATTTTTTTTCATTCAAAGACAAACAGACTTTCTGCAAACTGAATTTTGTGAAATAGAGCCTATGCAGAGCCCTCTGAACTGGAGAGAAAGATTCTCCATCTGTGCCTGTGCTATCAAGTGAGTCAAGAGCAAGTGAAAGCATAGCAAACCTTATCACCCATACACTTTCTATCAATATTGCTGGCTCTGGCTTGGCATTGAATCCTTGTGGCTTCATTTTACATGAACGATATATGTGACTAATTGTAGGTGTCTCAAGTGAAGGCATCTACATCTGCACAAGTCACCTTGGGCTGCTTTCACAGCGAACAGAGAATTAGTCAATGCAATTAACACAGACTGCATGCGATGCAGCTCAAGGAGATGACTATGTTTGGTCACATGAACTTTGACTGTATTGACACAGCCCCTCATAAAAGGCTAGTAAGTACACTTGATAGGCTTGAGGGAAGGGATGCCATCCAGAAGGACCTGGACAGGCTTGAGGAGTGGGCCTGTGCAAACCTCATGAAGTTCAACAAGGCCAAGTGCAAGGTCCTGCACCTGGGTCGGGGCAATCCTCAGTATCAGTACAGGCAGGGTCATGAATGGATTTAGAGCAGCCCTGCAAAGAAGGACTTGGGGATATTGGTAGATGAAAAATTAGATATGAGCCAGCAATGTGCACTCGCAGCCCAGAAAGCAAATCATATCCTGGGTTGCATCAAAAGAAGCGTGGCCAGCAGGTCGAGGGAGGTGATTCTGCCCCTCTACTCCGCTCTCATGGGACCCCACCTGGAGTACTGCATCCAACTCAGGTCTCCAGTGCAAGAAAGACATGGACCTGTTAGAGGGGGTCCAGAGGAGGGCCACAAAAATGATCAGAGGGATGGAACACCTCTCCTATGAAGAAAGGCTGAGAGAGTTGGGGTTGTTCAGCCCGGAGAAGAGAAGGCTTCAGGGAGACCTTCTTGCAGCCTTTCAATATATATAGGGGCTTTATAAGAAAGATGGAGAGAGACCTTTTACTGGGGCCTGTAGTGACAGGACAAGGGGGAATGGTTTTAAACTAAAAGAGGGTAGATTTAGATTGGACGTAAAGAAGAGATTTTTTACAATGACGGTGATGAGACAGTGGAACAGGTTTCCCAGAGAAGTTGTGGATGCCTCATCCCTGGAACTGGTCAAAGTCCAGTCGGATGGAGCTTTGAGCAACCTGATCTAGTGAAAGATGTCCCTGCCCATGGCAGGGGGGTTGGGCTAGATGATCTCTGAAGGTCCCTTCCAACCCAAACCATTCTGTGATTCTATGATAAGTAGCTCAGATGTAGGAACTACGCTGTTGTCACCTGATGCTAGGAGAGATGGATTCCTTCCACAACCTCTGTGCTAGGCTAGGAAGTGTCAAGACTGAGGTGTCAAGACTGACAGCGGATGGGTCTATAATGGTTCAATACTGTTCAAGTCCAGGCTGCATGAAAAAGAGCTTGAACTCTTGTTAAGGTATTCAGCATACCCAGAATTTGCTGCTCCAAGAGGCAGGTTTGATTTGACGAAGGCTTAAAGGTATGGGTAAGTCCTGAAAGATTTGTTGACCCAGTCTTAAGTGACAAAGTACACATGCCCTCATTATCTTCAGTAGACTTTTGATCAGATATCAAATGTACACAACCAGTCAAAATAAAATTACCTTCTACCTTTTTGGCATTACCTAACTAGATGTTTGCTATTCCACCCGTATTGTCTATGCCTGCATTAACCTTAGAAGTCTCTTCTGATCCCTGTACGTGTGAAGACAACTGCACTTTGAACACAACAGCACTAGAGATGATGGCCTTGGTCCCTAGTGCCAAGAAATAGTAAAGCTTTGATGAATGCTTGTAGGCACGTCTGTTCCACTCCTGTAAACATAGTCACTGTCCACCTTTACATAAGAATTAAAGGACAAAATTGCATTCAGTGGGAATGGAAGTGAGCTTCTGGTTATAGTGGGCAGGACAAGAATAATGAGTTCAGCTTGTGGCAGGGAAGATTTACATCAGACATTAGGAAATACTTTCTAATGATAAGAATAGCAAAGCACAGGAATTGCCTGAGGATGCTGTGACGCCTCTGTACTGGAGGTCTTTAAAAACAGGTCAGACACACATCTAACAGGAGTGGCCTGGGTATACGAGATCCTTCCTTGGGTATCTGTACATACCAGGTAACCTCCTTTCAGCCCGATGCTGCCACCATTCACACTAGTTGCCTATAACCTCGTTTTAGGGTTCTGGAACTGAAAAGAGAAATAAACTAATGAGGCTCTTTGGATATTATTCTTAGCAGGAAGCTTACCAGAATGCAGGGAAGTTTTGAGGAAGATCTCAGGATCCTGAAGCCCTCATCAAGTCCCTCCAGCCAGCAGAAATTTATAATCAGGTTCCCTTGCTTCACTCAGATGAGACCCAATACCACAGGCAGTGTTTCTGCGAGTAGGGTCTGAGGTGGTGGCCATGACCCTCAGACCATTCAGTYACCTGATGTTTGAGTTCTAGGACATTACTGAGCAGCACACAATGGAAGAGTGGAAAAATCTCAGCATGCGGAGATCAGACACAAGAAGCAGTGACCAATATGTCATTGATCAAGCAGAAAGGCAGCTAGGTCCACTGACGTAGGGGTAGATAAGCCTTTATTGAGCATTACCCACTTGCAAATTGCAAGCCTAAACTCAATCACATGTAGAAAATACCAAGCAYGTGGCAGGCACATTTCAGACAACACTTAGGGAGTGCAGTAAGCTCTCATGAGCTATAGCATACTAGTTTGGGAGCTACTAGGATACCAAACCTGATACTGGCTGGGAAAATGAAATTCCAAAAATGAAGTTTCAGTGTTTTCACCCACAAATGGGATGACAGTTATGCAAGATAAAAGGCATCATAAACAGTACTGCACTTAGACATGCAGAGGCAATTACGGGAAAAGGCTGTTATAAAAAATATACATACATAAAGTCTGGTTACCAATAAATAATGTGCTTCAAGTGCTTTAGCTTTTCACCTGCCATCCCTCTGCTGGGCAGGAAGGACTTCTGGGACTGATACAGCTTAACCAGACACAGAGTTTATCTCTAGAGTCTCTATTTCCTTTTGTAAAAGAATAAAGAACAAGGCTTACATGTCTTCAGATTTTTTAGTCCTGTGTTGTGGTTTAACCCGGCAGGCAGCCAGACACCACACAGCCACTTGCTCACTCCCCCCTCCCCTCAGTGGGAAGGGGGAGAGAATCGGGAAAAAAAAGTAAAATTCGTGGATTGAGATAAAGACAGTTTAATAAAACAGAAAAGGAAGGGAAAATAATGATGATAATAATAATAATAATAATAATAACAGAATATACAAAATGAGTGATGCACAATGCAATTGCTCACCACCCGCTGAGCGATACCCAAGCAGCAATCGCTACTTCCTGGACCACGCCTCTTATTTATATATTGAGCATGACATCATATGGTATGGAATACCCCGTTGGCCAGTTGGGCTAGCTGTCCCAGCTGTGCTCCCTCCCAGCTTCTTGTGCACCTGGCAGAGCATGGGAAGCTGAAAAGTCCTTGACTGTTAGACTACTTAGCAACAACTGAAAACATCAGTGTGTTACCAACATTCTTTTCATACTAAATCCAAAACACAGCACTAGGAAGAAAATTAACTCTATCCCAGCTGAAACCAGCACATCCTGGTTATTTCCTACACACACATGCTTCCTCTTCCTCCTCCATGAGTAGGTAATTTCTCACATCAAGTTGCTGGAGGTCTCTGACAATTTATAAAATTTTATAAAATTTTAAAATCAAAAAAAGAAAATTATATGTAGTTCCAGTAGCCAGGAAAAACAATATACACATTGACTTCTGATTATCAGTGTCTGTGGTGAGTATGTGCCATACATAACTGATGAACAGTCTTTGGACTGGCATTCATTTGCATGTAAAATATTCTTTTTGAATAAATTCAAATAGCAAATAAAGATCTAAATACCTGCTTGTTCCCAAACTAAGCAGGAAAAAAGGGAAATGGTCCCAGTTCTCTACATCATTCATTGTAATGACTAAAGACAAGTTTTAATTTGCCTTAAAATCTGAAATAATCCCATGAATGCCACACATAGTGAAGAAATTGCCAACAACTCTTGACCCCCTTTCTCAGATATTTATAGGGGGATTATCAGAAGCACTCAGCACTCACCAAATACTATTCTACTGGAGTAAATGGAAGCAAAAATTCCCCACATAAAGGCCTGAAAAGTCTTGACTAGTAGTTCTGTGAAGAGAATTAAGCTTAAGTGACATTTTAATTATCACAGTTTCACAATGAAATAGAGTTGCTTCCAGTGAGGTCTCCAGTCCAGGTTAGTGTCATAGGGGATAACAGAATAGGACCTTTTCTCTCATACCATACGTGGTGCTTACAGTAAGAATAACCCATGTTTCTCCTTCGCTCTGCACTTAACATTTAGCACACACTACACAAACATGGCTGGAACAATTTCTGAATAAAAGGTCGTTCAAAGGCAAATGGGCATAAGAAATAAGTGCACAAAGCAGAACCCAGAAGAATTGTCCATACTACAGCTCCATCTAGCTATTAACCCATCTTCTTTGTCAAACATTAGAAGTAGCCTTGCAGATAGCTCACTTCGAAAATGCACATGGTTATCATCCGGCCAGACCACAAGGAAACATATTCTCCTATTAATGTGCAAATTAGTGGTGTCTAATAGTGCTAATCAATGTTGCACAGGAAAAAAAGTGTGTCCTTAAAAAGATAATGGTAAGTAGCTGATGGGCAGAAGGGTTTTGTAGTGACTAGTTAGCCACCCCTTGTGCTGCCCACTGATATTTCTGGACAGTTGTTTCATTAGGAGAAGCTCCACATTAAGCCATACTGTTTTTTCAAATAGAAAACTATCCAATTAAGAATCTTATTTCTTCTGAGCAGTCAACTATGTAGGCTTAACTGAACTGCTGCTGATGACTAAATCTTTTTAGCCTTTGTAATATATTTGTACTGTGTGCCCCTATGTGAGACGGAAATACTTAAACTGATAATGACAACGGGGTGGGCAGGTATGTGTCAGGCAAAATGCTGTGACTAAACTCCCATTTACAGCGAGGCAACAAGCTCAGGCACTGGCAGGAAAAACGTCTCATTGAATCAGCACTTCCCAAACCAGTGTGTGAAACTGAAACATGCGGCAGTATTGCCAAGTTTTGCAGCAGAGAACAAAGGATGACTGGGAGTTGAATTGGATCCTAGTGTTTAAAACCTTGCTGTATAGGATGCTGCCCTAGTTCTGATTCTTTGGGTAGCTTATGTTGCATTGGCTTGGGTATCTCTCCACAGCACTCCTCTATATAGTGCAGACAGACAGGCTCCTACTTTCTTTATTCATCCATTCTCGCTCCATTTTGCTATTCCTGCACTCTTTTATCCATTTTTAGGATAAGTAAATAAACACTGCTTAGCTCCTATTGAGCAGCAATAATAGTCTAAGCCATGGGAGTGGGAACATTTCCCCATTTCTCTTGCCATGTTTTGCAAGGCGTGCTGCTGAAGGGGAGGGTGCTTGCAGGGAACTTGGTGATCTTGGCTTTATCCACAGAAAATTCCTTGCTCATGGGGAAGGTTTTGAGAAAAGAAATCATCCTGTGACCCTGTTACTGAGAAGCTTCAGGCTGGTGTAGAACTACAACTGCCAAACTTGAGGGGAGCCAAATCTTTTGCAAATGGCAGCCACTTTAGTGCCATTTGAGAACATGTTTCAGATGTTCCTCTAGGAGACTGCACATGTGCTGACTGGTGAAGCAATGCAGTTATTACAATTGACCTAGACTTAACCTTTGATCCTCGGAGAAGAGCTCTTAAGTCATTTTTTATTAGTCATCTCTTCTGGGTCATGCCTCTGCATCTTCCTCTGTCACAATCCTTTTCTAACTCGCCTCCAGGACAGATGCTGGCTGGCTTCTGGCTGTATATGCCAAGGGAGAAATACACTCTAGCTACTTCTGCTAATACCCCAAGGGCCCCACTTATCTTTCTGAAGGAAGCCTGGGAAAGTCTAGCAAAAGCAGGCAGGGCTGTGTTTTATACCTCTGCAGCTTCTGATGAGAATAAGAAATGCAGCATGCAGTACAAAGTTGACTTAAGGTATGCCACAAGCCAGCCAACTCTGAGGGCAATCCGAGTGAATAAAGCACTGCCTTGCTTGTCTGCTTAGACACACCACTACTGTGGCAATCTCCTGGTACAGGGATGTCTACATGTTTGCACAGCCCCTTGCAGACTGGGGTCCTTCCAGCCTGTGCTTGTAGATGCAGGTGATAAACCATTCAAACAAGGATGTCAAAGGTACATCCATTGCCATGTTCTGCAGGAGATACAGAAAGGACTACCCAGGCCCTGAGCCTGTCATTGGGAGAGCTCAGTCTCCTGTGTCCTTTTTTGTGCTACTGCTAGCATTTCTTTGCAAATCACAGCCTCAGGTATTGTTATTTTCTTTTTGATGACAATAAAAACTCCACTGGCTTCCCCAAGTTGTTTTCCTTCAAAAATACTCTTGATGTAGTACAAGGGTTAACAGCCTTCACAACCCTGTGATCTACACACCAAGGTCTTTGAATAGCAAAGGGCTCAGACACAGACAYGAAAGCTTGGAGAGCTGAGGAGAACGGGAGCTCTGGGAATATCCCACAGGAGATCCCATCTCCTGAGCGGATGGGACAGCGCTGAAGTGCTGCACAGAGTTGCAAGCCCCAGCAGATTTTATTAGTTTGCYTCCTCCTGTGTTTTGGGATTCAGCACAATCCTCTGCCAGCCTCCTGATGCTAGTCCCCACTCAGGAGCCTCAACGTGCTTCATGACAGCAGGCAGGCCATCACTGCTGTGGCATGCCGTAGGCAGGCATTGCCTTGTGTGTGTTCACTTTTGGACCTTAAATTCTGCCCAGGATCTTTGACTGACAGCTCCCAGTGGCTTCCTAGTGAGACTGGCCAGTTGCAGCTCTTCCTGCCTTGGAAATGTCCTCTGGGGATGATTAAGAACATTCGGCTTGCTGCAATTTTCACATCAAAAGCATAAAGCCTGGTCTATCCCTACCAGTGACTCTGCTCATTTTCGGGACTCAGAGATCTCAGCATCTCAAGAGCGTATTTTTTAAAGGCAGCATTATCTTGACTACCATAGCACATGGTGGGGGGAAAATATGGAAAACACACCAGGCATACCCACGGCTATAAACACTACTGTAGCATTGCAGACTGTGATAGAGCTAATACATAAAACACACAGGATTAAAACACGCGGCACCTTGACACAGCTGTTAATGGAACTGGGATTCTCAACAATTGTGACATGGATTGTTAGTCCAGAAACAAAGAAATAATTCATCACTGACTGCACACCACTGGCCTTTTATTTTAAATAAAAGGGATGAGAAGCATCGTCAGATAAACATTACTGTCCTGCCTTGATTTTAGCACAGTGGCTTCCAACCCAGGCCTGCTCAAGCCTTTTCAGAGACAGAACAGAGTTGTGCTGCCCATCGGAGAGGGGGAAGAGGTGGCTGCTCTGGCTGCAGGCGGCGAATGTGATAGGGAAGAGGCTGAGCAGGGATGCAGGGCTGCGCCGGGGATGATGCAGCTGAGGCGATGAGATGCACAGAGGCAGCAGTGTTGCTTTTTCTTCCCCTTCCACAGTTATTCCAACTCCTGCCATGAGCCCAGCCTGCCTGTCCCATGTCCTGATGTATGCAAACTAAGCACCAGCACCGTGAGCATTTCTGCACCCAACAGTCAGATATCTGCTTTGCCAAGCGCCCCACACTGACCCTGATTCTGACCCACAGACTGTAATGAGAAAAGCAACTTCACTAGCTGAGCCAAAGCACAGTGTCTGAGAAGCTGAGGTTTCATCTAGCGCCTGTTGAAATTATAACGAGGATTCACACTGGTCTTGGAGGATCAGTGAATCAGTCCCCATGTGGCAACATGCTTGTTTTGAGTCCATCCTTGTAAGGGTAAATCACAGTGTCAGCTGCTTTGGGTTTTTTTGCTTATTGTTATTGTTTTGGTTATTGGCCATGAGAAATAATCTTATCCGCATCACAAACATATGCACCAGGCTCCCAAACCCACCTACACAATTTGTTTATTTTTCTCAAAAGCAACACAGGGCAAAGACCTGCCCTATTTTAATGTGCTAGGTCATGGTCAAAAGAGTCAACTAATATTTTCCTGTAAGGGCTAGTATTTACTATATGAACCAACTATCAAATTCATCTGACAAGTTAATCCATTAACCTAACCTTCATCTAATAAATACCAAAGAGAACAGATTTCCATTGATCTCAACTGTCACAAGGATTTTGGACTCTTTAAACTCAGTACTGCCTGTAGCTAATGGGTCCATCAGAGTTAAACCCATCACGTACGCTGTCTGCTTTCTCATGTCTTATAAATAATTCCCTGAGCTGTTCTTCTTATCTGCTCCAGCCACTTTTTCACTTACTTGTTTATACTTATCCTGTGCTCTCACACTGAGTTCATCCCTGAAAAACTTCAGCGAGCTGTTTTGTGCTTCCACAGGGTTTACCCCACCTGATCTGATAGTACATTCTTAAAGAAACCATACCATAAAATAGGTCTACCTGTCTCCTGTGGTCACCATTTCATGGGTTCTGTCAGTGGCACAAGAGCCAGACCCAAACCCTCACCAATGTTCATGGAAACCCCCCTACCCATTTCACTGGGAATTAAGCTTGTGGCAGCTCATCTCCCCACTGAAAGGCAGTATAAGAAAGGCAGTATGGGCACAGCAGAATCAAGCAGAAAGCCAAGCATCTGCTGGCTGTCAGCAAGCACCCAATTTATATCAGAATTATACAGTTTGATTTTAGTTTGAAAGCAAAACTTGCATTAGACCTTCCTTACCAAACCCAGACACAGTGTTCAACCCAATGACAGACCCCTCTCAGCCTTTGGCATGCCAGGTTTGAGCATAGAGAAGAACTTCTCAGGAAGGACTTCAAGAGTTGCTGCAATATGGGAATCAAATTTCAAATTGGGAGGAATAGCAGTGCGTGGATTAACCCCCATGCAGCACAGGTTGGCTTTATAATCCCATCTCTATCTACCAAATCTGCTTGATTTTACCAAAAGAGTTTCTTCTCTCAGGAGTTCTTCTCCCTTCTCCCACCCACTTTCTCCATGATCACTCCCTCTGTTGCTCTGTAAATTTTGGGTCATATGTGGCACCCATCAGTTTTTACACCCTTTCAGACCGCAGGCTAAAAACACACAGTGATCACACTCACAGAGAAGACAGCAGCTCCCTTCTGCTTCCCATGAGCCTCAAGAAACTCACATGCAAGTTGGATTTCACATTATTGTTCTCTTGAACTTATGTTACTTGCATTCGCAACAACAGGCAGTCTGGACACGGTCCTCACTTCATGCAGCTTGTGGAGTGTCTCAAGCCTAAGTTTCTTTTGCTCTGGCCATAAAATCAACCTTTTGATATTCTATGTGTAAAAAATACCCAACAAGCTGTAGCTTCTTGTCTTTTTGGGAAGACTTATCTCACACCTTTCCTTTAAGTTAAGATTTTTACCTAGCTCTTAATTTGTGAGGGAATAGTTAAGGGTTCGCTATTATCACATTGACTTAAAGCTCAGTTGTTGGAACAGACAAGCTTAGAAAGCCAATGCTGACACCACAACATTTGTAAAGGTGATTAAAATCTTGGAAGTATCAACAACAGCTTGTTAATAAAGGTAATCAGTTGTTTTTTTTTCTTTCCTTATTAGAAGAATGGGATTCCTGTTCCAAATGTCCTTCTCCATAAACATTATCTGTCCCATTAGGTCTGCGCTGCTATAGAATGGACTTCTTTTCCTTTTRTTTTCCTTTTGTTTTTACTCTTTTTAAAGGAAAAACATCACTGAAAGGAAAAGGGAAGCTACACCAGAGCATAAATGTCAGGGGTATAAAGGAAGCCATCCTCAGGCACCCCTAGTGACTAATAAATGCCAGTAAAATTCATTCCACATCTGGAATGTGGTCTGTAGAAAATCCAACAAGTATAAATCACCACCCTCGATCAGAATATAAATCCTGCCATGATGCAAATAATGCATAGCTCGTATGTTTGTGTATTTTACTGCGATATCAGGAGGAGGAAGGAAGGGCCAGGTGACAGGATACAGGGAAGTTAGAAAATAACTTTGTCCATTTCAAGAAACAATACACTGCTTCCACCGGAAGAAGAATATTTTTTAGAAAGGAAATTTACTCTCTCCTGCTTCACCACTGCTAACTCCTCCTCCCCCAACTTAGAAGCCTCCAGCAAAAAAGAAATTAAGATATCTTGAACTCTGCAATCAGAAGGTCACGAAATACCAGCTTGGCTATTCTGGCTACATTCACTTTTCCTTTGTACAGCAGTTATTTCRGATCAGATGCAAGTGCATGTCCTGCTTCATCTCCTTGGAATATTTGCTCCTTCCCCCCTCACTGCAGTTCACCAGCGGGTCATGCCAGCAGCTTCTCACTGATTTTCAAGAGACCGGGTCTCGCAAAGGTGACTGTCAACCAATGCAGTCAAGCTAACGCTGTCTTTCTCTATTTTTTCCCCAGGACATGGTAAGCTATGGCACACAGGCTTGATCCAAAGCCCTCAGAAGCCAATGAAAATGTAAAGGAAAATCCCCTCGAAGGGTTTCACAGCATGGGTGTATGGCAAGGGAGACCTTTTCTACTCTGACTGAAAACTGAGCTATGCAGCATGGTCACACCAGCACAGCTTTGGTAATTGACTTGAACTCAGCCTCTCTCCCACGGATTTGCTGTTTGATGTTTTCCTCATAGCTCCTGCTTCACCCTGCAATATTCTAGATTGCCACAGGGAAAAAAAAAAATATGATTAAAACTCATGATTAAATATTAAACTGTCAATCTGAACCTTTAGCATGTGTGAGGGAGGGTCTCACAATTCACACTATTCATCCTAGAGATGCAGGGCTTACACTTGTGTAATGTCCATGCACGCAGACAGAGAGGCTTCCACTCAGCATGAATGTATAAATCAGAAAAGCTCCACTGAAATTCTCACACTGTTTCTGTGTACGTTACYTAGGGAGGAAAAAGAGATTTGAAGAAGCATGTGACAGACGTTCTTCACACAAACACAGCGAGACAAATTCAGGACCCAGGAGGGTGGCTGTGAATGAAGAGTAATTCCATTTTAGATTGATGCCATCAAAGCTGAAAAGAGAGTTGGGCCTTAAATAAGTAAAATAAAAATAATAAATAAAAATACTTATTTTTTTATTATTAAAAGCAGTTACATGGCATCATGAACTGCAAGGTAAAACCACCTTCATGCACAAGTGCAGTAGACTGAATCTTGGATCACTGCTAATTTGCAGTGATTGCTTCAGGATCTGACCCATGATTTTTTGTGGGATAAAAACAGAACATCTGTGGAGAAAAGGTAAGCCTGCTGAGATATTGTATGAAGATTAGAGGATTTCCCTATCCCCTGGAGATAATTCCTATTATGCAGCAGAGAGAAACCTCTTAGTCAATCCTTAAAAGGCTTCCCTCTTCTATCCTACTGAAGGGTACATTATTTACCAAAATAACTTTTTTTTTCTTTTTTTTTTTCTTTAGGGACTCTTTAGACACAGATATCTTGATTGGAAAACCAACACAGGCAGGAAAGGCTTAACTGTGTGACTTTTCTGTGTTTGAGTTTGCCTTCTAGCCTTAAGCGTGGGATATGAAACCATCCTTGAACCAAAGGCTAAGGAAAATTTACCCACAGCTTAAGTACTGTGATTCAGTCCACAGACTCTAGGTAGTCTAAAATAACCCCCCAAAATGCGGATGGTGTGGACATTGAGTCCTTGGTGCAACCTGTCATGCTGTCCAGATCTGCTCCTACAATGCAGCACTAATTAGCACTGCAGACATGCCACTCTGCATTTTGACTGTGTGCTCTTCTGGGAGGAGTTTCCCATATTTACCGATAACATAAGAACTCTCTTGGTGTCACAGCAATACTAACGTATCTTGATCGTCTCTATCTTAAATTCCAGCCCCCTCTCCTCTTGCAAAAATTAATCAGGTTTTTGGAGGTTGGGKTTTTTTTATTTTTCAGTTAGATATTCCTTTGTCCTTCTTTCCCTAGAAGACTTTTTTTGAAGAACAAGTTATGACATTGCAGGTACCAAGACCTCCTCGTGTGCTGTAAAGCAACAAAAAAGATCTCTTCACTACTTCACAGTTCACCTTGAAGAAACACAGTGTCCGGGTCAGTCTCAGGTGTGTTCCTGCTGGTACCAGGTGTCAATAGAAAGCTCTCTAATGACTCATTTGCTAATTAAAGTCTTCCCTTCCCTGAAACACAGATCACTGCATCTTAACTATTCAGTGCACAAAGTTGAATGTTCTGGCAGCTACCTACCAAATCTTTCACACCTAGAGACTGGAGATTGTCTCTGTGAAAGGTTGTTTTTAAACCTCTGAGGTTTAATTTTTTTTTTTTAAACCACCAGCTTTCTAAATACAGAAATGATATGAATTTGTGAGTTGGGTGCCACTGAATTTTACGCCGCTAAATCAATTTCAGTGAATACTTTAGGGGGAAAGAAAAAAAGAGCTGCATTCCAGGAGTGTGGTCCTCCAGTGGCAACAGAGAAGCTGGTGGGAAAGGTATGCTGGAGGACAGGAAGAAGAACAGGCTTTTTTGATTTCTGGGGATTAGTTAAAGTGAATTCCCTATTCTCTGATTTTTATCCCTAATATATGCTGCCTTGTGAGCTACTCATCCATTAAATGTGAGCTATAGCAACTATATTTTTACTAAATCTCAAGTCCAAGCTCATAAGTTTATATAGACTCCACAGCACCATAAAATTTGGACACGTGGTTTCTCCTGCAAGACTACCAGAAGGCATACTTTTGGTCTTGAACTCAGCTATAGACAGAGTCGCAGTGTTTGAGTCACTGTGGTTTAACAAGCAGCCACTTCTCAGCAGAGGAGTTTAAATTATCGTGGGGCAGGAAGAAAACTCTCATTTGGGCCAGTCATAGCAGTCCCACAGTCACATCAAACCATCCAAAAYGCAGGCTGGTCCTTGAGGGAAGGGTCCTCTCTAAAACCCCTCTCTCATGGCATTCCTCATCTCTTTCCCCCAATTCCTACCATGTTTCTTTGCCAGAATAGTTTACACTCGGGTCACTTCATCCAACTCTGCACCTCCACAAACACACTTGTGCCAACAGAAGAAATAGAGGGAAGAGAACCTGAATTTGGTAAGTTGCTGGGAGTAAAGGAGGATGGTTGTGAAACTGTGCCCCTACGGAGCTGCAGCAAACTGCTTAATTACAGCTGTCATCCCATATGCTTCTCATCTGAATATCTCCTCGAACTGGTAAAAACCAAACCCAAATTCTTTGCTGCTCTCTGCTCCTTTTGGTTTGTATATTAGTATATTCCAGAAGAAATCTCAGAAGCAGACTCCATTTTATTGGTAAATATTTCTCTTTTTGAATTTTCAAAACTTTCCTTTTTTTTCACCTAAGTTTTAAAAACTCACTTCATCTTAATAGGAGAGGTCCACAAGAAGGCTTTGAATGTAAGGAAACACATGATGAAAAAGCTTTCCTTGTTATTGAMTTAAAATTAGTCTTTCAAAGATTTTTGAAATGTTCCTCAATCCCAAAAGTAATCCTTGTTTTAACAACAACAACAAAACATCCCCTTCAAATTGGTAATCAAATAAAAACATTGGCGCAAAATGTTCAGCCAGATCTACTATCCTGGTGCTGTTAAATGTCTAATCTATGATCATATACTGTATATCTAGGTCTATTTAAAAGTAGTGKTTTTTCATATGAAAAAATATATACATATATGTTCACTTAGAGATTTACACAGAAAACAGTATTTAGCTTAATACATGTAAGGAAAAAAAAAAGACTTTTATGGAAGTATTTGGTTTTATAACACCTGGTCTTCCAATAAGCTTTGGGGTAAGTCTTTCAGCTACTGCTATTAATGCAAGAATTGAAGGAGTTTCAAGCAGGGACCAAACCCCATGGTCCTCGAATTGCTATGGACACGAACAGAAAGGGCCCTCTCCCACTCTAAATACAACAATAGATGGACACAGATGGATGAGTGGAGGGAAATAACAGGAGATTCGTATCATGAAACAACAGCACTGGAGAAGTTAGCCATCTAGTCTCAGCTAGCTGTCCAGGCACAACTGTTTGCTGGGCTGTGCTGTGAACAGGGAAGTAATCCAGCTTTTCCAAGCCTGGTCCTCTGCAAGCCACAGCAGTTCCTAGAGCCACTTCACAACACAACCACACAACTACACAAGCTGCTGCGTTATCATAGCTGAGAAGATGTCATGCTAAAATACGGAGCAGGAACACACGGTAGGAAAATAAGAATACTTCATACTGATCCCGTTGGTGAAAACTGTATCCTGAAACTAGCGTTGCAGAGTGTTTGCCTCTGATAAGGAGTCTCCTGTGAGACTGTCAAGTCTCACCACTTGACACGGGTAATGGTACAGTACTAGCATGTCCATCCAAGGCTACTCATGGATGTTTTCCATGGGGATGTTCAGCTGTTGAGCCAGCATTTGTTCCATCTTTGAGATAGCTTATGCATCATTAATGACACATGCACCTGAACCTGGGAACTCCTGCCAGAGATGAATAAGTGGAGTTATGATAAGATTTATATTCATACAGATAACAAGAATATCCAGAGCTATAAATATCGCTAACCAATACATTCTGGTTGTTCAAGCTCATTCTTCAAAGTTTAAGCCAAAATCTAAATATTACAGATATAAAACAGACCTACTGGAGTAGKAGAGGGGAGAAAAGGAGAAATATTATCCCTTACCTCCCAGCTATGAGACTCTTAAAACTTTCTCTAAGACAGCCATGCCACACCTTGGTGGAGATTTGGAACCAGATGCTAGATGGACCTTCGCTCTGCTCCAGGATGGCAGCTCTCGTCTCCTTGCTTTCTGTTGACTATATCGATTTCTGCTGGAATGCAGATCACATAATGAGTGCCATACTAACAGAGAAGGGATTCATCATGATCATTCCTGAACCCGACAGGGTCTTCAAAAAGTTTCCGAAAAAAAAGAGGAAGCTGCCAAAAAGAAGTGGACATCTCTGCTCCAACAGTTGGCTCTTTTGTTTGAAACCAAGAAAAGCACCATTCAGGACTYTAATTGATTAAAACTGAGTGCAATTGCCAGAGCACCAATAATTGCTGGAAGAGGGCAATGGTCACCCTAACGCATTGTCACTTCAGACGAAACTGAACACTAACAACCAATCAAGCAGCATTAGTTAAAAGTAACCTTTTAATGACCCCTGATTTCTCCTTCAGGAAATATTTTCTACGCAATTTGTATTACATTTTCAATGCTAGCCCATAAGTCTTTGAATACCTTATTTATTTTAAATTTTAAAATATGCAGAACTCTTCACTGCTCCATTCTGGCTGTGCGCTCTAAATACCTTCTAACGTGATTTCCAGATGAACCCCAAGAATTCTGCAGCTCATCTAAATTTGTCCCATCCTTGCCGCTTATTCACAACAAAAATATTTCTTTCGCTAACTCTTCTACAGCTGCCATTAGTTTTACTTGCCTTGTTTTGCTTGATAACTTACCCCCGATTAACTCAGACTCCCACTTGACTTAGTTTTACTTTTTTGTTCACTCACTTATGTGTAACATACACTTCTTCCTTTCCCACAATGTTGTGTTCAGCACTGCAGGAATGCTACTGATAGTCCCATAAAGTCCCATACACTTTATGTTTTCCTTACAGCCTGAAGGTTGGATTAACATGTAAACAGTGGAATCACCACTCCTATTTACAGAGAAAAAAAAAGGGTATTGCACTTCAGGCTTTTTCAGTAAAACTATGAAATGTAACACTGATTCAGAAAATCTGGTGCAAATAAAAAGCACTCAAAAGTATTTTCTTGGAAAAGTTTACCATTTTTAAAAGGATTTCATGATCTGTGGAAACATATCTACTCTTTAGGTCATCTGGATTTTTCTTTCTAAAGGAATTATTTTCTCTATTGTGCTAGAACCTCTGAAAGTTTGATACTAGCTTTATTTTATTTTGCTTTGGTGACACATTTCTTATGATCAATTATTCTCCTACGTAATGTATGCATATTAAAATACCTTTTTATAAACCACAAATCTATATTACAAAGAAGAATAAAACCAAGAAGACATATGTCTTGAACATCCAAAATCTCCATGTTCTTGTATTTTCATACTTCAGATTGTGCCTTGGCCTTGGCCTTTTCTTATCTCTTACAGTGTCATCTAAAAACATACCGTAAACATTTAAGACCAGGGACTGCCTTTTTTATGTTGCCAAATCACCAGACACCTCTAGAAGGCTGTATAAATATCAAATTATACTAATTAATAAACCATCTCTTTACAAGTGAAAAATGGCATTCTGAAAAGTAATCTCACCCTGTCAAGACAGAATAAAATCCCATCCATGAAGAGGCCTGTAATTAAGTAAAAATGTCTGGAAATCCAGGGAAACCTTGTGAGGAAGGAAAGCATTTTATGTGCGGTGAAACAGAATGGTGCCCAAATTATGGGGGCTTCCACCATGAGTAAGAGAGTACTGCAGCGCTGCCCTTCCCAACACAAAGATCAGCTCTCAAAGCAGAGGTGACCCCAGAGCAAGAATGGGACGAGGAGGATCCCCCTGTGAGCAGGGAGGGAGAGGAACATGTCCCTGCCCATGAATTAGTAAATAGGTTGAAGGCAGCTGGCACCAGAGGAAGAGACTGGATGAAACATGTCCCAGAGCTTTGAGAGAGAAGACGACTGATAGCCTCCAAGGGAGTGATGTGATTCAATGAAGAAGGGTGGACAAAAGCATCTTGATTTGGGGGGCTGTGTACTTGTCCTGGAGTAGGCAGACTCAACCAGATCATCAGCTTGCCCCAAATATCCTGCACGGTGGAAAATGGAGGCATGGCTGTGTCCCAGCCTGAACCAGGTAAGTTATTTCAACACAGCCAGACTGAATAAGAGACAAAGGTCCCCGGGAAATATGAAGGACAGAAGCACCTCAAAGGGGATTTTGGCTGGGTCTGCATGTCAAGCATCTCCCCACCTACAAGGGGAGGGAATACAGTTTTTGACCCTGGAAATAGACTTTCAGTGGGGGTGCTGCTGCTACCAATGTATGTGTGTGGGAGTGCTTGTCTACACCAAAGCTTTTGTCTGCTGCCTGTGCTTTGCCTCAGTTTCTCTGTGTGCAGAGAAAAAAGGTAGTGGGTATGTTGGTCTTTAGCTGGAAGGATTTTAAAAAGCGCAAAAAGACTTTTTTAGTCCCCTTAAATCCTTGTTTCCTTGTTCCAAGCTGACCAGAAAACCTCTGCAGGTTCTCTCCTTTCCTCTGAGATCTTAAAATAGCACTGGACCCTTTTCCCTGTCATTCTCTCAGCAGTATCAAAGTGGCGCATTCCCCCCCTTCAGGACTCTCTTTATGTTTTAGCTCCTTTTGTTAGTTGAGGTAGATGATGCATTTGGGATTCATTTGTAAGGTTCAAAAGCTTTTAGATAAAACATCTGTTTTGTTAGAGTAGCGCACACCATCCTTAGTGTTGGGAAAGGAAGGGAATATTGGGCTACTGCAAACTCTCTATATAAAGGGGAAGCAGTCATTCCTCTGGGGTCAGAGGATCTGGACTTTGTTCATTCTCTCCCGCCTGCAAAAAGGGAATCAGGAAACATAAACACCTACAAGATAAAAGCAAAACCTAACCCTAGAGAAACAAGCAGCACTGATCTAACTCTGGATTAGACCCATGCAACTCACACTGGAGCCTACCAGCAGCTACTGCTGTTCATGATACTGTGGAGGAAAGGACCTACCATGTTAAGAACTGCCTTTGGAGCAGAGAGCCTAAAAATCACACATGAAATCAGACACAAGGAAGGATATGGGATAACAAGACAATGTTATTTTACTGTTAGAAGAGGAGGAATCTTTATACGAGGGGGTGTACTGGAGAACGTCAGGTATGTACATAAAATAAAAGGTTGTTGCAACAAACCCAGAGTATTTTGCTAATCTTTGCTGAGAAATCAGCATGAAAAATTCATCATTGCAAAGTCAGCTGGCCCTGTCATGTCTGTTGCCCAATCTACTTGACCCAGCCCATTATAAAAGGAAAGGCAAAAGAGATAGTAGTTTCTGATGGGCTTTCCCTTGAGAACCTGTTGCCAGAGGGGGAAGGTCTGGCTCAGCAGAAGGTTTGCAGAGCTCTGCAGCTGGGTGTCTGTGGGGTGCACACAGGGAGCACAGATATCTACAGTTCTCCCTTCTACGAGTTTTTCTCTGCCTTTCTTCTCTTCCTCATCCATTGCTTTGTAGGTCCAGTCTGTTGGGCTTTAGCCCCATTTAATCAAAGCTCTTGCAGTGATCTGGCTCATCATAAACTGGTCATTCTAGTTTTGGCTGCTCCATCTTCTACCAGCATCACATTGGTGTCACTGAGTCTAGATATTGACTAGCTCTGTTAGCCCTAATTTTCTTCTCCATCTCTCGCGGTGTTTAAAGGAAAACCTCATCCAGGCTGGAATAGGGAAGAAAAAATCTGACAAGCCAGGAACAAAAAAAACCAAAGAGGGACCAAGGGATGAGTCCCGAGCATTGAAGATGAGACTTGAGCAATGAACTCCCTCCACCTGCTCTTCAGACTAGACTTCATGCGATTATATGACACCATGCTGCAGCCTCTCTTCTGCCCCGTGGCTCATCTGTCAGATCCTGATTTGCCAGGGGACAAGTAGGAGAGATGCTGTAGCACTTGGCTGTAGCCGGGCAACATCTCCCTGTTCATGGGGCCCAGTCCTCAAAGCCGTGCTCCCCTGCCGCACCCAGTGCCAGGCTGCTTACCTAGGCATACGCCAGATGGGCAGTCTACTTTGGGAGTTTCACATGCTAGGATTGGATAAATTTGTGAAGTCAGAGGGCAGAATGAGCATTAGGGACAGTAGGTAGATTCTTACATAAACATCATCTGACAGAGAGGAGAGTGGCGTCTTCTGCTTTCAGAGAAAGCAGCTGGAATCAAGCCCAGAAATTTTCTGCAGCTATCGTAACTCAGCCACACTGCACAGAAACCTTAAGAGGTAAAAATGATACAGTATTAAAATGAAAGAAGTGCAGCAGTTTGGGTTAAAATTGCACTGGGAATCGCAATTTCACATTTCTTAGGTATGTGTGTGCTTCAGCTCACAGCCACAATGTATCAACAGTGACTTTCCACAGATAAGGTTGTTAGAAAGGGTTCAGCAAAGTGGTAACATATACGAGCCCTCTCTCCAAGAGTGAGATCTGTAGTCCGTCCTTGGAAAAGTATGTGCTGCCCACTGGCTTTATGGAGAACTTTTCCTTTGGATCCATGGACAGCACACAGCTCTCAGGCCATTCAGCTGGTCACTCTGACAGTGGTTAGTATTTTCATACGTGATGCAGAATCACTGTATCTTAAGTCCTTATGTTGCCTGCTGTCTTAAAGAGATGTTGTTTGCCTTCTCCRAGTGGATTTCAATGGTGAGAGGACAGATCCTAATACAAAGCAGATGAAACTCTCCACTGCTCTGTGCTTTTCTGTAACCAGTTGCACTCCTGCAAGGTGGGTATGGAAGGCTGCCAGATCCTTGTGGTTGTCTTTCACGCCCTTATTATATAGATTATTACAGTAGCTACAAGGCAATGAAGCTATCAGACATATATATCAGCTTAGGGCTATATGTGTACTTCAAGAACCAGTTTAACAATAGCTTGTGCTTATGCGTTTGATTGAGTTCAAATGTATATGTTGAAAGAAAAGGAAATGCAGAATAGGCATGAGCATTTGCTGTTACAAGTCACTGTGATTCTGTTCACCGCAGTGGTGCTAGGTAAATTTACAGAGAGACTACCTAACTCCGGGAGCTTGTGTTTAGAGGAATAGTATGAAATAGTTATATTGATGTTATCTCTCCAACAATATTTTAAAGACAAGAGACGAAAGGGAAGAGAGTCTTTAAGAAGATGCTTTATCAGCATGGTATCAGACTATTGCAATCTACAACTGGGGTACCAGAATATGCTTGGTAAGCATATTTTTTTCCTTTTTAGGGTGGTCAAAGATCATTTGCTTCTTGCAGTAACTTACCGAAAGGAATCTAGAAGCACAGAATACTAAATTGTCAGTATAGTACAAAGTTATGTATTATTTACAAGCACAGTGTGAGCTGTCAGGTCAGTTAAATCAATTATTCACCATTTGTTCAATTTAGCTTTGTATAAATCTTCATTTTCTCACTCAGCAAATTCCAAATTTACTACAAAGCCTTATGCCATCTCTGTAATGAGAACAGACTGAAAAGTATTAAAAGGCAGACAGCTTACTAAATTTATAAGCAATTGCTAAAAAAAATTATCAGTGTCTACACTTTGCTTTATTTTACCTGGAGTGTGATTTTTGTGTATAAATCATACATGATACATATATAAATTTACATTTTGAGATAGAAGGATTAAATTCCATCCATTTCTTGACTGTTACATACAGTAAGAGATTAAGACATTCCCGTAAGGACTGAGTGACTGAGTAGAGGAGGGATTCACAGACTTTTAAGGCTAGAAAGGACCACTACAGACTGTGACCTCTTGGATCACATACACCATAAAACTTCACACAGGAACGACTGCAACAAGCCCATGTCTTCTGATTGAACTAGACCGTATCGGAGAACTTCTTTTTCTCCCTAATTTGGCCATAACTTGCTGCTTCACATCAGTGGAAATATGTATATAGACCAAGGTAAAAAAGAAAAATTTGCTTACTTGTGTAACAGGAGAGCCAGCAGTCAGGCTAGATCCAAAGTCTGATCTGTTGCATGATGTACAACTGGAATGCATTGCTAGGAAAAGTTATTTGCATTAGAGTTTTAAGTACATTATTGTTCAAGGAGCGTGGAAACTGTGAGATTATCTACCTTAYTTATGCACCTCAACCTTGCCCAAGAAAAAACCCTCAGCTGAGAAGTTAATTCAATCTCTCTTTTTTTCAGTGCCTGGCTTTTCCTGACTAGACCCTGGCTATGTCAATGGATTGGGAAAAGGGAAAAAATTAATGCCTGAAAACAACTGATTTGTTGGTTTATTGATTAAAGATTATCATTCATTAGCTGAGCAGTGGGAGCTGGCCATATACACTTACAGTGTGCCTTGCTTGTGAAGCAAAGTGAGTTGGCTCAAACCACAGAAAAGCTCAGATCTAAGGCTAGTCTGCTTTTTTTGCAGTGGTCATTATCTCATTGATTTCTGTAGTGGTCATTGTTTTATTCACTGAAACGTGTATAATAAGGCCTCTGGTGTACTAAATGAGAATTTTTTTCTCTTTTCTCTCTGTTCTCCTCTCTTGAACACAGAATTCAGTTATGAGAAAATATTAAAACATGCCTTCCTTTTTCCTGTCTATGTCCAAAATTTGAGTTAAACAGAATTCTTCAAAGGAGTAATCATAAGAAGGTCCAGATTCTGCATTTGTTTACCACGTTGTAAGATGTAGTTCTACCCCCATCTCCTTTCAGACAAAAAGTTTCCTGTTCTATGCACACTGAATTAGGCTTATGTAGCTGAATTGTCTTTATGGAGCATGGCTGTCCTCATGAACCGTCCTTGTCACTGAGTGCTTTGAAAGTGAGTTGTGTTACTTTGAGTAGAAAATGGAAGCAAACCTAGCATTGAGCAGAAGAATTATAATACGTGGAAGATATCCCCAGAACACCAGGGAGAAACATAGCTGAAATCTGCAGGGTCCGAATTCTTGCATTTCATTCATATTTCATTCTATTAAACCTGAGAGTTTAGAGAGAATGAAACAAGCAAACTATGTAATCTCCTTGGTCATCTGGGTTTAAAGACGGATTAAAGAGGACACGAGACTTGCCAAAAAAAGATGATATGAGTTTAGCTGAAGGATGGATAAGTATTTTTAAAGTCATACCATTTCTGACTATCATAATTTTTTTTGTTCTCCAAAGCCTCTTACCACCCTGAATCATGTTTTTTGGAGCAAGGATGATTTTCTTTCTGTACAGTGAAGGGGGGATAGTTGGGGACCACCTGAATAAAAGCAAGAGCAGTTCAGTCTGTCTATACTGCATAGCAGGTAGATATTGGCAAAGGTGAGAGGTGGGCTGTTTGCTTTTGAGAAAACAGCATATAGGAGGAGCTTTCTGTGCTCCACAGCAAAAGAAAAGCTGGAGGTGAGATGTAAAGTTGTTGTTCCTCCAGGTGTTCATGTGAATTGTCAGTCTGTCCTTGTGGTTGACTGGGCCGAAAAAGCATCAAATGGGACGAGCCATTCACTGCTACAGAACAGACTACTTTCAGTGTCACACAGTTATCGCCTTATTGTGTGGCAGATCGAAACCTGGATAATCAGCATAAGTTACAGATGTGCCCTTGGAAAATAGAAATCATTACAGTCCCAAATCTTTCCTTGGACAGAAGGGTTTGGAGAGGTCTTTTGGAAGACGTGTTAGATATTCAAAATTCATGAAAGCCTCTACATTTTCTAGAGGAGTCTGGTGTAGAGAGAGGTGTTCAACTTAAAGCATGGCTGGTGTTCTGTATCATACTATGTTATTGACTTCCAATTCCGGAGTTGCCACTTACTTTTTTTGTGCCTTTCATTTCCTCATCAATAAGGACAATGTATCTCTAAAAGGTAAGGACATAATATCTGCAAAGTATTCTGAAATATCTTTTCAAAATTTTACATTTCTCTGTTTTTAAACCTAGGGTATTTGGAAGAGAAAAAAATACATTAGGCATCCCAAACAAAATATCAAAAGCCACGCTCAGAAAAATAGTTTTATGAAATCATTAATTCTTTAAAAGCCCATCAGTTTAGGTAGTTACTGAAGACACTTGCTCCAGAGAGTCATCCTGTAAGACTTTTATCCCATGGAAATTAGCATGTCAAAATATGTTGCAAGTTTGACATTTTTTCCTTGTCTATCCATGCAAGAATGTAATCGAAGAAAAAACTAAATTAAACATTTATGACAGAAACTGTTTGAAAGCTGAGATAGGAACTAGCACTAATGTGCCAACTTTCCAGTCTGGTACCTTGCAGACAAGCTTTGTCCGTGACTATTCTGCCTATGTTTCTTGGCTATTTAAAAAGCACTGTTTTTGAGAAAACACCCCTTATTGCTTAGGTAGGAATTGATTCCTTCCCTGCCATTTCTAAAATGACTTTTTTTTATTTTTAAATGGCAAAATCTGCCCAGCCAAATGTTAAAGCATGTACCCAGTGTTGTGTAGCCAAAGGAGAAATTGGCCTATAGCCTCCATTTTGATTACAGGTCTACCAGTCCCTCAAAATCCCCTTAAAAAATGTGAATATCAYAGAATCATAGAATCATAGAATAGTTTGGGTTGGAAGGGACCTTTAAAGGTCATCTAGTCCAGCCCCCCTGCCACAGGCAGGGACATCTTCAACTAGATCAGGTTGCTCAGGGCCCYATCCAACCTGACCTTGAACGTTTCCAGGGATGGGGCATYTACCACCTCATGAGGTTCACACAGGCCCACTTCTCAAGCTTGTCCAGGTCCCTCTGGATGGCATCCTGACCCTCAGGCGTGTTGACCGCACCACTCGGCTTGATGTCATCTGCAAACTTGCTGAGGGTGCACTTGATCCCCCTATGTCATTGATGAAGATATTAAACAGTACTRGTCCCAATACAGACCCCTGAGGGACACCACTCGTGTCTGGATATTGAGCCATTGACCACTACCCTCTGGATGCGACCATCCAACCAACTCCTCACCCACCGGACAGTCCACCCATCCAATCCATACCTCTCCAGTTTAGAGAGAAAGATGTTGTGGGGGACCATGTCAAAGGCCTTACAGAGGTCCAGATAGACAACATCTGTAGCCCTTCCCTTGTCCACTGATGTAGTCACTCCATCATAGAAGGCCACTACGTTGGTCAGGCAGGACTTACCCTTGGTGAAGCCATGCTGGCTGTCTCGAATCACCTCCCTGTCCTCCATGTGCCTTAGCATAGCTTTCAGGAGGATCTGTTCCATGATCTTCCAGGCACAGAGGTGAGGCTGACAAAAGGGGGTTATGTCTCTCCTTTTCCAGTCACCAGGAACTTCAGCTGACTGCCATGACTTTTCAAATATCACGGAGAGTGGCTTGGCAACTACATCAGCCAATTCCTTCAGGACTCTGGGATGCGTCTTGCCAGGTCCCATAGACTTATGTATATTCAGGTTCCTCAGGTGGTCATGAACCTGATCTTCTATTACAGTGGAAGGGACTTTGCTCCCCCAGTCCCTGCCTTGCTGTCCATCCATATACCTGGTAGAGTACCTGGCTTGTGAAATCTACAGCCATCTTTCAGTTGTTTCTCTGGGACAATATGTGCAGTCTGGCACTTGCTATTGAGCTTCTTGGTGGAAGTCAGAAGGATGGCTTTTAAAACAGCTGTCTTGGATGCTGCTGGGTCAGTGGGAGAAATGATTTCCAGCACAGTGCTTCCTAAAAATAACAATACAGTCCTGGCTACTGTTTCAGCCTGGGTTTCTGTAGTTCAAATATATGAAACAATCCAGAAAAGATGACCCACACCATGACCCAACACAAACATTGTCACCCTACTTCGTTCTTCAAATCCCGCTTTGCTAACAGGCAGCTGGGACTTGTTGCAGGTCCCAAGGAGGGAGCAAAGGGGAAAGGATAGTTGTGTCACTGCTCCCATTTGAAAGGCAACTTATGGTTCTCTGCAACTTTGATGGAGATGAAAAAACGGTCTTGGCTACTCGGCTTCTGACCATTAGGAAGTACTGGAATCAAGAGAGGCTTTCCAAGCAAAGGCTTGACAAGCAGACATTTAAGATCTTCAGTCCTCTTCCCATCTTTTAAAGAAGAAGGGGTATCTCTGTAAGGGATGATTTTACAAAAAAACAAACAAACAAACAAAAAATCCCAAAAAACAGAGCTATAGAACAATTAAAAGGAAGAACAGCCCTGAACCCTGAATCATGAGGAAAAAAAACCAAACAAACAAAATTACTTTTACTGTGGGTGGTCACTGCTGAACATCTACAGCACAGTATAGGAAATGGACCACTGTCCAATACATCATGTCCTGTCCTGAGCCATAAAAAGCTTTGAATTATCCTGGTGAGTTTTCTCGCTCTGAGTTCTCTATGGTCTCTATTACGGCAAACTCATGTTGTGGAGAATGAGATATTTTTCCATGAGCCACCTCTCTCCTCTAAAGGATCCTCTCAGGGCATCTGTAACTCATCTTGCAAAGGCTGAATATATAAGCTCTGATGTCAGAGTATATTCACAGAAGTGTTTAGCAACATAAAATCATCTGAAGATGCTATACAAAAATAATAAGTTGGTGATAATATTTTCCAAATAAAACCATTCAGGATAAAAATAACTTTCTTTTTTTTATAATGTCAAATTAAAGGACGAGCATTGCATCAGCAGACTTTCACAACACATTAAAAATCCCAGAGAAACAATACATCATACATGAAGAGCTTCCTACCAGATTCATGCAGCTAATGAAATTCTACGCAACTTCTTCCAGGAAAATAGCTTGCGTACTCTGAAGCTATATCCAGGATTTTTACAAACTGTTCCGCATGATTCATTCAGCGCTCGGTAGATTAGATGTTATTGAATTCACATGAGTTCACGTTAAATAAATAAAGTGAAACACAACAGCTGGGGCTACTCATCACTCAAGCACATGATATCCATTGCCAAACCCAAGAGAGACTCAGTAGTGTTGTAATTACCAAACTGGGTCAGTGGTGAAGTAGAAAATGGGGACTGTTATAACACCAACTCCTTGGATTGTCTGTGATCAGAACAAAATATCAGAGAGGTCTGTAGTATACGGCAAGTAGCAATGGCCCAGACCTGTGCACAAGGAGTCGCTACATGGAGAACCAGCATTTCMTCCTGTAAAATTCCATTACACGGAAAAGGGTAAGTTGAAGCAGTCTCATCCCACACATTACAGTGAATTGAACGGCCTATGTTGCAAGTGCCACACATGCAGAAATCCAACAGAGATTAGGGAGCACAGGTTTCTCTGCTTTAAACTTCCAACGATTTCTCCCCAAATGGCTGTTCACAACTCTGTGCTTGCTCTGTGTTTTGCCAGGGCCAGGCACCGGAGCAGAAGCAGAGGAAATGAAAAAAGAGGAGGTATGTGACTATAGAATGAGTCTATGTCAAGGAAGAGCAAGGGCTTGAGATCAATGTGTGCCAGGCACAAGCAGGACCGACTTCACACTACAGGAAGGAGGGAGACTACAGCTCTGGGCAATTCAAGGCCATTTTATTCATGTTAGCTCAGCCTCCATGACAAAGGTCTCAAGCCTATATACAGTGCAGGCTAGAAATGTTAATGTACATCAAAAGGAGTCAGGGGAACTATCTGACTAGCGCAGCATCTGGCTTGTTTGAACTTTCCTACCCTGCAAGACCAGGAACAGCTGGAGAGAAGAAGAGAGTGGCCTTTGGCACGAGTCTGCTGCAAGACTCAAACTCAGAGTTTCCATTCCACAGCAAGACACCTTCACCACTCAGCACCCCACCCTGGCGTGTGCATACTCATTCTTTGTTTTGATAAGCAAATCAGTACGTACTTTAATGTATTATACCTGGGGGAATTTAACTCAGTACTCTGTGCTGAGGTTCCAAGAGGATGTAGTTATTTTTGACGCCAGTAATTTGTTTCTTGTTTCTTTTCCAAATAGGACAAAAAAAAGCTAGGGCTGGATTTCTGCCTGGTTTCCATTCTAAATCAACATTTATCCCCTTGCTCAGCTGACATCAGTGGAAATGTCAGAAAATCTTCCTCTTGCAAACTATCATAAACAATACAGATACACAGAAAACAAAAATAACTGAATATGACACWGGAATCACTACTCAGCTTGCCCTCATCCTTGTCACTGCATTCTGCAATGCTCAAACATTTGCCCTCAGGAATAGCAAATAGCCCTGCCTCACAACACCAAAGGATGCACATGCCTGGATCCCACCTAGGGATCCAACTTGCAGATTACAGTTCACACCCTCTGCTCAGCTGTTATCCACCTGGAAGCATCTAAAACTCTATACGTGCCTCAATTTTGACCTAGGAAGTCACCTAAAATCTGCATTTGTACATATGGAAATGCACTTTTCTTTCAAGAGATAAGCAGTGAGGGGTCATAACCAAAATTTAAATGCTTCAGAAATTAGTTGATTCTCACTTAAGTAAGTAAAGAGTCTCACTCAGAAATCTGAACTGTGCCCAGAATGAAGTAACGGCCACCACATTCTTGTAAGACTCACTCCTGTGGGATGCTGAGCTTTGGCATTGGTGAGCATGACAGGGGGATTAAAGAAGCTGGGTGACAATGTCAATATAAGCGGTCTCTCTAATATGTTCAAGGCAGTAGTCGATAGTTGACATTAACAGTCATACAGAAACACCCAGACYCATTTTCCTCCCTCCCAGACTCTTTCTTGTAATGTTTGCTAACTTACCTGCTGTTATAGTACAGGCTTGAGACAACTCTCTGCTCTGATTTCCAGATACTCGCCCCTTAAGAACACAGTGCCAAAGATGGGAGACTTTAGCAGGTTCTTTCAGGCAAAATTTTAGAAATTTTGACAGCAAGGAAGTTTGGGGGTGCAGATGTCAAATGTCATCTGTTATACCTTTCCTGGAGAGCTGTTTTTCATGCAACCAACTCAGTTGGCATGAGTGGGGCAGAGCCACAGAATAGAAAGGGTCCACTTAATGCTGAGCCTGTCACTTTACAAGGCTACGCCGGGTCAGGAGAGAGGGAGAGGGAGCCTCCACAAATAGCAAATGTCTCACAGCTTGAAAATCTTGACAAGTCTTTCATTTGAAACAACTGCAAGGAGGGTGCTGAGAAGACTGAAACTTTGAATATCCCTTGTTCAGCAAGCTGCCTCACTGGGCTGGGAACGTGTTGGAGCTTGCAGTCCTGGAGTCTAACATGCTCCCTCTGTTCGTCTGTTCAGTCTTCCATGATTTTATAGCTGCTTTATATAACGAGCACACAGGCACCTTACACTGCCGGGTGCGTGCAGTAGTAAGATTTTTAGCGGCCACTCCAAACTGCAGCTGGTATTTTTTAAAAAGCTGCAACATTTTCCTTTCAGTTTTCACTATCCCTCGGGGCTACTTCTGGCATTTTGTGGGCAAAAGAAACTGCAGAGCACCCAGATGAAACATTTTTGAGTGCTTTTGCATTTTTACAGGAGAAGAGTGTTTAAACCACACCCCGGAAGATTTTCACTAGAGCCAAGCACTGTCCTCAGATATGTCGTATATAAGCAGCATTCAGCTCCCCTTCAAGACCTGYCAAGACTTATGTGCCAACTGTGAGATTCACACAGCCAAATCGTCCTCCCCCAGATACTGCTGCATCCTGGCATCTCCGTCTGTGCCTCCTGCATTTACAGCACAGCCCCTCTCTTCCACTGCCTCTCTCATGCTTCGGGACTTGGTTAGTTCAATTTGTGGGCTATCTGGTCTGCTCCATCTTGACGATGGGGCCCCACTCCTTGCGTGCATGTGCTGCAGTGATTTATTTCTTTTTTCCCACTCTGAGTAGTCACTTACTCATCAGTGAGCCTTTCCCTGTGATTTGACAACAGATAGCACTGCCTTGTGCGTCAAAGGCGAGGTCTGCATTTGGTTGCTGGAGATGATGGCTAGCATGATGGCTGGATGACAGCTTTTTCCATGCATGCTGTTACTAATGCCATTTCATTCAGGTCAGTATTTGGCCAATTTTGTCAACTCCAGCTCTCCTAGCATGAGACACAAGCCTTATGGGTGAAGCTAAGGTGTGCAAGGGCTTCAGACCTCCTTTGACTGAGGCTCACATCCCAAACCACTGTGCAGATTTAAGGCCAGAGGGCTGSCTCTGGCCATCAGATCTGACCTGAATGATGCAAGACATAGAAATTAATGTGGTCATTTCCTCATTCAGCACTGTCACAAGTCATCTGACTGTGCAAGAAGTAAAAAGGGAACCATATAGATCAGATGGTTTGACCATGGAGAGGTATCAACACAGCAGAGAACAGGGTCATCCGTTGCTCCCATGCCTCCAGCTTCTGCCCTCTGAGACTGCAGTTAACTAAGTTTAATGCCCTTGGATCTAAGCAGCTGCTGTAAGACACATCCCCCCAGCCCTCAGAGTTCAGGGGGGGAATTCGGGATGGCTCCTGTGTGATCCTGCTTTTGGCAGCTGCTTCTGATAGACTGGAGGGTGGCAGCAGATGAGGAAGCAAGGGGCAGGCTGGACTACTGCCCAGGGGCAAAGGAGTGCATTCCTTCATGTTGTTATAAGCACAAATGGTAATTACAGGATAATTTGGACTGGCTTTCAAACTGCACTAAAGCCCCTTTCTGCAGCTTTGGCAACATCAGGTGACCTAGCTGAGGGGACAGAAACAGCTCGTAAGAAGATGGCTATGGCAAGGGCACGGGCAAGGAAGAATATGCTGACCCTCTCAATACCTGTCTAAAGGGCAGGGTCAGGACAAATAGATCCAAGTCCTGATGGCTGCTGCTATCTCCCTGCCGCAAAACAGGTTTGCTGTGCGGTCTGGGATGACAGGTTGAGTTGTGGTCACTGGTGAGCAAAAAGTGCCAGTGACAGCTAGGGGAAGGGGATGAGGGGTAGCAAATGTGTCCCAGTGCAGGTCCTGCCTAGCACAGTCCTCCTGTTGCAGGGTGCAGAGTGACCTAGGACAGAACCGATGTTGGGCAGTTTTGCTCCTAGCCCCACTTTGGCTGAGAAAGCCTGGAGGCAGGCTGGGGGTGGAGGAAGCTGCAGCTGCAGCCCAGAGTGCTCTGGCTAATCTCTTCTCAAAGCTGCTCTAAGATCTGGACAGCCCCAGGCTGCCTAAGAGCAAGGGGAAGAAGAAAGGTCATAGAAAGGCCTGTGTGTCCTCTTCCTTCTTTCTTGTTCCAAGCRTAAGAAGCAGACTCGGAACTGCTGGGTTTCTACAAGCAGGGCATGTTTCTTTAGGAGAAGCCCTGGCTCTCCGYTCCATAGCACAGTTTAGGAGAAAAGCTATCCTTTCTCACGCCTGCTTGCCACGGCAGAGGGGCCTGTGTGTCAGGATCCCTCCACCCAATGCAAGGTCAGGGGCTGTGAGCGATGGGGAAGCAGCCAGTGGAGACCCAAGCCAGTGCTTTGGGGATGCAGTGTCCAAAAATCTGCTACATGCGTTGGCTCTTTTGTTTCATGACATTTAACACTGAATACTTAAAAAATATATATATCTAGAGCAATTATCTTTTCATTCTGCTTTTAAGAAGGACTTTGGCAAAGGAAAACACTAACTTTTGCCTTTTTTATTCATTTCCCCTCCTTCCCGCCTGCCTGGCTGTTGGTCGGAAGGAGGAGGGCGGGTGGCCCGGCTGCGGCCGGCGGGTCGGGTCCCTCGGCGGGGACATGCTGCCATCCAGCGGCAGCGGCCAGGCCGGCCGCGGGGACGGCAGGTCCCGCCGCCCCCGAAGCCCCGCGCCCCACTCGGGCCCCCTCCGCCAGCCTCCGCCGCTCCCCTCGGGGGACGGAGGATGCTCCGCGGGGAGAGAGGAGCAGCTCTGCCGGCGGAGGCTGCGGGGAAATGTCTCCCCGCCTGCCCCGCCGCTGCATCCCGAGCGGGCGTCCGTGGGCTGCCGTGCCCCCCGGCTTATCGGGCCCCTCCACCTCACAGCTCGGCAGCCCTTGTCGCTGAGCTGAGCTCTTTCGTGCCCCATTAACCCTCCCGCCCAACTTCCCTACAGCAAAGCGGGTCACAGAAGGGAAAGGGGAGCATGCCTTTCCTGCTTATATCCCTTTTCTGTTTCTTTTTCCTCCTCCCCCTCTGGCAAGGATGGACAAAGACTTGATTTTTAAAGATTTTTAAGCATTTTTAAAAAGTGATGCCACCCATGGTACCCAACTTCATCTCTCCTTTTCAAAGCTGCTGATCACCCCAAATCAGTGAGAGTTTAGGAGCTGTGGAGGTCACACCCAAGGCAAGCTGGTGCATTTACCTAAAATACCTGAGAAATCACAGCCTTGAACRTTCATCCACAACAACTTCCCTCCCCTTTATGTTTCTTCTACAGAATGGAGGTCACTACGCAGGACAAGCCTGCCAGTACCTGACACCGTGGTATCACATACATCCCAGCATTGGAGCTGGTGATTCCAGCTCAGGTCCTCCTGCCCCATCCTGCCCTCCACCACTCAATCCAGCCCTTTCTGCTTCTCTGTCTGCAGTTTGACCCTTAGGTGTGTCAATCTGTTTTATTTTCAAACAGACTTCTTCCTGAATCTGRGTCACCAGGTAACTGCACTACAAGCGATGCCAGCTTGACTGAAGAGACAGGTAGGCATGTACGATGTATCAGGGCAGGAACCAAACCGAATCCTGAGACACATGGTGTCAGGGATGCATGTGCTACGTTGGCTTACGTGGGAGCTCGCAGTGAGGTATAGGATGGTGTCCTACAACAGGCCTTTTAAGTACAAGGACCTTCAAAGCGGCAGACATCCAGCAACAGCTCAGTACCTTGAGCTATCTCCAACTTCATGATCCAACTTGCTGTCCAACAGAGCATGGCATAGGAGGAAATGCCATATTGCCTTGCTGGGAAGATGTGAGGTGTTGCCTTACCTGCAGTCAATAGTCAAACAGACCTTGCATGTCCATTGCAAGAGGCCTGACAGTCCTGCATGACACAATGGACGTCAACTTTACCTGTAACTGTACATACACATGAAAACATTCATTCTTGATGGGCCAAGATCTCGAATGAAAAGCAAAGTGGGGGTAACTGAGGTCAGGGATTTTCTAATGCTAATGAATAAAGCAAAGGGTTTTTTCTCCCCACCTGTGAACTCTGAACAGTTTTCAGAGCAGGACTGAACCTGGAAAGAGTGACAAACCATAACCGCAAACTCCAGCTGATATGCTGGCAGATCCCATTATGCAAATCTCAGTGTACACGTAGATCAGAGAGGGAAACAGAGTGTGCCTCACCCAGACCAGCCAACCCACCAAGTAACAAACCCAATGCAACACGAAGGGAAGGAAGCCTCCATTGAGGGGAGTAAGAGGGAAGATGGGACAAGGGCATTTGGGGCCATCAGTTGTGCTGTGGGGCCTGCTGGTGTTTCATGGAGTGGAATTTGCCAGAAGCAAGCTGTGCTCATTCCAAATTCCAGATGGGTATCGGGTAGCCCTGCACAGGAGGAATGCTACCCAGTGCAGGAAATTGTACCTTATTTTTCAAACCCTTCRTTGGGAAGGAACCTTGACTGCCTCCTCTGATGGACTCAGTTGTCCAAACACTGGGTTTCTCTGTGTTAAAGGAGTTAACTCATTGAGCTGCAGTCTGAGACGGTCTTTTTGTTCTCATTTTCCTTTGCTTGTCAGTGCCTGGTGATGAGGGGCTTTGAGATCTAGGACTGAGGACTCACAGGCACTTCAAAATGCAATACAAATTGTTACRGAGAGTTTTCAGCTAGGTTGAATTATGGTTTGTCTTTTTTTTTATGAGAACCCTCAAAACTACTGCCCTGCGCCACAATGTTTCTGGGGGGTTAAATGCAGCGTGGCCCATTGTCCTTTAGGACTCCCAAATGAGTAGGCAAGCTTGAGGCCACAGGAAGACCATGTTCACAGTGGCTAAATTAGACTCATCCTCCTACGGCAATTCTCCTGTGTGCACTGTCTTCCCACTCTGGGCAGAGCAGGACTTTCAGGGAGAAAGTGGGGAACGCCTCAAAGCGAGCAGAGATCTGATGGGATCATTTCTCTTCACAGACAGTGTTGATGGGAATGAAGGAACCAAGGGCTTAAATGTCTCCTCACCATCTAATCCCATCTGATCCTTGGGGACGACCACACAGAAATGTATGGAAACCTCTAACCCTGCTGAATTCAAAATGAAGAGTGAGGGCTGTGGGATTTCAGCAGCTTACAGATGGGTGATGATTGTCTTTTAATTTCTGCTGATTTTCAAATGCATGTATCTAAAAATCTGCTGATCCCAGTTCTATTAGTTTTCTCTCTGAGGAATAACACTGTCACGTTTGGGAACAGGAGAACAGGACACCCTACACCACCTCAAAAAGGCAAAGGGAGGGGGCTGTTTCACCACCAATTTTTTCTCCTCCAACCAGTTTAACTGGGGTGCTGATGGGCCTGGTGATCAAAAGAGAAGTTAATTCTCTGGGTTTATGTCAAAAATCACTTCCCTCTGCTGTAGCCCTCCCTCTGCCTCTCCCCACCTCTTCTGTGCATCTGAACCCGTTCGCAAGCCCTTTCCACCCCACTTGATCCCCCTGCCTCTTCTCATGGTCAAGTCAGCCCTCCACACTAGGCTTCAGCTGTTTTTTGGAGCTTGTCTGTTCACATCACTGAGCAAGGGATGAAGTAATGAAAACTACAAGCTGTGGAAATTTGATCTCTCTATTCTGTAATTACTGCTCTCTGAAATCTGAGAATATATATTTACTTTAATATTCTTGCAGAGGAGGGGAAGTATCCCCAAGGCATAAAGCAAAGAGACAGAGAGCTAGGAAGAAGGAATAGCATGAACCCATTTGTACTTGATTAAATGTTATATACAGTAGTGAGTGGATCTTGCCTTTAAGGCTGACACAAAATCACAGCATTCAACTCTTCTTGGTATTTAGGAGCAGTTAACACTTCCTCTTTGCAATGTACATTTATATATAGTAATTTGAAGGTGAGGAGTCCTCATCTTCTGCTTTCCCAACACATAATTACCAGTGTTTGCCATTTCATGATGATATATTGGCATTTTGCTTAATACTGTAGATCCTGGAGTCTTTTGAACACAGTAAGAATCGTAGTTGTCATTCATAAAATAAAGTGAAAGAAACTCAATTTATTGCCCTTGAAATTATCACAAAATCTGGAAAATATGAACAGAATAAACCCTAAAGGGTCAAAATCTGAAATAAATTAAAAGATCTGCTAGAATTTGTTGTAAACTTGTCTAGAACTTCAAAAAATTCCATGATTTTCAGAAAGCAAGTTGGCACATGCTATGTCAATACTACTTTTGCTGTAATTTCTAAAAAGGTCCAAACACGGCTGATTTGGTAAGTCCTGTATAAAGCAAAGTCAGTCTCTGTCCTGAAAAGCTTAGACTCTATCTTCTATGAGTTTACTGTTCAGATAAAACCATGGAATAAACATGAAAGTCAAGTTCATTGATGACCAGGACTAAAGGTCTAAAGAAACTCTGGCCTTCACTAGTGTAAATCTTCAATGTTCTTCTTTGCTGGCCCTGCAAAACCTGTAAAGGAAAAGGTCCAACAATTGCCTTTCCAGAACTGTGTGGTTTTCCTTTCTCATAACATTCTTCCATGTATACGTCCATTATGTCTATTGTCTTCCTGGCTCTATTGTCCCTTGGATTTCTTTAAGGAAGAAAAAAATAATTTAAAAAATTGCATAATCAAAAAAATTCTGCTAACAACTGTCTTGTGTGAACTGTTTCAGAGTTATCTGAACGACAAGACCTTTTTTTTCTGATCCAATCTAGTCCAAGAGTCATTGCCTTCATCCACTTCATATATTTACAATAAATGTAATCCTTGCTGAAATATCAGTTGAGCAACAACAAAAGTCTGTCAGCTGAGTTGGCTTCAGAAAGGCAGCCAAATCAACCTCACAAGGTTTTCTCTACTTCTTTTTCCCCTCCAGGAAAAGTATGTCATGAAGTCGTATATCTTGCAGGTTATCTTCTTTTCAGAACCATACTTTTTGAGTTCTATTGTTCCTGGTAATCTGGTACCACAAAGGCATGAGAATCAAAATAGTGAACATTCTAGAGCACGAAGATGTCTACTGAGTACAAGTTTCTGATTGTCAGCCAGCAATGGCTGATGTATTTCAGGGACAAGCCCATTGTTCAAGCTATTCCGTAATTCTCTTACCCTTCTGCTCGGCGTACTATGAGGGGTAGGGGCCTGAACAGATGCTGTCTGTCCTGTGTCACCCCCTCATTATTTTTGTAAGTGCTGGGAAGACTTCATGAAGAAGTTTCTATGAAGAAAATGTTCTTCATATGTTTTTCTCATTTTTCCGCACAGATTATTAATTATATGAAAGAAGAATCTGTTATCTATTTCCCACCATCCATTCTCTCACTGTTGTCAGGACATTGATGGACCTAGCCAAGTAATTAACACATGCAGTTGATTTAATTTCATGTTTGTTTGCTGCCTGAAACAAATTTACCCCTGTCAGCAGTGAGCCATCCCTAGAGGATATAGCTTTTACTACAGCTTTTGCTTTTATAACCTTCTGCTGCTATTGAGAAGAAAGAATTTCTAAGTTATTAATTAAAGTTTCACAGCCCACAAGTTAAGGCAGTCTAAGCAATCTTTGAAGCATTCTGCCTAACTTAGGTCTGGCCCCTCAAATTGCTGCAGTGAATTTGGCCAATTGAACTACTAAATTCAAAATCTAAAAAGAAGTAAATTTTTAAAAATTTTCATTATCTGGACAACAAAGCTGTAAGAAATTTAGGATTTTTCAATATTCTGGCTTGCCTATGCTTGAAAGTTATCTGGAATTTGCCTGAAGATTTTTTATGGCCTTGTGCTTAAACACACTTTCTTGTGCCTCATCCCACCCTCTTCCACCCCAGAACAGGAAGCAAATTCTTTTAAATGCAATATGCTTCTATCAGGTTGTAGGAGCATCTCTTTAGTTTGAGTTACTAAAATCTATGACTCACTTTTGAATGAAGGCTAAAAGCCAGATGCCTAATCTTTCTCTGTCATCAGTGCAAAGAAAACAGACACCTCCAGAGAGAGGTTCTTGTCACCAGCCATAGCTACCTATCTCAGAAGGTCTGCAGGGAGTCTAGATGACTAACAAACTAGATATTTAACTTGCAGATGGCTTCAATCAGGTGAGATGAGTCATATCTTAAGAGTTTCCTAGAGTCTCTATGGCTGATACCTAAATCCAAGCTAGGCTATACCCACTTTGACACATCCAGCTTTTTAACTGTTCAAATAAGTGGTCCTGTTAGGAGTAATACAAGAAACTATTCGTACCTATAGGCATCTAGTGTTTTTCTTCATCTGTGGACTGATGGAAATAAAAGCATTTGTGAGATCTTTCCTAGAGCTTTCACCTGCTTCTGAACTGCTGCAGGTGTACACAACAGTAAGTCAATGAAATCCAGAGCACCACAAAGGCCCTAAGGATTTTGCTTTCACGGACTAATCCACGGTTAGAATGTCTAAAGAACAAGTTTGTTATAAACGGCTTGCTACATCCTCCTGTCACTCCAGCCACAGCCCTCATCCAAGATGAACCTGAGAGATACAAGGGCAAAACAGCCGTAGGTCACTTTTCCACCTCCTAGCTCCAGTCTTGTTTCTGACAGAAGTTAGATGACAATGCAAGTTAAAGCCAACATCACTGCAAGTTCCCTCCCTGCTTTAGGGAACCGGATATGCTTCTTTTGCAGCTGCTCTGGTCTATCAGAGCAGGGCAGAACAATTAGGGTCTGTACCTGATGTATGGATCCCTGTGTAAGGAAAGTCACGGTTAATAGAATCTTTTTTTGCACATAAGACTCAATACTTTCTTCTGACCTTATTTATTAGTCCAACAACTGACAGTGCTTCTACGTTCAGTGAAGCTGCAACTGGTTTTAATCCATACATGTGATCTCACAGTCTTTGAAATCAGATGTAAAAACCACCAAATAAATCACTTTCCTGACTAACTAGAATTACTCTTCACTGTATATTCCAGTGCTCAGGCTGAATGCCTCTCCTCCACAAAGATCTAGTGTATATTAAAAGCTCAAGAGAAGTCATTCCAATCAATTGGATCAATAACACACCAACTAAAACTACATTAAGTAGGGCCTTGATACAATAAACTATGACAGCTAGGAAAGGAGTTGTTTGATTTTATTGGGACATTGATTTGTGAACTAAAGTTTCCGTAAGTTATCTACTGTAATAGATTCTAACAGCTACTTTAGAGACATTGCAAAGCTCTTCTGGGTAAGTGATCTAAAAAAGCATCTCTAAGCTGTAACCTTGAAAGAATATCCTTTAGACACACAGYCACAGCAAAAAGGTGTATTTACTGGACTACCTTTAGTTGTAATTGTTACTTTTCTTGAATTTACATGTGTTCTGGTTGAAAGGTCACTGCCCTTTCTTCATACTGAATATTCTTCAAATACCATCCAGTATTTTTTGATCATCCTTCTTCATGAGATCTAATACCTTAAAGCTGGTTGTCTAATCAAAGCTAATTGTCAGGGCTCCCACTATTTTAAAGAGAAAGTGAGGAATATCTACAGGGTGATTCATTTCACCTGCCTTATCCATGATGGAAGGAATTGCTTTCTGGAAGTGGATTTCTATAAGAAAAGATAAGTGCTACCTTGGAGTGAATGCCTGCCTTTATATCTTCAGTTGCTTTTATCTCTTTATAGTCCTTCAATCTATTAATTCACAGCCTCAGCGCTAACTTTGGGCTGTGAGTCATTGTCCTATTATTGCCCTCAAGTGCATATTAGGGTGTTGTTTATCTAAACCATTGAGTTGCCTTCTAGCTTGGTACACCATCTCTCTCCTATGCAATCAATGCAGTCAGCATAATACTTTCAACATACCTGAGAAAACCAGATTCCATAACATTTTCTGAGCCACATAGCATATTAATTATATATTATTACAGATCCGTTTTCTCAGCTAGCAACTCCATGCGTATAATGAGGGATCTCATCTGCATGGTCAGAATGGATTTTGCAAACTAGCTTACACACCACGGTGACCAGGACTTTGGTACCAACTGAATAGCAGTTCCTTGGATGATAAACCATAGCTGCTTGAAATGCACACAATTCTGCTTAGGTGTTAAAGACAAAAGAGTCAAAATGGAGGACCTATATTTTGACACAGTTTCACAGGTGAATGAGAGAAACGCTGGGCACAGAAGTCTGGAATTACATTCATCTTTCTTCCCCTCTGGCTTCTCCAATGAACGCCAGGCCTATCTCTTGCTTGTAGCTGGTGGCACATTCCCATAGGTGCATAACACATGGGCTTGTTAAACTAAAAACTTGGTGAGCATTCAGGAACACACCTGCATTTATTGATCAGTGGGCACCAGAGCAATGAGGAGGAGATGAGACAGTTAAATGCAAGAGAAATGCTCACCCATTGGTTGTGCTGACACATGTCCCAGGCAATGAGTGATAAAGCCTTTTAAAAGTCCACCTTATGGGAATAGATGGACTTTTAAAAAAAATAAGTAAGACTCGTTGCATATGTTACACCATGATCATTTCCACAGCAGTTATTTTTCATCCTGAATTATGTAGGGCTTTCAGAAAGAAGGTATAAAAGACCGACAGGAAGGGAAACTTGCATGATAAATGGTTAGAAACAGCACAAATGTTTCCTGCAGATCAGCTAGGATGTGTGACTCTATGATGATAAATCTTCACTTGTTTACATAAAACATGGAGGACAATAATATCCTCAGATGAATATCCAGCCATAGCTTATTTCATTGGCTTTGCCAAAAAGAGCGAAACTTTTCCAGCTACTTGGTTGTTCTACCAACCCCCTGAGAAAAAGCAAATGCTTTCTGATAAAGGACCCTGCAACACAACTAGGATCTAAACATCCAATAACTGACAGCATCCTACTATTTCCCAGGTAATGCATCCATCTCTGTAGGAAGTTATACATAAGCTGCTGAGAAAGAGAGTTTAATAAAGCAAGCTGGAGAAGAACAGGTCAATCTCTAGACATAAAGAAGATGACTCAGGATGCATGACTGAACTCTTCTCTCACCTGTGATAACAGAAATAAAACAATCTAGAGAAATTCCATTCAATCACTACAAACAGTAATAAAGTCACTTCACTGAAMAGAGTTATCTTAGACTTACTTTTGTACCTACAAGACCCAGAGTACCCTGCAAGCTTCACAAAACTAAGAGGATCTTGGTGTAAGGCTTATCCTTGTGCCTTCTCCACTGTTCACCAGTTGGAGGACAGTATTACAAATGCAGGGGTATACATTGTAACTATCTCTGAAGAAAGATTGAAGCAGAAAGGGGTTTAATCTGGTGATAGAGGGACATTTAATCACGGTGCATCAAAAAGACTTGTGCAAATATTCTTTTAGTATTCAGCTTCTCTGCCTCAAATTCAGGTTAGAACTAGAAATGCAGCAACCAGCAGCATCCACAGAGAAAGAGCAGCTGGACAACCCATACCCAGGTAGCTAGTACTGTTAAATATATTTAATTCAGAGAGGCTATTATTATTTTATTGTTGCTATTGTATTACAGGAGTGCCTACATATTTCCTCTGAGATCTGTCTACAACTGTGTTAGATGCTATATAAATAGGATAAGGTAGTCCCTGCTGAAGTCAACAGAAAGATGCTTTGATAGAATTTAGATCAAGCCACAGATGTCCTGAAGTTTCCAAGCGGTAGCTATTCATAATTCCTTTCTGTCTCTCTCTTTAAATTCACATGGGGGGAACTGACAAACAAAAATACCAATACAAGGTTTAACATGATGCAAAAGATCTGCTAGAAAAGATGATGGAAGAAGGAGGACAAAGGCAGGTGTATCCTGCAAAGAGTGATATTGAGCCAGATGCTGCTCTTCAGTTTTAATGTATTTAACAACCTGTGGAGCATCCATTTAACCAGCAAGGTCACTCCATCTTTGAACCTATGTCAGCTCAGACTTGGGAGTATTGCTTAGTTAAATCTCCATGTTCTCTTGTACTAGTAGTGTAAACATTCTCCGCCCTCAAAACAGCCCCCAATGTTTGCATTTATCATCTTCATATAAATGTCAAACACTATTTGCTTACATTTGCATAGAGCCTCTCTGCCTGTCACTGTGATTAAAGACCTGGTATCACAGCTGCATAGCACAAACTGAGGGGGAAGAAGGAAGAGTCAGTCTTTTCCTCTCAGGCAGAAAATGTTGTGGAATTGTTGGCATGTTGAGTAGGCACACTTGTTCTGGGGAAAGTAGGGAAAATGTGTTCATCAGAATGAGTAACAGAAACAAAGCAAGTTAAATGATAAACTATATTTGATACCCAAGTGTAGGAATCTGCACATCTTTTTCCTTTCTCTGCCACTGAATGATTTTGTAATTAGGCAAGTCAACTCATCCTCCTCCCCAGTGTTTCCCCTTCCACAATTTATTTTAATCTGTTTAGATCTTGATCTCTTCCAAGAAAGGTTTGCCTCCTGTTCCATTTTTATACTGCACCTAGCACAAAGTGACCGCAGTCATTGTTTCAGTGTCTATCTGCTGTAATAAGAAATTATCTAGACAGTTATTAAGAAAAGGAAGTTAAGATGCTTGTGGGAATAGATCAGTAATTAGGAAGGATATGAATACTTTGTATAAAGAATAGATGTTTCAGGATCCCTTTGAATTGCTGGGTAAGGTCACTGAATAGAAAAGGGAAGCTTCTCCTCAAGTCTGTTATGTTCCCCTTGATTCTGGAAACGCTCAGAGGGACAGCCCAAAAACAGCTGATCTAGGCCTGGCACCAGTCAATGTTTTGACAGTCTCCATCATTTTGCTAATACCTTGCATTTATATAGTCCTTCTTATCAGTAAACTTCAAGTGCTTCCCATTCTCTGCTTAATACTTGAATACCTTGAGCCTCAGACAGCTCATGTGTGACTCGGGATGACTCCACATGCTCCAGCCAGCTAGCAAGGCAGCAAAGCTGTGCTGGTAATGGAGCACTGAGTAAGAGGTAACAAGCTAGTAGCAAGCTAGTAACAGAGCACAGTGATGACAGGCTGTGCTATAGGTGTTAGGGAACACAGCCGCACATTTCCTGCTTGACTAACCTGATCACCTTCTATGACCAGGTGACCCGCCTAGTGGATGAGGGAAAGGCTGTGGATGTGGTCTACCTGGACTTCAGTAAAGCCTTCAACACTGTCTTCCACAGCATTCTCCTAGAGAAGCTGGCGGCTCATGGCCTAGAGAGGTGTACTCTTCGCTGGGTAAAAAACTGGCTGGACGGCCGGGCCCAGAGAGTTGTGGTGAATGGAGCGAATTTTGCTTGGCGGCCGGTCACGAGCGGTGTCCCCCAGGGCTCCGTTTTGGGGCAGGTCTTGTTCAATATCTTTATTAATGATCTGGATGAGGGGATTGAGTGCTCCCTCAGTAAGTTTGCAGACAACACCAAGCTGGCCGGCAGTGTCGATCTGCTCGAGGGTAGGAAGGCTCTGCAGAGGGACCTGGACAGGCTGGATCGATGGGC